>VZTG01006022.1:0-194547 GCA_013397845.1 Melanocharis versteri
CCATGGCCATCCCTCACCTGCCAGGGCCACCCCTCACCTTCCATGGCCATCCCTCCCCTGCCATGGCCACCCCTCACCTGCCAGGGCCATCAGCCACTTGCCAGGGCTATCAGCCACCTTCCATGGCCATCCCTCACCTGCCATGGCCACCCCTCCCCTGCCATGGCCATCAGCCACCTTCCATGGCCACCCCTCCCCTGCCAGGCCATCCCTCCCCTGCCAGGGTGACCCAGCCATCACTGATTAACAGAGCCACGGCTGCTGCATGTCCTTACTGGGGTGTTACAGTGACAAACTGGTCCCCTGAGGAAGATTTGCTAAACTGGAATGCAATCTATCACCGAGTGCCTGCAGTCCCCAGCAGTGACAAGTGTGTCCCAGAGTGCAGAGCATCAGTTATGTCAACACTGAAGCCAACCTGTTCTTCTTCCCCTCTCCGTTTCCAAATGTGCCATAATATTTACTGCTACAATATCTTCCCCCACCAACCCTTTAACTAGCTCCTATGGAGTCTAATTAAAATGAAGTATTGTAACACACAATCAACACTTGCACAGCATTGATGGAGACTTGCAGATGGTATTAGGAAGGAAATAGCTCCTCAGCACTGATTAACATTGAAGGCTTAACGAAGCTCCTCGATTTTCCACGTTGTGTGTCAAGCTGAACATTTTGGCAGTAGGAAAGTTGCACTGCTTCTTCTGCACTTTAATTACATCAGTAGCACTTCCCACTTGAACACCAGTGCTTAGAATCAGGCAATAATTAGGTGATTCCTCCTCTTTCATCTTTCAGCCTCAGCCACGCTGAACACAGTAACCATCTTCACACTTCTTTTTCAGTTTTAGATGGCAATTTCAGTGTATAAATAAATAAATATTTACACAGTGTCTCTATGAATTTGACAGTGATTCTCTGAGGAAGCAGGGGTTAGAAATGCGACTGAAGTGAACCACAATATCTGAGGGTTGGATCCTCTCCTCCAGATTTTAATGCGATGACAAAACAATGATCGTAAAACGTTTAATGCCTCTTTGTGTGTTTAGAATCATAGAATCACAGTATGGCTTGGGTTGAAAGGCACCTTTAAGACCATCTCATTCCAACCCCTGCCATGGGCAGGGACACCTTCCACTGTCCCAGGGTGCTCCAAGCCCTGTTGATACCTTTAGTTTTAACTTTCATATTTTTAGATTTTATACTGCATTAGTGTGTCTGTAACTCTGAGCTTCTTGTACAGTGCTAGCAGCTCTTCTCCCAGCCTGGCTGGACAAAACACACCGTTTGCAGCCCGAAGAACCAAGGACATTTGCAGCTTCAGACCCCAAGAATGTAAACAGCCACGGATTGAGAGGGGACAGTCCGAAAGGATGGGACTGCGTGGACTGAAGCTGTGGTTGGACAATGGGCCCGAATGTGTAAATGGGCCAAAACTTATAAAAAGGGCGAGAACCCGTGACCCAGGGTCCATCTTGGGGGTCCATCTTAGGTGTAGTCTTGGCCAGGCTTTTGTACTCCCAGGGTGTGTCCTGTGAAGGCCTTTCAATAAATATCTATTTTATTCTTTAACTCTGTCCAGCCTCTGTTCCAGGTAGCCTTCTCTTAGGCATCACTGTCCAACCTGGTTTTGAACAGCTCCAGGGAAGAATTTCTTCCTAGCATCCAATGTAAACCTGCCCTCTTCCAGTTGAAAACCACCCCCCTTTCTCCTGCCACTCTCTGTCCATATAAAAACTTCCAGCTTTCCACCCGTGAGAATCCCCAAGTGCTTCTGCACAGGGCCTCTCCCAACGGCTGCTTCTCCCAGTCTGTGCTGATATCAATTAATTATTATTGGATCAGGGCCTGTGAGCCGTGGTACAGGTCAGGTTCCCAGAGCACCAACACACAGGGTGGCAGATTCTGAGGGAGATAAGTACAGACACACACACAGAACAAACACCAGTTCCTCCATGCAGGGTACTGCAGAAACAAAATGTCCCCAACTTCCATTATTCTAAAAAATACATTAGATGGGATAAAATAATGAACCCCCCCTCAAAGCTGCTTCTAAGCAAGTGACCTGACTTAGTTATACAATTGCCACACATTTTACTCAGAGGTTACTTCCCTCTCCCTGCAAACAACTTTTCAAATATACATCTTCAGGCAATTTTCCCCCCAGTTAAGAAATTGTGTCTAACGAATGATATAATGGCTGAGTTATTGTTTGAAAGTGGCTTGTCTGACACACCATGCAAGTTTCTAAAAACATTAATAATTACCAAAAAGTCTTACCCAGACAACACAATTTATAGGATGAAAAAAATCCTATTCCATAGTGCCTCATACTCCTAGGACAATTCCTAGAATCTGGAGGCAGCAGGATTCACTATCCACTTCACACACCAGTCCAAAGCAAACAGGCACTCGACAGCTGAAAGCTGGGACAGCACTTAAAGGAAACAGAGATCTGAGACTGTGCTTTGAGGGAGGAGAAGCCGAGCTCATATTCCCACAGGACAGAGCACCAGCTCAGCTCTGAAATTCAAATACTGCTTTTTCACCAGATGAGAGATAATAAAATTTAAAGAAAATAAAGGAAACAGAAGTGAGAGATGATAATGTAAAAGTTGAACAGCGCTCAACCCAGCACTGCTATATCCACAGTGATCTCGACAGCATTCCCAACATCCACTGCTGCTCCCCTCTAAATTGAACTGAACACATTAAAAAAAACCCAAAACCACCATACACCAAACAAACAGACTGCCAAGAAGCAGTGCTTGCTGGAAGTCCTGTCAAACCTCCCCTTGTGGCTGTCTCTGGTGTGGTGCATCCTGCCTCAGCAGTGTAGGACATGTAAAGCTCTGCACATCACACAGACTGGCACAGATCCTGAGGCTCCCACGCTTCTCTTCCAGCAGACAACACAGAGCAGGGCTCCCTAGATAGTCTAGAGTGGTATTTTAGTGTGAGCAAAGCTAAAATTACAGCGAGCTGTATAATTTGGTGGGTACCTCTGAAGGAAACCCAGAAAGCTCAGAGGAATTGTTTGAGCTAAGTGTGATCAGAAGGAGCCACAGTGCTGCGTATTTCCTGCAGCAGCAGCAGTGTTCCTGGTGCTCCGTGGGGATCTCTGGAAGAGGCAACAGAGCTTCTTCCACCTGCCCTGCAGCACAGCAAAGAGAGTGAATGCAGGCAGTGAGGGAAGCTTCTTTCTCAGCAGCTTTTTGAGGCTGGAGAAAGCACTTCCAGCCAGGTTCTCAGCCAAGCTCAGAGCTCTGGCTCCACATTCCACTCTCTGTTGACTCTCTTGGAGCTGGACATGAGAGCGAACAGGGAACAGATCCCACAGAGTTGTTTTAGCAACCTGCCCCCACCTTCATCTCCCTGATGCCCAAATAGACACGGAGCCACCACAGAACTAAAATAAACTCCCATTTTCCTGTGCCAGGGTGTCACAGGGCCAGCTCTGCCACTCCAGAGAGGTTTTCCATCCTGAGGAGGAGCAGCAGACAGGAGAACACAGACAGCAGCCTGGAAGCAGGGGGTCAGTGCCTGCAGTTTTGCATGGAGAATGAATGAGTGATTTGTGCCTGACGCTTACTCATGAAAGGAAAAGCAAAAGGGGGGTTTGAAAACACAAATTACCCCAGACCATATTTCATGAGAATCCATGAATACAGAGTGGGGAAAGAGAGGGTTGGCTTCTGACTCAGGGTTTTTGAGTCCTTTGGACCAACAGCGCTGGAACTCTCATAAATATCACAGAAGCAAACAGGAAGGATTTTTAAGGATAGAGCTGCCAACACAGTCTGGGAATCACTCAGCTTTGCTGCCCAGAATGTGACCACGTCACTGCTTTCTGTGCTCTGAATACACGAGAAGGAAACCTGCAGTGGTGTGAAGGGGCCCAGGGCATCTCAGTGTCCTCGTGCTCTCAGGAGGGAACAGATGGAGTGCTGCAGGCTACAATTTGCTACTGCAGCCCAGCTCCTTTAAGGAAGACAAATTTGAAGGAAATGCTGAAGGTGATATACCATTAGTACCCTGGTCCTTAACCCTGGGGACAACCCGAGGTAGGATTTGTTTCATAAAGTCTTAAAGGCATTTGAGTTTAAAAGCATTTCTGTCAACACATTCAAGTACATGATCAGAGGCAATGGCATTCCGTGACTCCTGTGCAAATCTCTGCACAGTGTGGGAGGCTTTGTGCTCCTGTGCTGAATACAAGGGACTTCTGCATGATGTTTGTAAGTCTGTAACTCAGGCAGCAATTTAATCCCATCCTGCTTTTCTCACCTAACCTCTGGAGGATAACCTCTTCTTAGAGTGATTTACCTCTAGTGGGGTCACACAGACACATCTGTCTGGGTAGGAATGTCTGGGTTAAGGGAGGCACTGTTAAGATTTGCTGACAGCTGAAAAGATCTGAGCAATCCAATTGGAAAGGGTTGAAGGGATAAAAATGCTGGTGCCAATGGGGATGGTTAACAGGGGATGGGTGCTGCAGTGAGGGAAATACAACCCTGAGGGAGGAAAAGCTGTTTGACAGGGAGCAGAGGTTACAGAGCTGAGTCACAGAATCCCAGCCTGGCTTAGGGTAGAAGGGACCTTAACCTTCATCTCACTCCAAGCCCCTGCCATGGGCAGGGACACCTTCTACAAAGAAACTGAATTATTTGTGAGGTCCTTTTTCATACCATGAGTGATGGAAGCGTGCTGGAAAAAACCAAACCTCTCTACCTGTTCTTCCAAATATTGCTGTTTCTGAAGCCTAAGTACTCTGGAGAAATTTAAATGAAGACTCATCTCTTTCCCACCAACCTCATCAAGTGATGACCTCACGGGAAAGAACTTTTGAGCAGAAAATTCCATTTTTGCACAAAAGCAATGTCCAACATGGATGTGTCATAGGCAAGTCAGAGAGCCCTTGAGTATTTTTGGTAGACAAAGAGTACATTGCACAGAACATGTATGGATTTTAATAATTATCTCATCATCCAGAAATTGAGATCCAGGTATATTCTGAGTTTCTACAACTCCTCCTGTTTCCCCTTAACTCCAGCAGCTTCTAGGTGGAACAAATGCTAGGGAACAGTTGTGGAGGGTGAGCCTCTGGACACTGCCATGAAAAACAGAACATTGTGCCCTCTGTAAAGATAAAAAAAGGGATTCTGTGCCAGGCACCTTCTAGATTCTTCATGGCAGACATGGCCTTGATGAGCTGAATAAATATGAATAAATAAAAAGCCTGCCAGAGTTCCAGAAGTGTCTGGACAATGCTCTCAGACACAAACTCACACTGGAATTTTTGGGTCTTTTTGGTGGATGCCCCGTCCCTGGGAGGGTCCCAGGCCAGGTTGGACGGGGCTTGGAGCTCCCTGGGGCAGTGCAAGGTGTCCCTGCCCACGGCAGAGGGTGGAACAGATGAACTTTAAGGTCCCTTCCAACCCAAACCGTCCGGTGATAAATAAGGCAAAAGGTGGATATTTCAGAGCCCTGCGTTGCAAAGAAGAGGAGGTGGCCACAGGATCTGATTGCTGCTGGAATATTATGGTTTAAGAACTCACATACGAACATGTTTGTTCCTTGCTCAAAATTAAGGTGATGAGGTGCAAATACTTTAGCCCAAATTGCTCTAATCAGAAAAAACCCCACCAGACCCCTTTCCCCAAACGAAGAAAGCCAACAGCACTAAAGCAATTTAGAACAGAAAACACGCACCCCAGCAAACAGCACTGCTTAAAAAGAGCTTGAGAGTTTTTGCTATAGAATAATAACATCCCACCACTTATTTTTTTTTTTATGTTCTGACATCGTACCTCTAATGATGTTACCTTTGCTAAACACACCTGGAGCACAGACAGTGCTCTGCCTTCCCCTCTCTAGGTAACCAGCACTTCTTTCTAAAACATCTCCGAGTTTCAGTGCCAAGGGACACCCGCAGGACAGATGAAAGGCCAGAGTAACAAGCAGATAATGACTGTGCCTTCAGCACACAGGTACATTCCCACAGCCTAAAGAGGACTTTAACAAGGTAATGTTACTTCTAGCACAGGCCGCCACGGTCAGGTTTGGAGATTATTCCTCCTTATAAGCAAGAGCATCTTTTACACTGGGACAGGCAGAGACAAATAGGGACAGACAAACTATTGCTCATATAAATTAATTAACCAAGTCTGAAAGCCCAGGAGTGCTGACAGCAACCCGTGAGCCTCAATCCCACGAGTGCCAGTGGAAAATTCTGTGTAAATGCCTGATGGGTTGCAGCATAACACACCAATATAATGTGAAGCACCTGTTTGCACAGAGTCTGCTTCCAACTCCTTTACGCTGAGCTATTTGCTTCGGTTTGAAAATAAGTAAATATTTGCCCTGCTGTGCCAGCTGGATCAGGGGAAAGCTCTGAACTGCCTCTCCCAGACAGGAGAAGGCTGGCAGAAGGTGCCTCTCTGGAGTTCACATACACAACATTATTGGAAGCAACAACTATGGAAAACAGCTTCAGAACAGAAATGGGAACAACAAAAGTAGATATAAAATTCATTTTCATTCTGCAGATTTTATGTCAGGCACTGCAAAGTTCATCTTTTAACTCTCTGCTTCGTGGTTTCTTTAGAAGAGCAGGACAAAAACCGCAATCAGAAAAGCTGAGTTTTCACAAAGGAAGGGGAAGTTTTATAACTGAAACTTGTATGAGTGCCTTGTCTGATTTTGAAGGAAAAGATAATGTACGTGCTGAGATGTGATGGGAATCAGTGTTTACAAGAAACAGAATTCTTATCACCAGAAACCCCTTCCATCACCACAGAGCAAATTATGGAATGAAAATTCAGCACTTCACACCTGGATTTTAATCTATGGCACCTATCAGACAACAACTGAAAAGACATTTATGCAATCTTAGAGCAGCAACTGCTTTGTCTGAGCTGCCATAAGACAGTTTTACTTCCCTATGAAATAAAACACCATCACAGCTCTAGACTTGCTTTCAGGCACAGTTTCTTTAGTGAAATGGGATTCTTTCTGTCCAGGAAAAAAGAATTGTGTGAATCTTTTTACAGAGAAATGTGTTATGAGTGTAAACATTAACACTGTACCAAAGGGACTTATGGAACAGCAGGTGGAAAGATTTATTCCTATATTAGGTTAAAAAATAATCCATCTGAAGGGAATAAAACCAACAGTGAAGAACTGTTTTTATACAAATACAGTAGTTCATACACAGCATTGCCTTTGGTGCAGAATTCCTTGTCCTAAATTCAGCATCCCACTCCTCTGCCTCAGTCCCTCCTCTGTTAAAACAGCCAACTTCACGCCAACAGTTTATCTTCTTATTAAAAATGTTATTAAATAAAGTTATCACTTGAAGGCTTTATCTTCCAAGTGCTGGAGTTCCTTCATATATAATCTAATCTTCCAGGCTCACCAAAGATTTTCGTCAAACTTCATTAATGGACAAATCAATTTCTGGTGGTTTGGATCTATTTGTAAGACCTGCTTCCCTCCTGCTTTTTTTTCTTCTCTAGTGAGTACTACAAAACATCTCCAAGTGCCACAGGGAGGAAATTATGACGTTCAGGCTTTCACATTTTGTTATCTTGTGAGTTGTGCTCTCACTTTAAACCCCCTTCTGATGGTCTCTGCACCAAGATTTTAGTTTAATAATTTGAAGCATTACTGGCAGCAGAAATGAGGATTTGTGGATCTTGAGCAAAATATATTGTAATAACAACTGTCAGGCTGATTTGGATGCTCAGGCCTCTAAGTCTCCCCAGCAATACTGGAGTACTTTGATGCAGTCACAGCTGTGGTCTGTACTTCAGTGTTATTTCTAAAGTCATAAAATATTCCACTGCTTCACATTTCAAAACAAACCAGCCAAATAAAAAAAATATAAATAAATAAAAGCCCAAAGCTTTTAAGCTTTTAGCTTATGAAGCTAAAAAACAAAAATAAGTTAAAAGGAGTTGAAAGCATTTCCTTTTCCTCACCGCGCTCAGTTGAATAACAAATAATTAAAAGGTTGGCTAAGTGTAAATACCCCAGTCCAGTCCCATGGCCATGGCAATCAGCTGGATCACAAATCCAAAGCCTGGGGAGGTTGGGGATCTTTGCTTCTCCACCTGTGTAATGGGAACTGTGAAGGGATCCCAGGGCTCCCCAAAGGGGAATGAGAGCTCTGCTCTGGGTTTGTCATGTTCAGGCACTGCCTTTAACCGGCGGCAGAAGTGCCCACAGACAGAATAGGTGGCTAAAAATGACTTTTAAAAGTCCATTTTCAAGCTCAACCAGTATGAAAATGCAGTCGTGCAGACAGACAGACAGAGACACCATTGCAAACCGGGTTTTGCACTCTCATGCTCCATCTGCTGGTTCTGCAACACCATTTAAGACACCAACCCGCCTATTTCTTTTTTGTCCCCCAGCTGTGCAAAACCCCTGCTCATCTGGATGAGTTGCCAAGTGTTAAACAAGAAGTTATGTTCATCTCAACATTTCAGAGTCCACTGGGGAAAAATAAAAGGGTAAAATATTTATGACAAAATGTAAAACAGCTAAACATGTAAGGAAGAAAACTGCTCCTAAATGTCTTGCAAATGCCTGAGGGTTAAAAGCCTTAGCATGGTGAAAATGTAGTGCTCTCTTCCATTTTGCCTCTGCCTGGCTTTTGTACTCTATGTTAAAACATCCATGAAAGCCAATTAATGTGCATTTTATTCTTTGAAATATTTAAAATTGGCCACTTTCAGCGTATAAACTCTCAGCATCTCTTATTATTTGAGTGCTTTTCAATGCAGACTTGTGTGTAATAAAAACACGTTTGAAAATGACAGTCATTTATGTTTCAGCTGCCTTTGGAAAAGCAACGAGAGAAACACAAGCAGGAAGCAACGCTTGTCCCAGGACAAAGACGGGATCACGACTACGCAAATCCGGAATGGATGCTTTGTGAGGATGGGTCTGTCATTGATTCCCGGGATGAGTTATGGCACAGAGGAGGCAAAGCCACCTCCCTCAGGTCCTCCTGAGCCCCGGTTCAATGGGGAACAAGCTCACAGCATCCTCCTTCCCCAGCTTCCTCCCACTGCCTGGGCTTTTCACACTCGGATAAAGCCACAGCTGGAAGCGATCATCTCACGCACCCTCGGAAAGCCAACAGAGGCAGTAATAACATGGTAATAAGGGATGAGATTTTATGAAAGATGCCTCTTAACTGAAGACTAAAAGACACCATGCAATTTGAATAAAATTGCTTTTAGCAGGGGACTGAGTGACAATTGAGGAAAAATGCTCGGCCTGTTTTTGCAAATGGTGGGGCAGATTTTCAGTGGGTGTAAAATGCTGACTTGGGCAAAGCTGTGCCAGGTTTGCACGAGCTAAGGAGTCACATTTTTGGGACCACACTGGAGAAACCCTTAAATTGAGAGTGCTGAAATGAAGCTGCATAAGCAAGCAGGGAAGAAGTTATTAACACATCAAATATCTGCTTATGTTGCTTCCCTCCCTGTACAATTTTGTTAAGCGAGCTGAAAAGAGGAATCACACAATTATCCGAAAGCACACAAGAAAACTCCACCAACATTATGTTGTGCACAAAGAGCCCAGCTCCCTGATTAACCCAGGCTGGCTTGGTAACACAGCAGCTGAGGAAACCTTGGTTTGGTTTCTCTGGGCACCTCTGGTGTCCAGGCTCCAGTCCTGAATATCTGGAATCACTCACGCGGGCCTGTCCCGTCAGTGACCTCATAAGAGAGCCTCCATGTGTGCCCAGCATATTTCACACAGAATTATTGAGGTTGGAAAAGACCTGAAAGTTCATCAAGTCCACCCTGTGACCAATGCCCACCTTGACACGCAGCCCGGAGCACTGAGTGTCACAGCCTGGACATCTCCAGGATGGGGACTCCACCGCTCCTCGGTCAGCCACTTCCAATGCTTAACCATCCTTTCCAGGACTCCAACCAGGAGAGGGAAGAAATTCCTCCTGATGGCCACCCTGAGCCTCCCCTGGCCCAGCCTGAGGCCGTCCCCTCTCCTCCTGTCCCTGTTCCCTGGGAGCAGAGCCTGACCCCCCGGCTGCCCCCTCCTGTCAGGGCGTTGTGCAGAGCCACAAGGTCCCCCTGAGCCTCCTTTGCTCCAGGCTGAGCCCCTTTCCAGCTCCCTCAGCCACTCCTGGGGCTCCAGCCCCTTCCCCAGCTCCATTCCCTTCCCTGGACACACTTAAGCACCTCAAGCTGTAGAAATACATCCTTGAAAAACTGCAGTAAAAATCCAGCTGGTTTGTATTCACTCCAAATTTCATCCAAACCCACTGTTCCCTCAGAAGAGCAGTGTGCACACAGCAGATGTGCAGCTGCCTCACATCTATAATACCACGAAGTCAAGCAGCGCTCGAGGGCTTTTCTGAGTCCAACAAAACAGAATGGGGTTTTGTTGGTTTTGTTTTAGGCTTTTTTGTTATGTTTTCTCCTCTCTCCTCTTCTATTTTTGCCTCTCCACAGTAAGAATAGCTGTTTGGGAGGAAGCCTGCACAGAACTCAGGAGACAAGAAACATCAAAAAGAACAGTGCCCTAAATTCAGCTGGTGTGAAACCAAGAGCTGGGAAGGTTCACTTCTTTTGGGAGAAGTTGTGAAATCCCACCATTAGTGAGAACAGTTCTTGGCACAAGAGCCTTATGCCTTTCTGGAAGTTGTCATCTTCCTGACCAGCCTGCCCACTCCAAAAATAATGCTAAATTCAACCCACATTCTGGAAAAACATTAATTTAAACAGCAACAGCAACAGCACCAGGCAGAAATGGTGTGATGGGGAAATAATCAACTAGACTTCCTCCTAATAAATAAAAATAAAACATTTCTGGATAACAAACCGCCTTTGCAGATAAAAAAAGTAAATCCCTAGAATTTAAATCCATCACGAGCAAAATCCCTCTGGGGGAAAAAACATCCAGACCAAAGTCCTATTGTGGCTGGCTTTATATTCAGAACTGTATTTATGCAGACTAAGATAAGGGCAATCAATCCCCAGGCCTCAGGACAAAAAGCTGATCTTCTGCGAGGATCAGGATAAAGAAAATTCCTCACCATATGTCCCATGGCTAAAGGCAGCAGGGGACGTGCTTTGTGAGACTCAGGAATGTTCAGGGATTGGTCAGCGCTGGAAACAAATATCAGCTGGATGGCACGCTGGTGTGCTCCAGCAGGAAATCCCAGCCTGGCCTCTGCACGCTGCTGCTGCCCCACGCGTGGAACTCAGTGCCTGAACTCTGGGTGGATCACAGCCTTGTGCCAAACCGAGGAGGATCCTGTCACCTCCAGCAGTCTGGCTTCTCAGGAGCCCTGGATTCCCTCAGTCACTCAAACTGCACCAGAACGCTGCTCCCCTTTCAGCATTCCATCTCCTCCCACATTCTTTCTGTCCCATACTGGTTGTCACTGCTGTCATATCTCAGATGACAGAGCTGCTCCCTTTTTTTTCAATTCTTTTCCAGTAAATAATTCACAGATCCAATCTAACCTCTATTCTTTGAAAGGTGTCTTTCCAGGGCAACCACGTGCTACAGCCAGCACATCCATAACTTGATCCTGCTGGTTCCTCAAAGAGACAGCTTTTGCCTGGGACACCTCTGTGTGTGAAACCCCCTGCAACTTGAAGAGAAACCAGAAATACATTTGTCATCAAGAAATCCATCACCTTTCCTTTTTTCCCCACGTTTTTCATTTGTTAATTAAAGGGCAGGTGCCGTCTTTCTACTCTGACAAAAAATAAGTGAGGAGGGGGAAAGAATAAAGCAGAAATCAAGATATATTTATGTATTTAATCTATTTTACAGGGAAAAATCATCATCTTGCATGCAAAGGGACTTAATCCGTTGGGATGAAGCCTCTATCTTTCAGCAATGCTACCAGGCTGTTTCCAAGCCCAAACTGGGGATCAAGGATCAAAAAGAAGGAATATTGTATTTCTGTAAGTCTAATCCCTCTGGCTGCCATGCCAAAGGCTATTTGAGGTGGAATGAAAACAGAGCTTCAGTCACCAAGGTGAGGAATGTCCCTGGAATGGGTACCAGTCCCACAGGCTTTGGGGGATCCACAGAACCCAAAGTCAGACCCGAGGCTGTGCCATTCCCGAGGCTGCCAGAGCTCCAGGAGCCTTTGGACAGCGCTGCCAGGGATGCACAGGGTGGGGCTGTTGGGGTGTCTGTGCAGGGCCAGAGGTTGGACTGGATGATCCTGGGGGTCCCTTCCAGCCCAGGATATTCTAGAATTCTATGATAAAGTTTTCCTTCACTTGCTAAAAAAGCCTCTATTTCCCCCACCCTCTCCACTTAAAGTTACAGGAGGCTGGAGCCAACAGTTAAAATTTAATATTCATAGGGGAAACAAATGTGTCTCTCAGCACAAGGCTTAGAGTAGCTCTGAGTTGAATTAGTCTGTGAATCAGTGATTTCAATAATACCAAAAAATCAGTTGTACAGAACACTCTTTCAAAATGTTTGATATGCCTTTTGTGCAGTGCTTTGACTCATGTGTCTGATTTTTATTTTTTTATTATATGTAAGCTTGAGAAAAAAAATGAAGACAGCAGTGTAGCAACCCCAATTCTTATTTTTCCACATTAACATGTGAAAGTTTCCTATTTAATGGGAGATATCATCTTAAAATTAAACCAGAGAGAAATGTGTTTGAATTCATACTAACTCCCTACACATACTTGTGGTTGTTCAGTCCATACATTTCATGACTATGTGCAAATACCTCCTTTTTCTAACACCTGTAATAGAGCAAAAGACAGAAATATTTCTATAAATGTGGAACTATTCTCTTAAACCAACAAAAAAATGGCAAAAGCTGCTTACTACTGGTAAACTTCACTAGATTGCACGGCAACAAAGTCACCTGTTAACAACAACCAGAGGAAAAAGTTTTCCAACCACTTGGCAACACCATATCAAACTCAGAAGGTTCAGATCATCTGCATTTGTATCTGCCCCTTTATCCAGACTATTTTTAAAAGGAGTATCGAATTCAGCTCCATCATTCAAGACTAATTTCTATTTCCCTAGGCCTACACCAAAAATTGAGTATTGATCTTGACACCTGCTCCTTTTGGCAGGAGCTAAATCACCCTGTGCTGATCCAGGCAGGCTCCAGCGGCTGATCCGAAGGGAGAGGCTGCGTGTGAGCCACGGGGATTTTTCACACGAGGACAAACTTCCCCCTATCACAAGCCTGTTCCATGGGAATCACTGCCATGTGTTTTCTGGGCCAGATGATGGGGTTTCTCAGGACTTTCTCTCCCCTCCCATCCCTTTCCAAACCATTCTCCTGGCAGACTGAAGAGTCTCCTTCTTCCAAGCCACAAGCCATTTCACAACCTGTTGTCATCATCCAACAACAACTCCAACAACAACATCCAATTCTCTGCCAAAAGGCAGAGAATTATAAAGCCATCAAGGCTGGAAAAGCCCTCTAAGATCAGAACCCAACCATTAACCCCAAGTCACCTGTTGTCATCATCCAAAAAGGCAGAGAATTACAGAATCATTGAGGCTGGAGAAGCCCTCTAAATCAGGGTCCAACCATAACCCAGCACCACCAAGTTCACCACTAAACCTTGTTCACATCCACACATCTTTTGAACACTCCAGGGAGGGATGGCTGCCCTGAGCAGCTTGTTCCAATGCCTGACAACCCTTTCAGCAGGGAATTTTTCCTCATATCCAATTTAAACCTCCCCTAACACAGCTTGAGGCCATTTCCTCTCCTTCTGCCCATTGTTCCCTGGGAGCAGAGCCTGATCCCCACCTGGCCACAATCTCTTTTCAGGGGGTTTTAGAGAGGGATGAGGTCCTCCTGGGGCTCCTTTCCTTTAGTCTGAACAGCTAACGAAGATCAGCCAATGTTCTAATGAAGCTAATGGGAGCTAATGTTCAAGGCAGCTTTTCCAGGCAGTATTTTAATCAGGAATAAGTACTGATCATAAAGAAAGTCTTTTCTCTGTCCTTTATTAATATTCATTTAAATATTACTCTTTGGCCTTGTTTTTCATGTGAGTTTGCCCCACTAGAAGGCAAACAGTTTTCAGATCAGATTCCTGGCATGATGATGACTTCAGTTGCAAACTTTTCCCTTTTTTCCATCCACCAGAGCTAAAAACAACTTTTCTTCTATTCTGCCTTTCTGTGGAAACTGAAGAAAGGAAAAAAAAAAAAAAAAAAAAAGCAGGGCAATAGTCAATAAGCACAGAGAAGAAAATAAGCCTCAAGCTTCCCAAAGCACACTCTTGTGAACAGAGGCCATGGAACAAGGATTTTAAAAGCTCTGTTTATCTATAGAGGATGGCTAAAAAGGCCCCACACGTAGAAAAGCAGTGCTGAATACTAGGCACTACTGGGAACTGTGTTCAAACACTTTATTCTAATCCTGGTATTGCCTCAACCTAGTATTTTGGGGATAAAAACTAATGTTTTATATCTATCTTTCTTTTAACCAACCTTCAACCCCATGTCTGGTCTTAACCTTAAACAATCTCTCTCTTTTACCCATTCCCTGCAGAGCAGCTCCTCCCTCTGACTGACACTTTACTGGGTTATGCCTCGAGGTCATTTCATCTTTTCCTGTCCCGAGTCACGACCTATCAGTCCATGAAAAAAACAAACTCAAATCCAAAACACGAAACCCACAACAAACAAACAAACAGACAAACAAATCATTTCTGCAGGGTTTGCCGTGTTTTCTGGCAGTTGGCTTTTCCTTGAAGGCCGTAAGCTTGGATTTAATTTTCAGTATTATTTCTGTAGATCAAATATTAATCCAGTCTTGTAATGCTGTCCTGTAGAACGCCAAAAGCATCACCAGTGGGGTAACATGCCTGGGCACATACTGCTAATAGAAATTTAGGTATTAGCCAGTTTAATAAAACTTCTTTATGCTCATTTAGAGCAGGACCTTCCACAATTACCTTATGGGTTTTATCTAATTTAAAAAAAACCCTTTCAAGTCCATATAAGCACTTTCCATTCAGGGTGATAAAACCCTGAAAGTGATGAATGATTTTGGTAAGAGCTGTCATGATGCCCGAGCTCATGCTGGACCATCCTGGCCATGCTTTTGCTCTGATGCAAAGCTGACAGTCAAGAAACACACAGCAGACAAGGGCAACTTTGTAAATGAGCTTCTGTTGCTTGATTTGAGGTGGAAGAGAAGCATGGTCCAAATCCCAAATCTCTCTCATTTTCATCTCTAAATAAGAATGTCATTGCAGCTTGTGCCTAAATTGAAGGCCAGCAGTTACTCAGCCTCCCCAGAACAAAAAAATATACAATTTCTATGTGAAAGAAGCCTGGGAAGAGTATTCAGTACAAAGGATATTGACTTCCCTCTCTTAGAAGGTTGCAGCCACCTTCTGCTTAGTGTTACACTGATTTCTAGCAATTGAAATAAGTAAATGCTTCTCCAGTACAGGTGATATTCTCTACTCTTACTTGTGCAATCAATTTTGTTACCTTTATTTGTGGGCTTAATAAACACAGCACAACACTAAACAGTGCAGTAAAACCAGGCTGCTCCAATCACCTGCTGATTGCATACGAATGTGGAGGAGTTTGGTACTTCTCTCTTGCTCAGAAAAAGTAAAGACAAATAATAAAACAACCAAAAAATTCACATGAAAAAAAAGCAGCATCACTCATCCCTCAACTCTTTTAAAACCCCTCAATTTTCCCTGATGTCATTCATTAGGTTCTCTTAGGAAAATCAAGGCAGCAGAGCTGTTTTCTCAGTTCAGCACATTTTTTAAAATCTTCACTGTGAAAGTTTTGTGTAATTACCCTCAAAACGGTGTTTTGAAGGAGTTCCACGACGTATGGAAATTGGAATAATGAGTTGCATTTTCTTGTCTATCATTTCAGTTGGCATTTGGTGAAATTGTACATCTTTAGCTATTAAGTCTCTCCCTTCCTCCTGGTCCACGCTTAGATCAAGATCATTACAATTTCTCCCAGCCAGTGCCCTAAACAAAGCACAAATGCCATCACCATCAATCTCAACAAGGCCTGTATGACAGCTAACATTAACAGAATGACCTTCTCCGGTCAGATTTTCATTAGGAAAATAGGATGGAAAACAGAAAGTGCCTCGGCTTTGCCAATTTGAACAAATTATCCACGTCATCCTTCTCGATGTCAATTGATACCTGAGCTGGGCAGGAAACAATCTGGGACACAGGACAAGACAATATTAAGCACAAAGTCAACTATTATTATTATTATTATTATTATTATTATTATTATTATTATTATTATTATTTTAACCCCTGAATTAAGCCAAACCCAGCATTTTTTACAGGTAAGGCAGAGAGGCTTGCAAGTTTGGCTGCTGCAGAGAGTGAGGCTGCAAAGTGACAGCACAGCAGCTCCAGACCCAGCCTGAGCACGTCCCATTTCCAATTGTGAATGCACAGGCCCAGGGCAGGCCTGCAGTGACTTCTGGTGATGTCACAGGATTTGACCATGCTAGGGGAGGAGAAGAAAGGCAGAAGGTGAGCAGCAGAACATGTGCCAACTTCCCAACCAGGCCAGGACATCATCCATGTCACTCCATGCTTTCCACACAGCTGCAGCAAAGCCTCTAAATGTCTGTTCTGCCAAAGGACAGGTGCTGAACCAAGCAAACTACTCCACGTCAGGGCCTTGTGCTCAGATTTATTTATTTTTAACAAAATCTTCTCAAAGAGACACTAAATGTTCACTAATTTACAGCCTGCATAATAAAGGATGTGCCACCCACAACAGAGTCAGCCTGCCAGGATTCCTATCTTGGTAGAGAAAGAGGATGTTGCTGGAAACGTTCCTGCCATGAAGTGGATGAGGAACAATAACATTGCATTGCTTAATCCCATCCCAGGATGATTTTGGCTGTTCTGGATGCCTTCTTCCCACTTCAGATTTGCTGTTTGATCAGAAAGAGTAACTGCAAGCAGGATGTCCTCATAAGATTTTCACTACTTAAATCCACATGGTGGAAACCACTAATTTGTGGGGAGGGAAAGAAGGTTGTAGCAGAAGGAGAGCAGCCTTTTAGTCCCTGTTCTTTGCTCACACCACGGTAAGGACCTTGCAAAAATTACAAAAATGCGAGAAAATAAAGTTGTGTCATGGAAAAAAACTGCGAGGCAGAAAAGTGCTTTGCTCATCCCCTTGCCAGGCACAGGGCTTGATTTCCCTTAATGGCTAATGATTAATGTATGACAGCAGGATGAATAGCCAATAGATCTGAAACATGAGCAACACCATCCATCAGTTTTTCGTGGGAAGACCAATATGGCTTAGAAAGAAAGACAGACGACTTCTGCCCCAGATCAGAATTGATCCATTCCAATATGACAGAGAATAGGAGGATGCTGCATAGGGTTTGAACACAGTCCTTTGTCAGAAATGAGGAGGAGAATCAGTTCCATCAAATGGAACACAAAAACGTATTTTAAAAATTAAATGTTTCCTCTTTCACCACACTGCACTCAAATTGATCTCAGTGTCAATTTGTTAATAACCACCGCAGGTCCACTATCCAAGAACAACATCAGTTTTGTTATGCACTCAGAGGTGAAAATTTTATCACAGCCTGGTCTTAAGAACGATTTTCATACTGGAGGACTGGTCAGAAAACTCTCTTCTGTTTGCCTGTTCCAACAGAAATCACCTCGCCTCACACCGCGGCAAGACTTTGTCAGATGAGCCACAGGCATAAACCCAACAGCTTTATGTTGATTTATCAGACCAAACACCTGTCTACAGAATAAACCAAAATATTCCAGGATGCATCCGAATTCATGATATCAGCTCAGATCCCGGACGAAGCAGCTGCACCAGGGACGCGTGGAGCAGCGTTTGGCAGGGTGGGAGCAGCAGAACCTTACCTGCACACTTGGTCCTGGTGGTGAGGGGGGGCCCGGGGGGCCCCGTGCCCCCTTCCCCGGGCCGCGTGAGCAGCACCCGGATCTCGTACTCCACGTCGGGGTCCAGGTGCCACAGTTTGTAGTTGGGAGAGTCCACGATGTGCGTCTCTGCCCAGTTGCCCGTGGTGGTCCTGTACTCCACCTCCTTCAGGATGATGGGCCCGTCGCCGATGATGGAGTTGGCGTTGGGTTTGATCCACAGGTACGTGGCTCCCACGGCCAGCAGCTCCGGAGGGGCGATCGGGGTGGGGGGCTCTGGGGACAGAAACAAATCACATGGAGTCAGAAAATCCTGGCCACATTTCCATCATGTATCCATCTGTGCAGCAAGGCTGTCCCAAAACCTTTCGTAACGCAGGCACGATCTCCCCTCTCATTTACCAAATCTTTAGTAAGCATTTAATCTGTTACTGGAAAGAATTGGGCTTGGATTTTGTGCCTAAATTTCAGCCCTCTTGCACTGAGGGTGGTGTTACCAAGCCAGAAACACCTGTGAAAATACAGGAACCACAAAGCAGCTTTCTGTTTTGGAAGTATCTTTTAGATCATCGTGAGGTTTATAATTGCTCCCTCTTTTAAGCATATGAGCAACGGCACTCAACAGAATCTTGGAGGGTGAGGGAGGGGGAAAGAAATCTTAAATAAAGATGACTGAGTGCCCTTAGCATAAACTATGAATAAAAGGCCTCCAGCACAGCCCCTCCTCTGCCCTGTGACCTGACACAGCAGAATATCCCAGTCACTGGTCGTGGTGCTCTGGTTCAGCCAAACTCTCATGCTTAACACAACACAATCAGCAACAAGTGGCAAACTCACATCACTTGTTCATTTTCTGATCCTAACCCCCCCAAAAAATAAAGATTAAAAACAGGGTATATTTTCTAATCAAAGCACTGGCTGAGACAATATTAGTGAATTTAAACACCAGTGATCTTCCCATGCCCAGCAGCCAGGATGCTGCTGGAACTGGCTCTAAGTGGGGCTCTTGGTAGCTCAGAACTAAGAAAAACTCCAAGGCAACAGTGAATCAACACCTCCTATGGTGTTTGATTGCAAAGTTTGCTCAACTTCATGGGCAAAGGTACTCAAGAAAGTCTGCATGAGACTTGGAGGGTGCTGGGATGTTTGAGAAGCAGCACGAGGAGGCAGGAGCCAGCTATTGAGCATCACCTCTGTGGGAAAAACAAAGCAAGCTGATAAAAAACACCTCAGCAGCTCCCTTTGATGGAAGCTACAAAAAAAAAGAAAAAAAATCTACAGAGCTCTGGCTGCCTGCCTGATTTTTATTATTCTTTTTCCCCTCTCTGTCAGTATAAATAACACTTGCATACTGGAAACCACATGAATAGCATACACCTTGTGCCTTTGAAAACCTGAGCTGAACTCTGCAAGATTATGAGCAATTTCCTGAATCTCGCCTAGCCTTCCCTCTGCCACACTCTAATGTGGTTTGCCCTCAGCCCAGAGGACACAAACTCTATTCTCTCATGAAAATCAGGTGACAAAAGAGAGTATTTTTATCAAGAGGTGCTTAAAACACTGGCACGGGGTGCCCAGAGAAGCTGTGGCTGCCCCTGGATCCCTGGCAGTGCCCCAGGCCAGGCTGGACGGGGGTTGGAGCAGCCTGGGATGGTGGAAGGTGTCCCTGCCCATGGCAGGGGTGGAATGAGATGAGTTTTAAGACCCCTTCGAACCCAAACCATTCTGTGATCTCTGTCTCAGAAAAAGAAACACGTAAATGTTACAACATCACAAATTGGGAGTTCTGTGGGAGTCGTTCTAAACCCCTCTATGCTAAAGGTGATTCCTCAAAGAACCCAGAGATCTGGAAGAATCCAGGACCCACAGAAATGTGGAAGAAAGGACTTTGAGCACCGCATGATGGGAGGAAGATTGGATTTTCCCCTCAGGACAATTCTTGCAGGTTAAGATCTGCTCAGCGAAGAGAAACAAATGCACAGAAACTGTTGTACAAAAGGATCAACTGAAATTATGCTTGATTTCATTTCCTTTAGCTGTTTACAACATTCTAGCTCCTTGAGACCGACTGCAGGAGTTGTGCATTGTACCTCTGGAGAAAAAAACAATCTGAATTGTAATTGCAGCAGGTATCTAACACGAACAAAAATCAGTGATGCCAGATATGTTTGCTGTGGAATGTCTGTTTCTGCTTTAATTCTGCACCATTCCCATAACTCCTGCCAGAATCCTTTTCTGATATGAAATGCCAGGCTGATTATGTTTTGACTTACAGAGTTATTTCTCCAGGAAAATTGTTTTCAAGAAACGTATGTGGATACGTTTTCATTAAAAATCAAATTATTATAAATCACAAGCAGTTTATTACTTGTTTCTTGGTGCAAGACAATTAAAAGACAGACTTGGTGATTTTTATTCCCAATGCAAAAACTACATCTTACAAGTCACATCATAGCTGAACACAAATGAAATATGAAACTCCATTCTCCTGGGCTGCAGACTTCAATAGCTACGTGATCCAGGCTACTTTGGGATTTGATGACAAGTTAGAAGAGATTTATGGGACTGAGCTTAATTAATAGAGCAGTTTATCCTGCTAAGCAGACATGAAGATCTCATCTAGCGAGTTTAGTAACTACTATTGCCAAACTGATTTAAATTATGATGTCACCCAGCATTCCCATCTTCCCTACTTCTGTCCCAATCCAAATCATCCCCACTAAAAAAAAAAAATGTGATGGTGGTTTCTCTTTTTCCCCCCATTTATTTTCCTCTTTCTCTACCACTGAAAAAACAGGCACTGCAAAATATTATAAAAGTAGGAATTTAAACTGTTGCTCCTGTTTTCTGAATTTCAGGAGCTAAGATAAGCAGATGTTCCAGTAGTTATTCGAGGATCAATCCCAGCTCACTGAAAATAATGGGTTCTTTCCTACTGGCACTAACTGGAGGAAAAGGCTTTTTTTTTTTTTAATATCACTCTGTGCCAAATTACTGGAAGTGATCTAAACAAGTTACCCATTATTCAGCATAACTGGCACATAAATGAGAACATTTTTTTGCTCTCTGTTACAAAACCCACTTGCCGGTTACAGATGACCAGCCTGATGTTATGAGCTCGCTGTTTTAATTAAAATCTCTGTTTGACCTTGATTAAATAAACATGGTGACAGATTGGCCTTGTACACGTGTAATTGGGAACAACCATATTTTAAGCCCCATTGCATCCCAGCACTATTTTATGTCACAAGCTTTGACTGGCCTGGTGCTCCCTTTCAGCCACTCTCCCACCTCCTCCAGACAGGGAGGAGGAAGCCAAAGGCTCCCCAGCAATGAGCACATCTGGAACTGGACTGCTGCAGCTGGAATATCCAGCTGAGCCCCAGCCTTGGGAAGGACACAGAAAAATGTGCTTATGGGTGCTCAGTTTAAAGAAAATAAAAAAAAGACATATGTAATACAGGCTCAAATAAAAGGGAGTTATTGACCACGAGTAGGGTTTATTGAATCTAAAAGCAGGCCCGTTGTGCAGACACAAAAGGAGTTGGGGTGTGCCTTTCTCCTGCTGTTAGAAAAGAAAATACAGCTCCCATCTATGGCTCAGAAGGCTGAACACTGATAGAGCTTGAAAACGACAGGAGTTTTAGTAACACAAAGGATGTGAGACAACAAAATTACCATGAAGGACCAGAATATACCAAACAGAATCACAGAGGTTTTGAAGTCCCACAAGGATCAAGTGCAAATCCCTGTTCCTTGCGGGATCACCTAAAGCTCAATCACCCAGAGTGACAGCACAAGGGGTGATGGCTTTAAACTGACAGAGGACAGGGATAGATTGGATATTAGAAATTCCTCCCTGGGAGGGTGCTGAGGCCCTGGCACAGGGTGCCCAGAGAAGCTGTGGCTGCCCCTGGATCCCTGGCAGTGCCCAAGGCCAGGCTGGACAGGGCTTGGAGCAGCCTGGGACAGTGGAAGGTGTCCCTGCCATGGCAGGGGTGGCACTGGATGGGCTGTAATGTCCCTCCAACCCAAACCATTCTGTGGTCCTACAATGCCAAAGAGCATCAGACACGTCCTCAACTCTTACCATGGACACTCTACTTTCCAACTACTGTCGTAAACAAATTTATTTTACTCTTTGGCAAATATTCCTGAGTGTTTCCGCTCTACTGCTGGAATATTTCTCTATTTGGCTTTCTAAGCAAGGCAATTCTAAGCAATTTTTATATGATGGAAGAAAAATTGGCTCCGTGAATCCTTAAGATGCAACTGGGAAGACTGAAAAACTACAGAAAAATCCTCAACAACTGTTTCCACTTTCTCCTGTGAAATTATCCATAAAGAAAGACATTAGAGAAAACGCAATCTTAAAACAGCAGGGTACACCTCTTAAACTATGAATTTTATATGATTTTTTAATTTCTCCCTTATTCATAACAAAACCATCTGGTAAACTGTACAGACAAGGTGACCATAAACTCTCATTTGCACGGGATGGGCTGTGGCTGGTTTTAGACAAAAAGAACCCCTAATGCCACAGAACTCAGGTGCAACGATTCCGCGCTTTGTTTTCTCACGTGCATATAACAGAGCACAGGTTCTAAAATAAGATCAGAAGAGACACAGTGGTTTTTATTCCTTGGGGGTTGAAAAGGTGAAGATGGGACCTGCCGCCCAAAGACCTTTCCCTGACAAGCAGGGTCTGTGTTTTCCAGCATGATCCTGCTCATGCTCCTACTAATGGGAATTATAAAAAGCTTTTCTCGCCGTGTCCTAAGTGAGCAGCTGTGGCCTGTGCTTGTCAAACTGATCAGGATGGGACTGAAAGGCAAGGAAACCAAATTTTAAGCTTCTCAAAACTCTTTTAAGCAGAAAATACACAACAAAAAGTATCTCTAGTTTTCTACACAATAGCCAGACTGCCTGAGCAGCATCCATGGGCACCTTTTCTAGTTTTACACCACAGCAATGAGTCTGCAGGGCTCTGAATGCCAATATTTGTACTGGCATTGCTTATTTTCACACTTTCTACCACTGTCATGAATGCAGCAGGTAAATTTAGTTTTCTAATGACGGTCCAAACTTCCAGTTCCATTTATAACACAAAATGTGAAAGGCACCTGGATTTTGCAATATTCAGCATGAGAAGATTTCCCTGTGCTGACACTGCCCTAATAGTTTTTGTCTAAGAGAGACATTCAGATCTGTCTCTCAGTACTGGAACAGGCTGACAGCAGTGCCATATGTCAACATTGTTATAAGAGTGTGTCAGCAGCAGCAAGAAATGATTCATTAATTCACCTGGACAGGCAAATTGCTCCAGGGAATGATGTGGTCTGTCTGAGCCTCAGGAAAAGTGCCCAGAACCAATTCTGAAATCAACAATTCTGAATATTTAATTAAAGCCAAACCCCAAAAAACTGAGAGAAGAGGAAGATTTAGGATTTCTACAGCCTGTAGACCAAGGGCACAGTGGTTTCACAGGTTTATAAATTTCAGAGGTGCAAAGCATTTACTGTTTGGTTTTGCACCCAAACCACCCGTTATGGACAGAGCATTCCCAGCAGGCAAACATCACCTCTACACCTCTCCTCCTCTGTGAGCATCCCTGCGCTGTGGGATGGAGCACATGGATCCATGGATCAGCAAATTCCATGGCACTGATCTCCATTTTCCCAACACAGAATTTTCTAACACAGTGATAAGTGACTTTAGTACTCTGTGATATAAAATACTCATTTGCTACAGGGTGTAATGTGCTTTTTCCCTTTTTCTTTTCCCTCAAGAGCTGGTGCTTCTGTCTACAGGGGACTCACCACACATTTCAGTACAAAAAGCAGGGGAGAAAGTAAAAATGAGCCAGAAAATGTGAAAGAATTGAGCAAAGTGGTCAAAGAATCAGCACAACAGCAATGAAAACAAGAGATGAGCAGAAGGCAGGGGACAGCAATCAATAACACCAAAGGAAGCCAAGAGACCCAATATTTGGCAGGAAGCTTGTTTTCTATCATCCCCCCAAAACCCCAAATTCATAGACTACAGACTATTCCCTCAACATCTCCCAACAGCACAGGTGTAGTACATGGATATGAAGGGAGAACTTGATCCATCAGCCCCGTAAAAGAAAACAAAATGTTCTCTCTGTATTTTCCCCTCAAGAAGCAGAGGAAATGCCCCTTGGTGGCTTGAACATGTGTTCTAAACTAAGCAACTGGGCTGCCTAGGATTAAAGAGAACACAGCAACGCTCACAGGAGTTACTGCAAAGCAGGAGAAAACCTCTTAACCTTTTCCTGAAATCACTGCAGTCGCCAGGCAAGGCAGCTGGAACACATCCTGGTTGAAGAAGGTTCATTTGTATCAGTGTCATCTTATCAAACAAACGTTTACAGAGCCACCCTGAGTGCACAAAAAGCTGGTACAGACCCAGTGCCTCCTGCCAGCCCGTCCAGTGGTGTCAGAGGCTAAAGAAGAGGAGCACCAGACCCCGAGTGGGAATTACAGCAGCGTGCTAATTCATTAGCATTTCACACTATTTGTGCCTCAGAAGCTTAGCCTGAATCCCACCAGAGCCTCAGAGGATGCTTTCATTCTCTAATAAAGAAAACAGCATCGGATTAGTTGAACAGTATCTCATTTCCTAGCGTAAATTAAGTGAATTAGATGGAAGAGTCTGCGCTCTAATTGTAAAGCTTATTACAAGAACTCGCATAGATTAGACCTGAATGCTTCTCTTGGAGTCCTCATTTGTCCTGTAACAGAGTTAAAAAGGTGGCTACAGGCTCTCAGTATCGATGTGCAGGAATCTCCAGTTCTGCAGCAAAACACATTCCCAAGCCTTGTGCGCCGTGAGTGCCAGCAGGCAGCCTTTCCCACAGGACCCATGAGTGCCAGCAGGCAGCCTTTCCCACAGGACCCATGAGTGCCAGCAGGCAGCCTTTCCCACAGTTGGGAATGCTGCCCTCCACGGGGCTCAGGCAGGCTCTGGAGGGGATCTCCAGGAATGACAGGCTCCCCAGGGCTGGGATCATGGGCGACTAACTCTCTGTTTCAAAGCACGTGTCATTTTCTGAGTTTGTCAGCTGCAAAATAGCTACAGAAACACGTCACGGAGAAGAGCAGTGGTGAGCTTCTTGGTGCTTCTGGAATGTCACTCTCTTTGCAGGAATCGTTCATGGGCCACGAGAGGCCCAGCACAAGGACTTTCGGGCATCCATGAGCTGATTATGATTAGCCTGACTTTCACTATGCAGCTTCTCCATGTTCCATCCCATAATAATGACCTCAGGTTCCCTTTATTGCCAGTGGAGAGAAATGGGCTCACCTTAAGGCACATATCTAAGACAGATGAAATTAACTGCTCACTGATCCCCCCCATCTTTTGACGTATTAAAATAGAGGTGAGATGCGTTTTACCTCCTTTCCCATTATTTCACTCAGAGTGAAACACAGAGAGGTACTGGATCAGTCTGTTAAGGGGAAAGCCAGGGAATAATGCTGAGCACCTCTAAGCCCCTTGAATTCTCTCTGAAAGCCCTCACTCAGGGCAGCAGAACTCCAGTGCTGCGGTCTAAACCCATCACACGAAGATAAATGATGATGCCTTTCTCTGGGGAAGGTGAGCACAACTCACTTTCCTTTTATACATGCAGCCAGAGCGTGCACTGGTGACAGCGATGCTCTTTGATTTAATAATTCAATGCTCAAAGTGCCTGTCAGGGAAAGGATTTCATTCTCTTTCTAAGACTGTTCTGAGAATGGAGCATCTTCGTCCCATCAGCTGAGATTGCGTCACACACAGAAAAATGGTTCCGGTTTCATTTGACCAAAATACCAGTAAAAATAAAAAGACCATGACTTTCTCTATGCAGCATCTAACTGCTCCATTTTGCTCCACAAGGAGCATGTCCAGCATGCTTGAACCAAGTCCTGTTCTCCAGACTTATCTTTAATATGTTTTCCTTACACAACAATTAGTAATGTTTAATTTTTGCTGCTTCCCTCGTTTCTTGGGCTTGATGACAGGCACATCAGCTATGTGTGGACTAAGGTTTTGTATCAATCTTGAAATGACCCATGAAGAAAAACAAGTTAGGCTTTAACATAAGAACATATCTGAACACAGTAATTACAAGAACATGAGAACTAAGCATCATCTCTCCTTCAACAAGAGAGATGAAAATACAGGAGCTTTCCAGAAACTCTGGTCAAAACACTGATTCCTCCACTAGAAATTGCTGCAACTGCACCTGCACCAACCATCATTCAAGCTGCAGTTTCCTCCTGAACCTGTGTCTGAGTTCTGCCTCCCCCAGGTGAGAAACCCCAGGGTTGCTACGATCTCTGCTGATTTCCAGTCCACTCTGCTTCCTTGAACAGCCTCTTCTCCAACACTACAGTCTGAAAAAAGAGCCTATGGGATGCTGCTCTTCCTTGTGGCTCCACCAAGTCTGTACAAGGATATGGAAAACTGCATCCACATCCCACCAAAGCAAAGGGCCTCTCCACCAGTCACTGCTCAGGGCCACCTTCAGCTCTCCCTCGTGTTTCTAATTCCAGGGTCCATCTGAGCTCATCTATCACATGTTATTAAGTCTATTTCTGCTTTCTGCATGAACAAGCTGCTAATCTCCCACAGGGACTGAAAAATGTAAACTCAACAAGCACCAAAAAAAGTAGAAAGGCGTTAATAAACACGTAAACTGAGAAACATGTAATTTCAGGTCAACTCAAGTTCGAGCAGCTTCAGCAGTTGCTATGCTACCAGCTGGTGGTGGTGGGAAAGGACAGAGGCAAAAGGATTTTACAGCTCCGTCTGGAGTGGCTATTTAGCAACTTTTGCTTTCTGGCACATCTCTGTCTGCAGAATGAAGGATCATTAGTCTCTAAGCTGCTGAAATGGCAAGTGACCGGAGGTATTGACCACCAGGAAGCAGCATGGAATGGTTTGTCTGGATTGATTAAGGAGCTTAATCCACAGCAACCTGCTAGGTTTGCAGGAAAAGCCTGAGGCAGGATGCTTCACTCCATTGGAGGCAAAGCAGGGCAGTAAAAATCCCATTGTCCCACCCCCTGCGGATGTGCAGGGCTGACGGGGAGCAGGCAGAAAACTGAGGGAGCAGCCAGGCTGGAGTTAAACAGGAGAGAGCACCACGGCAGTGAGTCACAGACTGAACCGTGTCCCCAGCCACCGACACATCCCCCCTGTCTCAGACACAACCCGTACCCAGAGCTGGCCCCACTCAGGGTGAGGACACTGCAGTGTGCACTGCAGGGCACTTCCAGGCTCTGCTCACAGTCAATCCCCACAAAACCCTGGTGAAGCAGCTTGGAACATATTGTTTTATAACTGGAAATAATGATTAATGGATGGCTGCAGGGCCAGAGACTGAATGCAGACTACAGACTTTATGACCTCCTACAAAGAAGCGTGTGCCAGGCTTGACATACAAATTTAGGGTTTTTCAGTCCATAAAGAAAAATGTTCTTGTTCAAGCATTTATTTTCCTGAGACAGATCTGTGAAAAACACAGATCACATTTGACCATGAGGAGGCAAGTCAAATTTAGCACAAAAAAGAGATGATGCTGGAAGAGTAGATAACAAATGTGCCCACAGGGATCTCGGGGGGGCACCCCCCAAGGATCTTTTCAGCTTTTCCAGCTCTGTATCCTGAAGCAGCATCTAGCAAACTATCCAGGCAGCCAAGGCTCAGAGTGGGCAGTCACCTGAGTGCAGGTTTGCTCGATCTCAGCCTGAGCAAGAACACAGTTCTGGTCTCAGTGTGAAGCTGGGATGAAGCAGACATGACTAATTCCCAGAGGTACTTTGCTGAGTGCTCATTTCAGGCAGTCATTGCTCCTGCCTTAACTGACTGAAATTACAGACCTGGGAACACTCATAGCCCAAGGGAAGAGCAGGGTTTGCTGTTATCACAGCTATGCTTCATTCAAATTTAAAAGTTTTCTCACTTCACTCCTTTCTCTGGGGTAAGAACAGATGTGCACCCCGGGAAACCTGAAGAAACGACTTGAATAACTGGATATCAGCGATATTTAAATATTGCTCATGCAGGTTCCAAAACATTCCCAGAAACACCACCTACAGAAATTGTCCTACAGCTTACACATAAAGTAGCACATTTCATCCCAAAATTCAACATGAAGGTTAATCTTCCTTCCACTTTTATAGACAACAAAGTGTGAAAAAGAGCCAGGTCCACCACCAGTAACTGTTCTGCTGCCACAAAAGCCATGCTGCTTACATGCTGCATAAGCAGCCTACGAATTTATTACAAAGTCTGCATGGCAACAATCCTTGCTTGTGGTGGCAAAGACAATGGTTGTCCAGGAAGTTAAACACCAGGAAGAACAACTTCAAATTCCATGGCAATTTCCAGAACAGAAAGGGATCTCTTCCACCTCTAAGGCATATGCCAGTGTCTCCAGTGTAAAACACTCTCAAGAGAAATCCTGCCTGCTACACAGAGATGTACTCCCAAAACTGAATGTTTGCAGTTAAGCTGATGTATTTCAACTGGTTTATTTCCCCAAGGGAAGGAACAAACATCCTGCTTCTGAATGGAAGTGCAAAAATACCTCAGAGTCAATCCTATTAACCCTAAAGACTCGGAGGCCACCAGAGATCCAGGATTCTGGATGTTACAGTTTTACTCTTTTTTCACAGGACTCCCAGTATTTCCAAGAATGTCTGCAGTTAGTTAATGAATTCTTCATTCTTTCTTATTTGCTGCTGTCTCACCCCTGGGACAGTCAATAAAAACAAGATCTCTTACCACCAGCCACATCTTGGAACATGTTTAGGATGTGGACGAGCTGCATTATGGCTTTTGGAGTTTAAATTACAGGACTGAAGTGATTTTTAATGGGTCTTTATTTCAAAACCAGTGTTAATTCAGCTTTGGGTCCTGCTCAGCCTGGATCCTCCTGCTTTTGGGGTTATGTAAGGGAAATCTGTCCATCTAGAGGAGAAGCTGTGTTTCATTCCCATAATATCAAATTTTCTGCAGATCCACCAAGGCCTCGAGTCAGGTTCCTTCAAAGAAAACTCCTATTACAAAATATATGTTTGAATAGTAGAAATTATATGTTCATAGGTTTTTTTGAGGAGCTGGAAGACAAATATTTACTGTGCCACAAATCTTCCTACAGCAGAGTCTGCAGATGAGCAGGCAATATCTGCATGTATGATTAATCAGTGCCAGTGATTTCTGCTCTGAAGCACTTCCCTGTGCAGAGTTTTCTGCTCACAGTGTATTATCACTCCCCCAATCAATGCAAATTGAACCTGGGCTTTCCTGAGAAGGTCCAGATTCAATTTGGATTTACTGATTTAATCAGCTGAGAGTTCCTTACATAGTCTGGTCCCCTACAGGCATACATTGACTAAATTCCTGAGATTCTGCATGTGCTGCAAAAGCTAAAAACACGGGGGAAAAGAGGATGGAAAATCTGCTGGGACACAAGGGAAACTTTTTCTTAGCACTACTAATAACAGTACAAAGACCTCACTGGCTGGTCCCCCTTTCAGGAGGATGCACACTGGTATACAAGATTTGATATACAGCCTGCCAGTTCCTAATACCTGTGTTCCTTAGGTTCGGCTACCAAACAGGTCAAGGATCATTGAGGAACAGCAACTCACCCAAGTTTTCCGGGTGAAACGAGGACAGCAGACTCCTTAAGCATAGAGCCAAGTCTTATGAAGCACTTCACCGCTGCAGAGTGGGATTTAAGGTCACTTGTGACTGAGAAAAGTGGATTTTATGTGTTTATACATGGACAGACCTGCAGAACCTGCATTTCTGTGATGTCTCCAACACGCTGGTGCTAAGCACTCTAGAAAGCCTCTGCACCAGTCTGTGACAGCACACGTGGCCAGGCAGAGCAGAAGGCAGCAGTGATGGGTGTCAGCCAGCAAGACAGGCTGCAGCCTCCCTGCATCATCAGCCTGTTACCAAGGACTGTGTAGTCATAACAACAAAATTGAGAGATGCCAATTACCACAATAGTGAGCACATAATTAGCAGCAGCCTGAACAACTTGTCATCCTGCAAAACTGAAGAATCAGCAACAAAAATGCAAAGTGACCAACACAGGAGTAGGAACAAGAAGTTTTCTTCCTACATTAGAGTTTCAAATCATGATTTAGGAAATTATTTTTTCTCCTTTGTAAGGGTTGCTTATCACTTGGTACAAGGGCTGTATTTCTTCACTCACTAGAGAAGATATGTTTGATTCTCTAACTCTGTGATTTTAAGCACTGATGGATAAGGAAGATCAGCAAGGAAATGCCACAGAGTTTGGAAATCTACATTTTCAATTCCAGAGCTGCATCTTTCACATTGAAGCGAAGTATCAGATGTTGATTATACATTTGCTACACACATAAAATGGAGCTAGAACATATAAGGGTTTATTTTCCTATTACTTTGTGTGTGTAGAATTCCTGTTGATGCAGATCAAAGCAAAATTTAAAGCAGAGGAGTCACTGTAAAAGCTGTCACTGCTATCACCAGGGATGCCTGTTAGTGATTTTATCACCACGTAATTATCAAGCATGGGGTCAAAATCCACCCATCATCTTGTCAGTAATTCCTGTCAGGTACCTGGGGAAACATTCAATTCCTACACATCTCCTCATGAAACAAGACTGCAGATTTGCATTGAAACAAAGCGCCTGTGGGAAAAACTGCAACACAAACACCTCAAACAGTCTTGTGCGACTGTCTGAGAGGACCTGACCCAAATAAGCACAGTAAAGTATTCAGTTCTTCCATTTTTCTTCTATTTCCTGTCTTTACAGGCAGAAACCTCCATTGTCCAAATAAGCTCCAGTTAATACCTGATGAGATCTTTGTTCAATGCCACAGAAAATCATGTGCTGCTCCAACTTGTAAATTTACTTTCCCTGCATGGGTCTCAAATACAAAACTCTAGAAGTGAATTGCTAGACATAATCCCCACCTTGAGAGGAACAATATTGTAGGTCAAATCGTGCCCAAAATACTTGCACCAAAGAGGTCTACTGCTTGGTAAGGCTACTTAAAACAAATTATTTTTGCTTCAAGCCGAATTCTTCACGTTAGACTCAGAGTTCCTCTTTCCAAGGTGTCCTTAAGAGCAGTAGAACATCTCTAGAGCTACGAACAGGCAGATACAGGTTGTGGTGCAGTGCTTGGCTTTAATGAATAGCTCGTTAGCCATTCACCAGCTTAGCTCCTTGTAGATTCACTTAATTATTTAAGAAATACAATAATTATTTGGCTCTGTGCCCAATTCTCCTCTAGTTTATGCTGGTACAAGTCCAAAATAAATGGAGTTACCACTGTGATGCAAATAAGTCAAGTTTCTGCTCTTTTGTTCCTCAGTAATCTGAAATGTTGATGATTCCTTATCCTTCACAGGCAAGCTGATAAGAACCAGCACCACAGGGAACTGTTTACTAACAGAATCTGCTCTGTGCCTCCTCTGAACCCATTTGTTGCTTAGTAGGACCCTGGCACAGCTCCACAGTCCAATGAACATGATTAAAAATGACTTGATGAATTTAGTTCATTGAACAGGTGGCTACAGCCAGGCTGGAGGGAAGAGCACTGTATGCTAGGTGGAAATACTTTATGTTTTGTAAAGATGTGTGAACAACAATAGGTCTGTGGATCTGAGCACAGGCAAATCCCACGAGTCCTAACTTCATTAGCTGCTGGCTGCCAAAAACTCTGCAAGGATCAGGAACAAAATGTGGGGGTGAGGGAAGAGAAACCACTGCACGGCTGCCTGTACCTCCCACACAACACGAATATCTGATCAGATCCTGGGGTATCAGGAAACAGGAGATGGTGGAAGAGTCAGGGAAGGAGCTGCTCAGCCAACGCAGGAGCTGCAAGGCGAGAGAGTGAAGCCTTGCCTCCAAGTCTGGCTCTAATGCCTCCCAAATCCAGGGAAGAGCAGAGCCAGCAGCTCACAGTGCAAACAAGCAGCGCCAACTGGATCAAAAGTGACTGGAGACAAATGGAATTGCTGTGGAGCTCGTCAGTCTGCCAGGCACACGCTGGTGAGGCCCAGAGCTGGCCTCTCTGGGGCACAGAGGGAATAACTGGGGGTTTAATAGAGTTCTCTGCTGATGGTTCACGATAAGATTACACAAACCCCTGATTTAAAGAAGTGTGCAATAATTTCATAAAAGGGAAAAAAAGCTAAACCCATCTGGACCTTCTGAGCAGCTACAGTTGGTTCATGCACAGGTATTCTGCTCCCTAAGCAGAGCATTACAGGATTTCATTTCCAGCAGAGTTTAAGTGATGGAATAACCAGAAAAGGGTGCACTGGGAGTAATGGAACAGATACAGAACCAGCCCCAAAAGTGTAACAAACCCCTCTGAGATCTGAAACTTGATTACAAGTGCTCTTGATTATTAAAAGCAAGACAAAAAAAAACAAACAGGGGAAACAAATCTGCTGCTTTCATCTAACAAAATACATTTCAACGCTTTTCCAGAAGAAGGCACCAGCTCTTGAATACTTTATATTATCCGTACGCCTTCAACTCTGCTGCTGATCTTGACAGCTGCACTTTAATTTATTTGCACGACTCTTATTGGAAGTTGAGTAAAATATGGAATACAGTGAGTCCACACAGTGATTTAGAGCCATTACATGCACATCTGTCACCAGCTGCCAGTTTGAACACGATCTGCCACGCCACTGGCAGGCATTCCCTTCATTGGTAATAAAATCCGGGGCTATATTTCCTTGAGATCTTCCAATATTCACTGCATAAAAGCAAGCTGCCCTGAAACATGAGCAGTAAAACTGAGATGAATTCACACAGAATCTCCAAGCTTCAGCTGCAGAGAAAACAGTGGTCCACTTATCCTGATGTTATTGGAAATGCCTGGACTTTATCTAAGAATGTAAATCAGCTCTTTGTATAAATTAAAAGAACTTCCCGATGATACAAAGCCAGGTTATAACCTAGAACTCAGAGGATATATGTTACAGGGAGAAACAAGTGCTTTACATACACCCTTCTTTTCTTTTTATAGGGTTCTTAGGAGCTCATTTGGAATTTACTGTGCATGTAAATGCCAAATGAATTCCAAGTACTGCGTTACTGCCAATCCATTACACCAAGCCCTGAATTTTAACTTACAGCTCCTAACTGCCTGTGGCACCAAGTCTGGATTCCAGCTCTCACATTGAGATAATCTTTGTGGATCTGTGAAAATCACTTTGCTAACATTTCACCACACCTCCCAGATCAGGGGTGCTCGTGCTGGAACATTGCCCAAGGTTTTATAGAGGAAACACAAACACAAGAGAGGCTACGAGTGAGCTCTGTCCCACAACAAAGGGTTTCAGTACCAAAATGACTTTTACAGACAGTTATTAAATTTAACCACGAGTTTAAGGTCCTTATTTATGAGACATTACCAGAGCAGGTAAGAACAGCCAAAAAAAAAGGACACTGCTGCCTCTTCCATCTTATTCATTGAAATGACTGGTAAAATTCCAGAGGGTGAACAGGGACAGCAGGAAGGTCAGCAGGCAACGTCTCCTGCCACCTCTGCTGAACAGAGAAATACTATTTTTGCTGGGAAATCCAGCACAATGCATCTGTAAGAGCTGCAGGTGAAGCTGGACACCCTCTAGGAGTTCATGGTCCTGAGAGACAGGAACAAGGAGCTGAGCAGGATCACAACCCCAGGCATCAGGGAAGAAGACTCTGACTGGTACAAGGTTCTGTCTGGAAGAACCCCACGGGTCCTGGACAGAGCAGTGGTCCAGGAGAACTGCTGGATTTTCAAGGAGCACCTTATCAAAGCTCAGTGTTCCCTGCTAAGTGGCTCGTTCAGCTCTTACTACTGATAACAGAATTACTGGAACTGGTTTGGGGTTCTGCAGAGCACAGTCAGCTCACAATGACACAGACAGCTCCAAAATTCAAGGAAATGCACACATCCCCAGCTCAGGACTGGGGAAATACTCTACTTGTGAAGCCAGAGAGGGGTCAAAGCATTGTAGGGAGTTGCTGGCAGCTCCACAAGCAGACTGTCAATTTTGTGCTTGCAGGATACTGAAGATTCTCTTCATCAGAAAACCAATATTTTCACAAAGGTTTTGTGTACGTGTTCATCAGAGGTGCTGCTATAATTTACGCTTATATATTTAAGGCTGTTTTCACTGCAGGCATAAACAAGGCTTTGATTTTTAAAGATCTGGACTTTAAAAGATCTACCTGTAATACTTGCCAAAAGGAACTCACAACAACTAAAAGCAGGTCCCCAGCTGCCTGAAAAGAAAATTAAGATAAAAAACCAAAAACTAAACAAAGACACACCAAAAAAAAGAAAAGTCTTTGCATTATTCAATACAAGGAAGAAAAAATACTAAAGAATTAAAACTAGGCTGCAGTGAAGTTTGTCTTACCAACATTAGGTACACACAGGCTTTTGCTAAGCTTTCGTTGTGTGAAGAGAGCAGGCAGCGTAACAGATCGTGAAGGAAGCAGCACACACTCTGCTCCCACAGCACAACCCCACAGGCACCCCAGGCTGAGCCTGTATTTTGTGGCCAGAAGAGAATCCACAAGTCGGTATCCACAATTAGCTAACTTGACCCACATGGCCCTTTTCAAGTATCTTTTAAGTGGCTTTTACTTGAATTGGGTGTTACAAACCCCTTCATTTCTTTGATTCATTAAGTTCAATCTCCTTCACATGTTTAGCAGCAGCAGTATCTGCCTCTTCAATCAGCAGCATCCCTCAAGAGACCCAAGGTAACCACATGAAAGCAGCACAGGCACATGAAAGTGGAGATTTTAGAAATTTCATCTGATACGATTAATTACTCAGCTAGGTTAATTTGCTGCTGAACTGCATCCAATTCCTGTCCTCAAAAATCACAGCACAGGTTCAGACTCTAAGCCCGTGAATCAACATTTTCTAAAGGAGTCATAGTATTCAGACAGCAAAAGACCCAGTGATGAAAATCTGGACACACCTGAGCCCTTCTCAGGACAAGGAACTCCTGCAGGTGAGCTGAGGTGGGGCAGCAGCACCACCTTGTCTCTGAGCAGCCTGTGTTGTGTTCAGCTTCACTGGAATTAAGAGAGGGTGAATTATTTCGCTTAAGCTGATGTTACCCTGGGACATGTTTCTTCATGGCTCAGTTGAAGTGCCTGGATGTTAAACTCGATTGTGTTTGCAGACAAGATTTTTCAATGAGAAGTAATTTATGTGGATGATAGCAGCTCGTGCATCTCACAATTAGGTGTGAAACAAATCTAAAGGCATTGTGTTCTTACATGTAAACGAACAAAAATGCTCGTACCTGCGCGTGAGGAGAGGTCGGTTTGCAGTTGTGGGATTCTTGTGTTCCTTGTTAAAAAACATCCCTCAGGATGTCACTACAGCGTGTTCAGTGAATTAACTGCAGCCTAGTGTAACACAGGAGGCAAATGCAATGACTCAGACTAGCACCTGGGTATCACAGCTCTCCCATACAGGGCCAATTTCATGGCAAACTTCACAATTCCTCCTGCAGAAGATGGAGAATCTCGATGAACGACGTCCGAGCACAACTGCTGAATACAGTCCTGTTCCTTCCAGTGTGGCACAGGTATAATCTGACACACAAAAAGCACTAAAGAACTGCAGTAGGGCTCGTAGTGGGAAACCTATCTTCTCATTACCTCTGTCCCAAGATTATCTGTATTATGGGATTTACTGCTATTGTTCCATTTGTTGGGATTAGCAGTGGAAAACGTGATTATGGATCACTTCTGGTGGTTCAAATGATAAGCCACCTCCAGAACAGGTAACATTTGCAAACTGAATGTGGAACACACTTACAATCCCTTATTTTTCCACCACCAGGACTGGATGATAACAAAAACTTGCTTCCAGTGGTAAATTCTGCCATGTGCTTTAGCCTGAAAAGGCCCAGCTGCTAGCCTCTGCATTCTGCTGTTCCTCCTCACTTGGTCCTTTTAGCTTCTCATTAATCCATGTCAGTGTGTCCAATTTGCAGCCCAATGGATGCAGCCTTGCTAAATGATTCATCCCACCTCTATTAAACACATGACCCCATTCTCTTTTTCCTGCAAGGTTCTGAGAACAGGCAGGGACTCATTCCTGGGGCCATGGGAACTGTTCTGCCCCCTCTTCCCAAAGGAGTCTGTGCTGCCCTCTGCCCAGTCCCTTCACAGTTGGGGATGGATGGTCACAGCTAAGGCTTTACTGATCACAAACCCAGCCATTTACCCACCAAAACCTATGCTAAATGTGTTCACCACACAAGAGACTTCCAAATACAACCAGGGGAGAGCTGGTAGAGACCAGAAGTGCATAAAGAACTAAGCAGGCCATCACAAGAACATAGCTTCCTCCTTTTTTTTTTTCCACAGCAGGGGATTGAAACAAGATGACCTCAAAGGTCCCTTCCAACCCAAAGCATTCTGTGATGCCACCCATGGCATTAAGGACTGACAGGAACACTTCAGGATTTATGCCTGCAATATGCAGTCTGCAGGCCAGTTTCTTTATCAGGTTATCTTTTCTGGTTGTTTGACAGGGCTCTGTGTCCCTTATGTACAATGTGGTGGCTTAAAGGACTGCTTGTTTTATTTCCTTTAATCAGATAAACAGATACCAGCTGAGGAATCTGTGGGGAGCAGGGGCAGAATATCAGGATTTGATGCAGCAACAGTTCCCCTCCAGTATCCAACGGTTCTGTTGGAGCAGAATTTGTCTTTACATAAAGACATGTTTTTCATCAATATTTTCACAGGTACTGGCCTGAAGGATCAAGCTCCTCAGCCTTTGAGGTGGATTGCAAAATGTGGTAGAATTTGCAGCTAAGGGGCAGCTGTTGAAAACTGCTCATTTAACAACAAGAAGGAAAAAGTGTTGGAAAAGCTTGTTTTAGACAATCTCCTACGTTTAGAGGAGCTCCCAAATGCATTTCCTAAGTGTGCATTCTAAACTATCAGCCCTATTAACTCTTCTTGTTAAAAAAACACACAAAAAAAGCCAGAAAGTAGAAAGGCAACTTGCACTCTGTAGAGGTATAAAAGGGAAAACAAAGCTTTGAAGGCAAATTTCTCAAAGTAAAGAAAATAGGACTTGTAATGAGGCAATCTAAATCTGCTCTGAGGAGTGGAGGAAGAATATAATTTCCCATGATCTGTTATTTCCTTTAAAAGCCCCTTAGAATGAATGTAGAGTTGCCTATATTTGAATTTTACTCCATCTGGTCAAGGAAGAAGATAGAGAAAGAAAGTGAAAAACAATTAACGGAGAAAACCACTTTTCATAAAGCTGTAATTTAAGTGAAAACTTGAGTGAATCAAGAACCGCACGTCTTGCAATGAACTGTTTGTTCACCACATCCCTGTATGGACCCTCCAGCACAGAAAACTTCCCAAGAAAAGAGAAGCAGATAATTTTTACATTAAGATCTTGTCTTTCCATGAAACATGGACACTGAGAGCATCTTAATTTCCAGGGGTAGTAGAGTTGGAAATTTTTCAGAATAGATTCAGCAAGGTCCTGAGAGACAGATAATTAAAAAAGCAATACTACCTGTGGGAAGCAGCACACGCCAGGGCATGAATCAAAATCAGAGTTAGAATCCACTCTGTGTCAGCTGGAATAGACCTGCTTTCGATGGCACATCAATTTTAAATGTTTCTGATCCCTGAACTCTGACATGAGAACAGTGAGGGAGGAGATGAGATCAATACCAGAATACTTGAGGTAAAGAACAAACTGATTCAGCTTTGGGAGAGGCAGCTTAGTGCTGAACACGCTTTGCAGAGGAGAAAACGCTGTCCAACCACAGGGAATTCCCTCATCCTTCCCACAGCTCCCTGTCTGTCTGCCACACCACAGGGACTGACAGTGGCTGTGGGGATAAAGAGGAATTGCACAGGGAATCCCTCCCTCATCCTCACTGCCCAGGCTCCATCATTCTGGTTTCTCCGGGGTTTCATCCTCTCTCTGTCATGTGAGTGGGTGTGGACAAAAAAAGAAAAATCAGTGTGCCAGAGTGTTTGCTACAGAAAATAAGGAGGAAAACTGGTTACTGCTGTGTGAGTGCCATCCTTCCCACCAGCAGCAGGCACCCAGCATAAATCCCCAGCTCCAGGGGTCGGTGCCCAGCATGGTGTCCTGCCCCAGAACAGAGCAGTGGGTGCACCCTCAAAGACAGATATAACCACACCTCCTATTTAGGGGATTTTTCCATAGAAAAAAGAGAGAGAAACTTTGCTGAAGTTTCTTCTCTGAAGACATTACACCTGTGCACACGGGGAATTGCAGTCTCTTGTAAATACAAACACACCAGAGTGGTTGGTTTTGGCAGAGGATCCCAGTTCCCATTGCCAGCTTGCCCGTGTTACAAATATCTCTTTTTGCACCCATTGCAGTGATGCTGTGCAGCAGCAGTTCCCACGATTAATCACATTACAGGAGAGAAACTTGTGCCCTGAGTATATTTTATACCTTATCTACCCTTTACTCCCTCTTGCTCCCAAAATCCTTCTCAAATCAACCTGAGAGGGGACAGATGGGAAAAAAAAAAAAAGATTCTTTTCACAAAAAACAGTGGCTGTGGAAAGGGATTCCAACTGAAAAAAAAGAACCCATCAAAACACTTCGCTTTCCTCTGCATCTGTTTAAAGAGTCTTGCAAATGCCAGTGAAAATGATGGGGCTTCTGATGTTTTGACAGAAGCAAGAACATCATTAAGGTAAAAGCTGTCAGCGGGTATTTTATTTTCTCCCTGAAGAATAAGGCTACTCTTTAGGCATTACTTTTTTTACTAATCTTTTTTCTTTCATTTCCATTCTGTAATTCAATCCTGAAAGATGGCATATTTTATTTGCCTGTGAACTGGATAGATTAGAGAGCCACAGTGATGGATTGTGAATATAACTATGTGTGGTTCCAAGAGATGCACTAATTGTCCTGCCACTGGGATAAGACAGGAAAACTATTCCATGTCCAGGTGCAGTCCTTATTAACACAGAAAACAAGGCTGAGGTAAAATTAATGTAACAGCAAGACAGTGCCCAACATTTCATAATTTCATACATGTTAAATAATGGCACATAGAGCTCTTAAAAAGAGAAGAAAAGGTGGTTTTCTGTATGTATTTACAACCTCATCAGACTCCAGGTATGAATTAATATTAAATTCTCAGTAAAACCACTGGGAACTCAGGACCACCCACAAATGAGTTCTCCACATTAACAAGGGGGAGGAGGTTCAAGGAAAACAGGAACAGATATCAGGAGACAACTGGTGACAAGAAGCAAATGAAGGAACGGGATCAGGGAGCCAAATCAGATGAAATGCAGAGGGAACAATGCAGAACACACCTGGGCCAAGGCTTTGGGAGAGCCCAGGGGTGCTGCTCAGAGGAACAAGGCCTGGAGGGGCACCATGAATATCAATGAGTGCTGAACCCTGCTACTGGCAGGCTCCAGCTGCGAGAATCGGGGTCCAGATCTAGCAGCTGCTGCACCTGATGGGAGCTGCAGTTCTTGAGACAGAATACTTAGGGTTCACTCGGAGGAAATTCCTGGAAGGTACTCAGAAACCCAGTGACGCTTCTTTAATCCACCACACAGAATAAGCACTGCAATCCTTCCCCAGAGGAGTGTGACACGACAGTCTGGGAGAGAAGATTAGAGAGGTCAGGCAGATCTGTGAGCACAGCCTCCTCTGAAGGCAGTTATCAATCAAAGAAGGGGTTGAATCAGAGAGGGGAATTACAGCGTATTTTATCAGGACTAATACAATAGATGTTTATGATCTGTACTAATTTGTTTGATGGTTGTTATTCAAAAATCCTTATTTAGTTATTAAAAAGACAAGCGACATGGAAGTATTGTTAGCAAAGGCATTTTCTATGGAAGAACAGCAGACGTATGGGAGAGTGAGTCAGATATTTATGCTCCCTTTTTAAAATAAAATTAGCAAGCTTTTAGAGGAATGCACTGTTTCCAGACACATAAAAGCATTCCTGATTGTATCTGCACTTTCCAACCCGTGCAGAAGTTTTACTTGTTCTGGTCTATACACAGCTTTTGCTCTGTTCATGGGGAATACTCCCTCAGAGAGAAAAATCAGTATGGAATCATGGAATATCCTGAGCTGGAAGGGACACACAGGATCATCCAGTCCAGCCCCTGTCCCTGCACAGACACCCCAACAATCCCAACCTGGGCATCAGTGCTGTCCAAACGCTCCTGGAGCTCTGGCAGCCTTGGGGCCAGGACCATTCCCTGGAGAAAAAAGACTTTTTGGAATCAAAGTTCCTTTTCTTTTCTAGTGAATACCCAGGGAAGGGAGGGGACAGATGCAAAAATGTGCATTAAATCTGTCTGGCCCAACAAGCTCATTCATCATAGGTGGTACAGGATGTTTGCATTCTTCCCCTACTCGAATGCTCAGAAATGTGTGAGACACTGCATCTTCAAATCCCTTCATCACCAGCTCCAAATTTGCTAGCCATGTCTTTTCTCAAAGCATTGTACACATGGATGTGGTGAAGGCTCTTCATGAAAAAAAAAACAACCCATCTGGTTCAATGCAATCAAATCAATGAAAAATCAAACAAAAATTCTAAAATTACGCTTTTTTAGCTACTAAAAAGCTTTTCAGCTTTTGCAAGGACATTCATAGCCCAACATTTCTTCTTTGAAACAGATGGCAGCGGTGTTTACTGTGGGTTCTTTTCCACCACAAATCCACAAAGAAAAAGCTGTTTTCAAGAAGTTTCTTTTTAATCACTGAATAGTAAAGTGTCTTGCACTAAAATAAACTTCGTTGCAATGTCCCAAATGATCGTATTAAACATGAGCTGGCTTTAACCTGTCCAAAATCAGCACTCCCTGAGGTGGTCTTTAAAGAACATGAAAGGCTTTTGTTTACTAATTACATTTGAAATCACTTTTTTCAACTGATAAGTAAAACACGAATTGGTTATAACTGATGTGACCTTCAGATATCCCAGGCACTGTGCTAATGGTCTGCCTGTCCTTCACTCGGAAAAACAGAATTCAAACATCCTTTTCAGCCCAGCAGTTTTAGCCCGTGGCTTGATGATACAGGGACTTCACCAAGCAGCAATATTCATCAGAAATGTCTCCTTTTGGGTCACCCACTCCACAGAAACTCTGGGATTCAGGTAAAGATATAATGGCTTATTTTTGCACAAGTTGTGGCAGGGGAGAGGAACTTATTCTTCCCTCATGCAGTTAATCATGGGACTGCACAAAGCTCCAGACAGAGTGATTCCTCCCGAAGGACGTCAAGGACTCTCAGCTCCAAGCCTCATCCTTTTATCCCTGAATTAGAAACCTATTTCCTGATCAGGATAGAGGAAGAGCATCAAAGCACAGTGAGGCAGGAAGAACTGGGAAACAACGGCGAGATAGGATAGGAAGGTAAGGAGGGTGGGAAGTTCTGGTTTGGTGGGTGGGCAAAAGAATGCAAGAAAGGGTGAATTTAAGTGCAGAGATGATAGCCCTGCACAGAAATAGGAGTCACCACCACTCCTGCAGATGGTAGAAGTTGACCACTGACAACTAAGGTTGAGAAATCCAACCAGGTCCTCTGACATTTATCATGGTCTCATCCCAAAACAACCCTCAGTGCAAATGAACCACGGAAAACTAAATGAAAAGAAAGAATTTTCCTGTTATCACAGGGGTAGGGGGTGCCTGAGCCACATATTCAAACAAACCACCCACGTGTGTACCTGCTGCCCTGGATCACCTGCTGGGATCACAGAGCAGTGTGCAGATATTTGTCCAGCACATTTGTGCACAAATGTTTGTTTTTCTTTTCTTCCCGAGTATTAATTTCATGTAAGATTTACCACCCCCCATCCTTCATGATTTTATTCCTCCAATGAAGTTTGTATTTGTGAATTTTCCTGAAAATGGAATCCAGCAGAGTTTTGCTGAATGCTTTTCTTTTTTTTCTCTCCAAGGGATGCATCCAAACAGGAATATACCAGCATCTGCAACGGAATGCAGGCTGCAGACCCTACCAAGGTATCAGACAACTCATTTCACAAATAAATTGAGGTATTATTTCAGGTAAGTGGTCCTAACATGCTGTCACATTTTATGCCACTGGCCTCAGGCCATCACGGTCATTTAGTTAAATATCACGTTAAGTCCCCTGGGTTCAGTTCTTCACAGAAGTTACCAAATACAGGCTTAGAGTAGATGTTTGCTCTCACACATGATACAGAGCATGGCAGGATCTCTACCTGTGCTTGTACTCCTGGACAGCTGCAGCCACTGCCCTAAATACACTGTGATTTAAAGTTTACCCTGGCACAGAGCTACAGCCACTCTAGAAACAATCAGAAATAATCACATGAAGTGATATCAAGTACAGCTGTTTTGAGCATTCGTTTTAGTGGCCTCAGAGAGCAAGTCCTCAGTCACTTTTACAGACAAAGAAAAGCAGGTGTCTGGAGTCCTCCAAGGAAGGTCTGCTCTGCTCAGCTCTGGGTACTCAGCTCGGGCAGGTGAATGTCTCATATTGTCAATTAACAGGCAAATTTCTGTTTGTTTGGAGAATTGCAATCACTACCATAATTGCTGCCTTTTAGTTTGCCATCCATCTCCATCCATTTACAAAAGTTCAGCAAATACCCAGTTAGATTCTCTGCTGTGCACACAAAAGCACCTTTTCCTTTCAGGAGCCCCAAAGATCCTCGCTGGAAATTTTAAGGAATGCCTGGACGTGGCACTCAGTGTTCTGGGCTGGGTGACACGGTGGGGATCGGGCACAGGTTGGGCTTGATGACCTTGGAGGGCTTTTCCAACCCTAACGATTCTGTGGGTCTATCTCTAAATATGACAAGCCCTCTTAGGATAACCACGAGGTTATACCTGGGGGAAAACAGAAGGGAAGAGCTCAGTGTTTTAAAGCTCCACGGGCCAATCCCTGCACACCCAGCCCAGGTCTGGCAAGCAGAGATGGTTTTTTCCCCTGAAACGAACTTCCAGGATAATCAAAACCTGGTGGTGCCTGCAGGGGTCAGTGGGATAAGAAGAACACAGGGATGGAATCAAAGCTGTGCCCCACTGGTGCTTTTGTGCTTTGTTCTGATACAGCGCTGGGGTTTGTTTCGGTTTGTGTTACTTAAAAACACATTTTGTCACAAAGCACTTCACAGTTTGATCATAAAAGTTGACTCATTTCTCCCCAAGGATATAAACACAGTATCTCACATGTCCAACAACAAGCTGAACTTCTGTTTGCGACACGACTGCCTGGAACATTGGTTTGGTCAATAGACACAAATGGGAAGAGAAAGCACATGGTAGAGATGAAACCTAATGGAGAAACAAATAAAAAAATATACATATTTTATATGCAATATTAACATTACATTTTGAAATAAACTGCCTTTCCACAAAAACACATATAAAACCACATGTATCAACAGTGCTGTCCCCATACTCACACTGCTGGAATTGCAAATAAACCTCCACTACTGTGGAATAACCCTATCAATGCAAGTGTCTTACTGGCCAATTATTAGTCATTTCCTCCATTCCCTTCTACCAGAATTACCTACTGTATTTTCTCCTGTTCAGATTGAAAACAGGATAAATATATGCTGCAGGAATCAGAGGGCCATTTGTGTGATCTTACTGACAGAAGTTTGATTGATGCAAGGAAAATTATCACCTCACCTGCAGCAAAACATTGTGATGTGGGCAGAGGTGCTGTGAGTGGATAACGTTAGAGCTGTCACTCCAGCTGCTGCCCTGGAGAGCAGCTAATGAGAAAGGCAAGGAACAGGTGCCTATAAAGATCTCAGAGCTGACACAAATACCTACAGTGGTTTTACCCAAGACAGAACCCTCCCTTTTTCACAGCTTTCCAGGCAGGCAGTACAGTACACACCACTGAGTGCAGTAAATCCTGGAGGCTGCTGATTTACTGTACACAGCCACCCGAAATAGCTTTCATCGGAACACCTCCCCAGCTGCACAGCATGAGCTTCAGGAGGCTGTTTCTGCATGCCCTCACGTGATATTCAGGTCATGCTTTGTGTTAGGAACTTTATTTGCCTGTAGTTCCTGGCAGCATCACTGTGGAAGCCACGCTCAGGTAAGTAGCAAGTCCGTTGCTGATACACATTTATATCATTTATTTTTTCCTGCTGATACCCAGATAAATCAGATCCCTCTGTGCCAGTCATTTCTGCTTTTGAAGCAGAATTATAACCCTCTGCTAAACCTCTACAACATCCCCCACCCTGAAAACCCCAGGAGTAAAATGCAGGCTCCTAAAGTTCAGCTGCCACGGAGTAAAGATGGCTCTGAGGTTGCTCAGACTTTAGAGAGCTTAGCAAATCCTATAAGCACATTGTGTAAAAATATTCTGGGGTGTTTTGCATGTGCTCGGAGGTCACGGACTCTCCGTGGTTTACATATGTCTATTCACATGCCAGCCGGGATAGCGAGCACTAGGTTGTGTTTTCCAAGTAAATACATCTGTGCAGCTCTCCCCCCCTCCCAGTTTCACTCCATTTGATTATCTTCACTCCATTTGATTATCTTCACTCCATTTGATTATCTATCTCGCTGGAATAACCAGGGAGGCTCTGTCTGCAGCACTGTGAGCCACAGACAAACCCCTCACATTTAAGGTCAGGTTGCAGGTTCGCTTATCTGAAATGATCAAGGCAAACTTGACAGAAAAAAAAACCAAACCCACAGCTAAGGCTGGCAACCTGTTGAGATATAAGCAGCAAAAGTAAAACTGAAATGATAAAACCAGAGCCTTTGCTAAGCATCAGTAAATTTTGGATGTAAAAAACCCCAACCAAACCAAACAATAACCCAACATCCCAGATATTAACCAGAAGGGATCCCTCTGGCTGGGAGCCCTCCCTCTCCCTGCCCACATAAAAAAAAACAAAAACCCAGGGATGAAGCAAACTAGAAAATTTGGTTCAAAAATCCCCCACACCTCCCATAAAAAGCCAACAATAGCAGTACTACCAGCCCTAGTAATCTAATGTCCCAGAAATAGCAGGCAGACACACCAGAAGTGCCTGCTAACCAGTTAAGTCACGTGAAAACCAGGTGAATCTTTCTTTACCACTCAATACTTCTCTTTTTATTTCAGGTTTTTATGATACACAGAGTTTCACAATACCCTGCAGACCACAACACTCCTTCCAGCTTTCCCTCTCCTGGGCTGTATTTCTGTTTATTTCCAGTTTAAAGCTCAGCCTTGAAACATACTTCTTGATTTAGGCTGTTCCCTCGGAGAGGCTCCACAGTATTACACCAAAAGATCAATTCTTTCTTTTTTCACAAAATGCATTTTGAGGCAGTAATAAATGCTAGAAATTCCAATATGCTGCACAGTGTGCTGTTCACCCTGAGAGCTGCAATGATGGGTGATAGGTGCTGGTATTTCACAAAAAGCATCCCAGAGCCTGCGAGAAATTGGGGAGGATTGAAACTACCATTCAATATTCCTGGGGAAAAAAAAAAGAAAAAAGGAAAAGGGTGGGAGAGACAGCACCAAACAAAATCTGAGACTCATTTACTCTAGAAGAATATGAGTAATGGCCAAACTAGCTCAGCCCATTGCTGGTGACAGTCTGGTTGCCACTTCTCAAAATACTTTCTGTGCTTTATTCCTGTCAGAGTTAACGGGCATAAATACAGAGAGAAACAGAAGGAATTCTGAAAAAAACTTTTGCTACAATCCCACTGCAAATCTGGACATTTTACCTCCTGGATGAATTCCTGCACTCCAGAGCACTTGCTGTGGAGCTGAGAACAAGGGTGACAGGGCTGGAGCTCACAGCTACCAGAACAAGGTCACACAAATATCACTTCATTTATCCTTCTGCTCACATTTTGCTGGACAGCTCAGTGTTGATAAAACAGCACAGGATTCCCAAGGCCACGTACAGATCCAAACCTGGGACAGTAGGTGAGCAGGAGTCTCCACATTCCCTCGAAATACCCAAAATTTAATGTGCCAGGGAACACATTTTGGTGCTGTGGAACAAGTTCAGCCTTCACGGTGTGCAGGCAGGGTTAGAAATGTGGTGCAGGAGCACACACAAAAATCCTGCATGTCCCAGCTATAAAGGGATTTTCATGGCACAGAAATCCCTCCTGGGGTGGGCTCAGGGCATTTCTTTCTGGGACTGACACCAAGTGGCTGTTTGATTAAAAAAAATACTGTTAAATTTTACCACGTCTGAACTGAAAACCAGTGACTTCCATCAAGTCTCCATTGGTCATTTTTGAGGTCTCCAGGACACTTTCCCATTAATCCAGGTATTATTTGTTACTCTTTGATGAAGGAGTCACCGTGGCAGTGACCATCTCCTGTCACATGGAACAAGTGCTTTCCCTTAACCATGTAGGACACATTTATAGTGCCTTTCCTCGCCTCTGCTGGAGGTTTGTGTTAGAACTGGGGAGAGAAATGTTAGTAATAATTTATGTGCTTTAAAGTTCCCCATTCCACAGCAAGAAAGAGAACAAACCTGGTAAGAAAACGTGTTCATTGTGGAAACAAAAAAAAATATTTCACAAATATTTGTGAAGGTCCAGTTTGATATATTTCCCCCAGAACCTACAGCAGCTCTTCAACAGAACAAGGGACCTTGCAAAGACACTTAAGAGACACAAATTAAACAAACAAAGCCAAGATCGTGTTCAATACGAGTTCACGTTCAATACTTCAAGACTGATTATATTTAGAAGAAAGGCTTAAGATCTGTTAGCTGCAAAAGCTGGAAACATCCCACTCTAAGGTATAGACACTACACAGGGAAGATAATCAAGTATTTAAAGAGCTTATCTAAGGCTGGTGAGATTTCCTATAATTTAAAATCTTTCAATCACAGTCTTTTTTGAAGCCTCTTCTGCTTTATTTGTACAGTATTGCCCATGATGCAAGAACGACTTGTAAATTCCATGGCCTGCATTTTACAAAAGGTCGAATGAGATGAAACATTTTTTTCTTCCTGTCATGACAGCTGTAATTGAGGTGAGATATATGAAAAACAATAAAAGTTCCTTATGAGAGTAGAGCTGCTACACCTGGGGCTGAGCCATACAGAAAATTCTCATCCTCTCTGTTGAAAGTAAATCCTGGAAGAGAGAATAGTCTAGTCCCTATTGAAACTATCACAGCTCTAATGAAGGCTATTAAAATTCCCTTTTTGCTCAGGAAATACCAATAATCCCACTCTAAAGACTATAACAGTACTGTGATTCCATGAAGATGAGATATAAAGACATTATGGTGAATTTGAGGATAATTCAATAGCAGAATGATTTTCCTCAGTCTCCTTGACTAAATGCAGTGTCAACTAATGCTGAATTACACCCCACTGGCCAGGCTTTGAGAGGACCATGCGTGTGGGGAAAGTGTTCTATCCTGGAGACAAAAAATGTCTTTTTCTTAATTACTCCATTTTAAATCCTGTAAGAGAAATGAATGAAACAGTCTTAAGGAATCCTGGTGGTTATATATATATATATATATATATATAAAATTTTATATAAAATGCTTGTTTATGACAAGATTTCAGTTCTCAAGAGCAGCTGGGTTTGTGACTACAGCAATGATCATAAAACCTCTCATGAGCTGAGCGATTGCTGAATGCTCTGAACGGCCTCGACAAAAGGCAAAAAAATCGATGTACCAAAAGTCTGGGTCATCCTTGAAGCACCATATTCTTGACACAAGTAAGAAACAAATTATCTGCAAGGCTCCTTAAGTAGAGCAGAGGTAAGGTTAAGTAAAAGGGAGATGGGAGAAAACAATGTAAGAGCAAGCAGAAAAATGTTTCTATTTAGAGTTTCAACCCCAAAATCATTGGAAATACTGATAAATCTCTATTTGATGAGCAATCTGGGTCAGAAGACTCAGTAATACCACACTGCTGATCAAAAGGCAGCAGGATATGGTCAGCAGTGTTCACAAGGGTCAGTCAAAAAGCCCTGAGCAGCAGCAGCAAAAGAATGTTTTGCTGTATTATGAAGGAAAGAAAAGAGAAAATTACAGAAGCAAGTAATCCAAACCTCTTCCATTTTAATTTGTGTCTGTACCCTGCTGAGGGAGCAGTTTGTAAGTTGTAGTCTGTCATGTAAGTCAGTAGTAGCTGCAGGGTAATAAATAGGACAGTAAAGCATATGCAAAGTCTGATTTATGGGATCCAAACAGAGAGAGCCCAAGTCTTGCAGCTATTTGCATCTTCCTCACATGCAAACAAGCACTGATGGAAAGTTTCCTGCTGAGAAAGAGAGAGAGAGGCAAGAGATGCACTGGAGAGAAACCTGGTTAGAAAACAAAGGAGAAATAGGACTGGAATAATTTCTTTAGACAGGGCTTTTGTATATCTTGGCACCAGAGCAGAGCACAACCACAGAATCGCAGAAGGGCTTCGGTTGGAATGGACCTTAAAACTCATCTCATCCCACCCCTGCCATGGCAGGGACACCTCCCACTGTCCCAGGCTGCTCCAAGCCCCAATGTCCAGCGCGGCCTTGGGCACTGCCAGGGATCCAGGGGCAGCCACAGCTTCTCTGGGCACCCTGTGCCAGGGCCTCAGCACACAAAGTAAAAAATTCCATCCCATCATCTAATCTAAATCTCTCCTCTTTTACATTAAAACCATTCCCATTCACCTTGAAGGTGTTAGAGTGCAGCTGTTCAGCATTCAGCACGGGCTTTTGGGAGCTAGGAAATGTCGTATTATGGGGTTTTCTTCTCACATTCCTGGGCCAATTAATAAAATAGTTGCAGGGCTCGCTGTAACCATCACCCTGTCGCTCAGCAGGTTTCTGCTCTTAGATCTACAGCATCTTTAAAAGTCACAGCTGGGCAGGGGTGATGGGAAGGGTGTGACCTGAACCAGCCTCCCAGAGCAGAGGAGGTATTTACCACGGCAGAAAATCAGCAGAGCAGAGCAGAGCTGGAGAGCAGCACAACAGGTTTGAGGGGGTGATTCTATGAGAAGAGTATTTCATCAGCTTGCAGATAGAATGGATCCTGGGAAATTATTCCAAAAAAAGGAGCATTCTTCAGTTGGGTAGAGATGGAAAAGGAGGGCTGAAAAATCTCCACTCCAAACTGCAATTTTGGCTGTTTTCTTGTCTCACAGTCTCAGTGTTGAATGGTGAACTAACTCCAAAGTGATCATTCTTTCCTTAACACTGCAATAGGCTCTTTAATCTCTTCACTCAGATAGGACAAATGCAAACATCATCAACATCAGCTGCTCCCTGGAGTTCAGTTACACTGCCTTGGAAAGCAAATCAGCTCAGCTCCAGCATTCAGAGCTAAATGCTATGCAAACTTTAAAAATCCCATTCACCTGAATTCCTGACACGAACTCCCACTATGGTTCCATTCAGCACCACTCATAGATTTCAAAAGCCTTTTGCCATCTCCCAGACTGGAAGTTAAGAATATTCTGGAGCTGCCTTAATGCCATGATACTCAGCCCCATCAGTCAAGTGTTTACAGAGCTCCATCATTTTTTTTCTCATGAACTTCCAACCTTTTTTACTTTAGGATTAGAGGCTCAGCCTGTAAATGCCAACCTCTAAAACAGCAGGGGAGTTTAACCTTGCAGAGTCAGTGGTGGTGTGTTAAAGAAGGGAGGAGAGTGTGTTTGGCACACAGATCTGGAATCTCTGATGCCTGAGCACCCACAAGAAGAGATGGTTTAAGGAAGGGTTAGACCTCATCACAATCCAAGGTGCTGCAAGATGTACAAAGCAGAAGAAAACTAAGTTCAATAAATCAGGGTAAGGTAAGGAATCAACAGATAATTTTAACTGCCTTGCAGTTTGTTTGAAAACAACAAAAATAAACTTTGGGCACACATTTCACACAGGCCAAGAAACCCAACCGTGCACTGTGCAGACTCACAGGATGCTGCCAGCAAAAAATGAAAGCTCAAATCAAGGCAAAGATGGTTGGGGAATTCATCAGCACCTGGCTCAGGGCAGAAGTTGTCCCTTCCACTGGTGAAGTTCAGCTTCTTAGTTCAGTGTCCTACAGCAAACACAAGACTTTTGCAGAAAGTTTCAGGAACTACTGCATGTCTGAAAGAGATCAATATCCGAGCTTCTGTAGTATCTGCTGCTGCAAAATTTTTAAACGTTCCAGTAACCACAGTGGCTTTAGGTATTTGCATCTACAGACGCAGTTTTCTCTTTTCTTTGGAAATTAATTAGTTTCTCCCACACAGATGGGATCTGCAGGTCTCACTGAATTGCAAATACACCCTTTGTTTTGCAGGTTTATCATTAAAGATTCTCATACTGACAATCATCCTTTCTCATTAAAAAATCTGGTGCATCTTAGCTTGCATCTCACATCAAGTAAAACATTACTTTTTTAGTGTGGGGGGTTTTTTTCTGCTGCAAAAGAAATACATTTTGATGTGAAAGGAGAATCCCTGTCCTGCTGAGGTAACAGCTCATGCTTAACCATTATATCCCACAAGTGTCCAACTCTGCCTGAACCATACCAGAATCTTCACCAACATCCATGAATGGTGACAGATGACACTTCAGGGGAGTTTTCTTGAATGAAAAGCAGCTAACAGCATTGTAACCACAGGAGGGATAAATTTAGAACAGCTTTAGGTCCTGTTTTTCAGGAGAAGCCCATTAACAACGTCCCTACAATTAAGCAGGCAGAGGGAAGATGAGCAGAGGAGAGTTAACAATGAATGTGACTCATCTTTTGTGCCTTAGTCTTTAAGCTCAGTCATGAGCAAAAAAAGGTGTAATTTTGAATTGTAATGTCACGTGAGCAACATTAACAATCAACTTGCATGAAAATTTGTACCTTGTTAAAAGGAACAAAGAGGAACGAGAAGCTGCCAGGCTTGCTTTGTAATGGCACATACCTGTGGTCACCCACTGCAAGAACACTCCCAGGTACCAAAGGCACTGGGATGTGTTCTTGGCATTTTATGCTCTTTTCTGAGCATCAACTGTCCTCAGTTAATTTCTAGGCAGTTGCTTTAAACCTTCTTAATAATTCTAACTAGAAACAGGAAGGTTTGCATGTATATCGTGTATTTAGTCAAGACACTCAGTGGTGTGATAGGAGAGCCATTATCATTTCCCAGGCTGTTAGAAACAAGGTCAGGTTTAAACCAGTACTCCCTGCTCCTCTTACACAGGAACAGAAAGGCTGCTGAAGACAGGGAAAAAAAAAGTTGGGAAAAATACAGATTGAATTGAGAATACACCATTAGTTTATGAACTTGTCTTGTATCCCTTGTAGCTTTGTATTCTTCCTGAATATATTTATTTATACCCTGTTGATTAACATAAACAAGAGAAACAAGGAAAGCATATTCTGGACCATTACTGCAAGTCTGTGTGGCACTGGATGCAGCGCTGAAAACTGGATCCTTCATATAAACTGCACATTTATCATCTCTCAAGGAAGTGGCTTCATTTCCCAGCTCTATTTTGGAAGTTAAACATAAGGAGAGGGAAATATTTCCTTTTGAGAGGACTCATGTTTCATCCTACTGAAAATCTACAATACAACAGCTTTGTCTTCCATCTCCTTCATTGGTTTAACAGATATTAAGTTGGATGGAAAGAAGAGAAATTGGAGTTACAGCTCTTGGTGAGTGTTTGTAATCTCTTTGCCTCCCCTTTTCTCACCACGCACCCAGCCAGTGATTAAAACTGAGTTAAAGCAATGGTTACTGAGCTGCACTGAATTAAAGAGCAGGGACAAGTTCAGGTAATTACCAGCCACCACCACGGAAGGGAGCGTTACATTCCCTACCCACCGTGACTGCAAAGAAATCGAGGAAGAAGTGGCTTTTCCAGACACTCTATTAATGACAGAGCCATTCTCCCTCACTCAGGTATTTCACAGGCAGCAGAACCCCCATGAACAGCCTGGATGCACCTCCCACTCTGTGCTGGTGTAGTGCTCAAAGCACCTGCATCGTTACGGGTCTTATCAAATCTCTTATCAAATCTGTACTCAGCTTCTCCCAGCACGGCACGTGGACCTTCTGAACACCGACTGTGCTGGTGTAAACTGGGGAGAAACAGAGAAAGAGAGAGCAGGCAGCCCGAGGGAACCCTCATCATCAGTGTCCTGGCACTGCTGGGAGCACCAGCCAGGGACTGACTGCTGCTCACAAGGTGATAACTTCGAGGGCCTTGATTAACGTGCAGAGCTCAGGCAGATGAATTGAAACGTGAAAACTTCTGTGATGTGGATGGGCCTGATAAATTCAGATAGGAGTTTTCACACCTTCCAGCTACTTCTTAAAGCACACGGGAAAAAATGCTTCTGTTAACAGTAAAATCTAAACCAGGCATATGCCACGGCTGAGCCTGTCTCCCAAAGGGCTCTAAGGGGCAGAGGGATGCAGTTTTCCAGCCACCCTGATGGCAAAAGAGGACAGCTGCAATACAGAACCCACTTTTCATATCAACACCCCCATCTCCTGGGTGAAGTGTGGGGATTTGAGCATCTCCAGCAGAGATTATATCACCCCATGATGGCAAGGATGTCACATCAGTTTTAATGGGCACATTTGGCATGAATATCTCAGGGTATAGAACTATCTGTGTATCAGGCGTGAAAACATTAAAAAAACCCAACAAAACAAAACAAAACAAATCAATCACCAAAAGCTTTAAAGGGTCTTTTTCATATTCATCACATCTCTCCATAACGGCTCCATAGGATGTGAAAACCTTTGGAGCTGGTGAGTCTCCTATATAATTATATGGAAGACAACTACCTTTCATCCCAGGAACACATTCCAGAGCGTGTTACACACGTATGAATCACATCCTTTCATACCCACACTGAACTTCTTGTGTGCAAGGAAACCAACAGAGAGCCTGCTGTGACATTTCTAGAACCAGCTCCAGCCCAAGATCAGGCTCAGCTAAGAACAGAGATGTTTTCATTTCTTATGAGTTTTAAGTTCCAGAGAGTTCTTTCTCCTAATAGGACTTCCTGTTGTTGAATAATGAACTGAAACTATTCTGCAGTCAGCTCCAGTAATAAATACTGAGACAGCCAAAATACCTGTAGAGCTTTTCCTTGATGAGTCTGTCTTAGAACTGTAAATCTGAAATTTTCAGAGTGTATTTCATACTGGAAAAGCTCCCATATAAGGGTTTATTTAAATAGCTAATTATTTAACATGTTTTTCACACCTGAGTATCTCAACTCTAACAACTTGACAGGGCTTTTTTGACTCAGCTCATTGTTTGGTGCTTGTGTCTGCGTTGTTTTCCTTGTTTTTTGGTTGGGGGTTGTTGTTAATTGGTTGGGTTTTTTTGTAAATTCCAGTGCCTGTTTTTTTAGGAAGAGACTCAATCACTCGAGCAGATTTCAGTGTGTACCTGGTGAGTTAATAAACAGATGGTGGAATTACAGTGATGAGCATCACACCAGAAAAGACCCAGAGAGAGAACGGTAAACAACTCTGACAAGGACCCCACCTCTCCCGCTGGTGTCACTCAAGGCACCAGCTCCTCGTGTGACTGATAAAAGCCTGATAAAAGCGAGCTGTCCCAAATATCACAGCGATGACAGAAAGCCTCTCAGGTAAGAGACAGGTTATTTTTTGAACCAAACACTTTGAAAATCAACTAAACAAAACTAAAGAGAACTAGAACATACTTAGAGGTCCATGGAGAGGCTGTGCTGAGGCTCAGCAGGCTCCTCAAACCCCTGCAGTAGCAGAACAGACCTTAAGAAAATGCCAGGAGCCTTGAAAAAATGTTAAGGCAGCAACAGGTAGCAGCAAAATAATTTTGAGAGGCTTCTGGAGAGTGAAAATCTCAGAAAAACTGGCTCAGGAAAAATAGGTTATAGATGCTGTAATATTCCCTCTTTATCAGCTCTGCACGGATTCCCATCATATATTGAGTGATTCATTTGGGCATCCAGAGTACCTGAAAGGGATCAGGGAAAAAACCCAACTGCAAACAGTCCTCCAAACACCCACCCCCAGAGTTTAAAATGTTATCCACAGCCTTACCTAATATGACAAGTGTCCTGGAAGGACACCAGCATTAATACAGACCCTAAAAGATAAAATTCGAGACAATCTCCACAGTATTTTAAACAATCTTTACACAAGCAAAACCTACATTTTGCTCAGAATGCCAGTAACTGCCACGCAGCTTTTATTTAAAAGAAAATTATAGGCAAGAAATGTTCCATTCAGGTGTGAGCAGTGTGGCGAGACAGAGAATCTCTGGGGTTTTTTTAAACTGCCCTGTACAAAATTGTATTAAATTACTACATGTGCACCAGTGAGAGAGAAGAAATAGAGAAGAGCTATTTCCACTGGAGCACCAAAGGATGGCAAGGGGGGCAGATGGAAATGACAGGCTCCTCTGGCCTGGCTGTTATGATTGGAGAGTGCACAGAGAAGAATAAATGTATTGTCATTTATACAAGCCAGAAGACAGAGAAGCATTAGCACACGCAGCAAATAGCTGCCTAGAGAGCAGCATTTCCACAGGATTACAAATGGATCTCCTGCCACTAAAGATACTGGAATAATTTGGAACTAATACAGTTATGTTCTTTTCTATAAGATTGCCAGTAATTACTTTACAATAATACATTGCTCTTAGTAAAGGCCCACAGACAAGCAAGGTGGTGTGTGCTTAATTTCACTGATCATTCCATCTGCTGAAACAGGTATTTACTGTCCAATTTGGGGTGTAGAAGTATGTGCATTTCAAAGTAAAACCTCTATTTTGATATCTACCAAACTTTTTCATTCAATATTGAGAAATGCAAACTACTTTCTGTTCTAAATACTCCAATAAAACTTCTTGTGCATAGGGAAGCAAACGGATCTTTCAATTAAAAAGATACACACACACACTTTTAAATGTTAATCTTTGCTGAAGAAACACCCTGTGAATTTATGTTCCTCTGATCAAGAGAAAGCACGTGAGAAGCAGACATTTAGCTTGGATTTAGCAGGTTTAGGAGCAAGACTATCAATTGAGCAAAACCTCAATTACGGGCTAATTGAATGTATGCTCAAGTACATTATTACAATTCAATAATCATCTCTTCAGAATTAAACAATTCCAATTTGCTTTCATTTCCTCCTGTGCACATGCATTACAAATTCGCTATTATTCACACTAAAATTCGTCAGGCTGCTTGGAAGTCCCAGTCTGTCCCAGGGTGGCACCAAACTGACCCCAAATGAGCCACTTACCCTCACCTGCTTCCTACCCAGGCATGAGGAGCAGGTCTGGACCTTCCCACAACAATATCATATCCAAAATAATATCCTCGTAAAGTTTATTCCAGGTAGGTGCATTGCTGAGCAATCCAGCAATGAAGCCATCAGCACATCTCCTGGTGGACATCCAGCCCTTCATGGTTTTAATTTATTCTTCTGGCTTTTCCCTGCTTGTATCAACAAACCTGCAGTTCCAGGCTCCTAACTCACCTGGAATGCTCTGATAGCTGGTCACTCTGGAAGGCTGCCTTCCCTCTGTTTAGCTGGGATACAGTCCTAGGTGTGCCACTCCTGGCAGCTCAATTCCCTTTTAACCGTGAATTAATTCCTCCAGATCTGAACAAGATACCAGATCACTGGGTGGGAATTAAAAGCACTTGGCATCCAGCACAAGAATTCTCCCCATGATCTGTGTCATCTGAACATCTGCACCACGCAACATTTCAAAGGCCTGATCACCAAAGGACAGAATCAGTTGGCGGAAAGCAGCAGAGTGGACAACTTGATCTCATTTCTACAGCTGCCCTCCACGTTAAAAAAAAAAAAAAAGGGAAACATTTAGATCAATAAAATTATACCTGTGAGCAGACCCAGACTTCAATTTCCTCTCACCCCAAACACAGAGTACCTCAGGAACTTCTCAGCCACCTTCTGAACTCACCACCTAAGAGTCAGTGAGCACTCCTGTGTTGCAGCTCAAGGTGAGTTTAAAAAATAAGTAAATAAGAGCCCAGCACAGGGAATAGCACTTCTCCACATGCCTCATGAAGGTGAGACCGAGACACACCTTGCATGTGTCAGGCTTTGAATCATGGTAATTAACATGGCTAAAATCCAAACACCCTTCAAGAGCCACTGATTCTTCTGCTCTGGACTTCAGGGCGTCAGCAGAATCAATCCCAGCACGTACTGCCAGCAGCCCTGAACAGTCTCTCCTGACAAGCAATGCTCCATCACAAGATTATTTTTGCCTGATAAAATACTGGAAAGGAAAGCAGGTGAAGCTGACTGACAGCCAAACTGTTCAGCTGACTCCAGTAAAAGTCTCCCTAGCCACCATATTTTACTGCAAAAGCATATGAAGAGGGCTGTGTCCAAAGTTTAAATTCAAATATTCAAGGTACCAATTTAGCCTCATGTCACTTTTACCCTTTTTTCTTATTTTAGCATGAATGAAAGAAGAAGGCTCAACAGAATGCCGATTTTTATACACAGCTGTCCTCTGGGAGGAAGCACTCCTCCTGCACGACCGTGCTGGTTTGCTGCTCCTACCTTTCACGATTAGCTCGGCGTAGTTGGAGACGCCGGAGCCGCCGTCGGAGCGGATGACGCAGCGGTACTTGCTGATGCTGCGCTGGGACGTGTCGGCCACGCTGACCGTGGCTGAGAAACGCCTGTGGTTGACCACTCGAGTGACCATCAGGGCTGTGTCCCTTCCGTTCCACTGCTGCAGAGGCAGAGAGAAATAACGCAGTGATGGAGACAGGCGGGTTAGGCATTGGTGCATCCCTGCGTAATTCACTCCTTGGGGCACTTAACGTCGGTCAGGGCTCCGTGTTCACACTGATGGGAGAGGTTTTGTACAAGCACAGCTCTTCAAGAGAAGACTTCAGCCATTCCCTTGGGAAATCCACAGGGCCATGTGAGCTGGGCCTTAAATATTCTTCCACACAGGTGAGGGGGCTGAGGCCCTGGCACAGGGTGCCCAGAGAAGCTGGGGCTGCCCCTGGATCCCTGGCAGTGCCCAAGACCAGGTTGGACGGGGCTTGGAGCAACCTGGGACAGTGGAAGGTGTCCCTGCCCATGGCAGGAGGTGAGACTGGATGGGCTTTAAGGTCCCTTCCAACCCATTTTGTGATTCTATGATATATTCAAGTTTGCACTTCTATTTAATATTTGAGATATATCTGCGCATTTAGTGGGTTCTAAGGATACAAAGAGGGTGAAGGGTCTGGAAGGGAACCCATATGAGGGGCAGCTGAGGACACTTGGCTTGGTCAGAGTAGGAGAGAGGAGGCTGAGGTCAGACCTCACCAGGATCTGCAGCTCCTCCTCAGGGGCAGCTCCGATCTCTGCTCTCTGTGACAGGGACAGCACCCAGGGAATGGCTGGAGCTGTGCCAGGCAGGGTCAGGCTGGAGATCAGGAAAGGTTCTTCCCCAGAGGGGGCTGGGCACTGCCCAGGCTCCCCAGGGAATGGTCCCGGCCCCGAGGCTGCCAGAGCTCCAGGAGCGTTTGGACAGCGCTGCCAGGGATGCACAGGGTGGGGTTTTTGGGGGTCTGGGCAGGGCTGGGAGCTGCACTGGATGATCTCTGTGGGTCCCTCCCAGCTCAGGATGTTCTCTGACTCTAAGATCAGCTCCTGCAAAGGCTGCAGAGTGGCAGCAGCTCTGACTGGGCAGTTCCACACAGTGTAATTAGAGGCCCGGCTTGGATGTGAAAACACAACAGCTGAAGGCTTTGTGTCCACCTGGGAAAACACTACAAATGAACAGGTTCTGTAAATTTGGCCTTTTCAGATGCAAAACTCTGATTCTGGACCAATTTAAATAAATTGGTTGGATGAGCAGACATCCTTTTATATCCAGCATTCCCCAATAAACCTCTCTAGCAATGCCAGACTACATTTTTCCAGCTAGAAAAGGGACAGACAAAGAATTAGCCAGAAATTGTTCTCCACGGTACAAACACCTCAACTTGCTCGTTTGTCCAGTTTATTAGGAATTTCAAAGGAAAGCACATTGCCGTTTTTCCAGTTTCCAGTAAACAGTGTTTAGGGGTGTTTCCAATGCTATTTTCATTAGATGTTGCAGTTTCAGACAATGGAAAGCAGGTTTCCATTAACAATAGCAATTATTTCCTCCCCAAACTCTGCTATTCACAGGGAAGGGCTGCTACTGCTGCAGGTCAGAATTGTTTTTACACACATCTAATTGTAACTGGGGAAAGATTTTAATGAAAGAACCCAAAAAAGATAGAATAAGTCAAAAATACATCTCAGTGAGTGCTAGACGTACACCACAGGTAAATAAATTTAGGCTAAAAATGTAATTTTTAGGAGAACAACTGTGACGAGAGCATAGTTACTGAATGTAAAATCATTTTTATACAATGCCAACTACATGTCTCACCAACTTAAGCCTTTTTCCCAGTACTAATTTTAATTTTTTATGATTAAGTAGACCAGTTCCTAGATTTAAACTAAATTTGAAAATGTTAATTTTAAATTCTATTAAAATGTCTGAAGTGAATTATAAAATTTTATAAAATCTGTTAATTGTTTGACTACAAAGGCCCTTCCTGTCTGCCCCAAATGTTACAACTATGGGGTGATCACAACCCTCAGCCACATTAGTCCAAGCTGAGAATAAAAACTTCTGACTGCCTTTAGTGTTCTCCAAGTTTACGTTGGCCCTATGTACGTGCAACAAGAATCCTCTTGACCTGTTTGGCAGTTCAACATTTAAGAACCCAAAGATTTTAATAGTTTCTGGAATGGTAATGCTGGGAGTCCACATATCAGAGAAATTCAAGGGGCGGGAGAAATTATTTTGTCCTTCACTGGGAAACACACACCCCACGTGCTGACGTTGGGGTTGGTGTCTGTCCCATTTCTAACCCAAGCACTGACAATGAATTCTCAAGGTTTTGCTGCACCCACCTGAAGAGCAGGACCCAGACAAGTCCAATCAGTAGGATGAAATTAAGACATCCCGGGGGGGAAAGTTTTGGTCTTTTAGCGAGTGACTAAAAGGAACAAGACCAAATCTGCTGCCAATGCAGCCAAGGGAAGCTGAGAGCAAGAACTGGGTGCAAACTGGGTTTGCCTATTTTAACCACCCAGATAAGTAAGCTCAGACCTTAGAGAAGATTTTCTTCTTAACAATTATCACTGGCTGTGGGCTAAGACCATCTTTAGAGGGTGAAAGGAAAGCAGATGGCATAATAAAGCAGAAGAGAACAGTTCCACTGCCTCTCTCTCCTGCTTTGTGGCTGAGTGTTTCCAGGTACATTGGCATCTGTTTGAAACCACAGTTTTGCTGTCACTGGCCATTGTTTTCATTTTCTGCCTCCTAATTCTGTGCTTTATCACCTCAACCTCTCTCCTAGAAGTGATTTAAGGCAGATCTTCAAAGGATCTCAATGAAAAGATTCTGCCTCACCACCAGTCTTTCTCTACCTATTTATTTCACTTGCAAAAGCAAACAAACCCCCAAATGAAACAAGAGAAGCCAGCAGGGGCATGGCTTTACCTGGAGCCAGAGCTTGTCGTGCTGGGACCACTTCCCCCCGGCGATGCACTGGAAGGTGGCGTTCTGCCCCACGTTCACCTCCACGTTCTGCAGCCGCAGGAAATGGGGGGCTTTTCCTGGCAAGAGAGGAAAAGGATTGCAGGGGCAGAGCAGGGCAGGAACCGAGCGTGCTGCACCCCCCCGAACACCCAGCAAAGCCCTGCCACCCTCCCTGCCCAAGGGGCTTCACAAAATAAAGCTGTCCTTGCGTGTTTCACTCTCCCCTGCAGAGACGGGTGGTGATGGAGCAGAGGGAGGGTGGCCTGAGGGATCTCAGAGGGCCCTGGAACATCTGAAAACACAGACTTGGATCAAATTATGAGTTCATGGTCACTGGCACAATTTCTTAGTGCCTGCTATAAAGAGTAATTGAGTAATCTCTTTTCTTCAGAAAACTATGCTTCTTAAAAGGTCAAAAAAAGTCAAATGCTTTTGTGCTTGTCAAGCATGACTGACCCAAACCCCATTTTCACAAGGGTCTTTTATCCTTTTTCTTTTATTGACTATCAAATACGTCCTAGACCTTTAGAATAATGCATCATCAATATCAAATCAGATATTAAATGAAATATTCATTTAACTGGCAGTATTGTATCGCTGGTTTAGTTTAAGATCACTGATATCAGTGTTTTGCTGACACTAAATTCAGCATTAGTTCAAAATTAAACCAGTTATATGAAAAATGCAGACATTGCTTTTTTTCACAAAGGAACTAGATGAGAGGATTATCTTTTTGATTAAATACCAGACTGAGTTAGGTCTCTATTTAACTTAGAAAAGTATGAATAGGACTACAGCAGTGAATGCAACATCTTTAAGTGAACTAATTTCTCGCAGAGCTTCAGAAAAAGGTTTGTGCATCATTTGAAAAGTTTTAGTACACCACACTGAATAAACTTACAGCTAAAAAGGTCAGTGTTTTTCAACATCATCTATGCATTTTCTAGTATGATTAGACACTGAAATACATCATTTCAGAGGACATTATAACCCCCCTTCTGATGGGATCCAACAGCTTCCAAGGGATGTGGGCATCTGTAGCTGTGCATGGCTGTAACTTGATGTACAAGTGTTTGACACATGAGCAGAGAACACATGTTCATAAACCATGGCAAATGGTTTTCTCTGCTTCTGTGTCCCATCCAGCACACAGCCCACTGACAGTTCCTGAAGGACAGGGCCTCTGTGCCATCCTGCTTTCTGGGCAGCAGGAATTTGCATCAAGGTTTACTGGAAAACTCCCTCTGGGTGACATCCAGAACGTTCTACATGGTATTGCAGGATAATTCCAATATTTCTGCCTGCAGTCTACAGTGGGCAGCTGGAAGTCAGCTACAAATACAAAGGTGTAAAGTCACACCAATCCCAAAGCCCTGGTCCTTAGGTGTGCCCAGCTCCTGGAGCATGGGTTGTGCTGTGATGGCAAGGGCTCATGCACACAGAGTAAAGGAGCTTTCAGCATAAGGAAAATGGGTATTCCAGTGTCTTGCTTCACAGGACAAAGGAAAAAAGAGGCAGCACCAGCAATATATTTATTTTTCTGTATGACTGTGTCATTAGGGGCATTTCACTGTTTTTGCTGACTTTGGTTTGCCTGCTGTACTGTCACTCATGACGGTAAAGCAGAAATGAAGAAATAAGACCAATGATTTCAGTAACCTCCAGGGTCACCAGGAGCTTCATGGTCCCCGTGTTTTGATTTACAGAAATTGTAAAACGAGTCTGAGGGGCAAAGCCTGTACAAGGAAAGGGAACACATGGGTGACCCTGGTGACTGTCAGTGCTGAACAACAAAAGCAGCACTGGGAACCTGACAGGAGGAGCATTTACAGAGACTGCAGAGAACCTGCAGCTTGTAATGAGCTCTGTGCACTGGGGGTTGCAAACAGATAAAAAAAACTCCAACCAACCAACCCTGTTTGAATCACTTTTGTGTTGAGTCACCAAGAACGCACTTAATTTTGAGGCAGGACCTGTATGTACTTGAAGAAATGATTCAAAATCAGTTTGCCTAATTAAGCAGGGATATAACGCAGCATCCTGCCTAATTGCTTTAAATCCCATAATTTTCTTGTTGAGACTTTGGGCAATGGTTTGTTTGGTGGCTTCTTTCCCAGTGAAGGGACCAGGGATCACCCAACACGCTGTGGAAGGCACAGAACATTTGGGGATTTGTCTGGATGCTGCCAGTTATCAGCAACATCTGGTTAATACAGACTGTAAGTATTCCTTAATGAAGTAAATGCACCCAAAGGCCTGAGCAATGAGCACATGGTAAATACAAATATAATTTACTTAAGCAGCAATTAACCATCCTGCAGTTATCAGAAATGTCCTGTTAAACTTGAGCAGAACCATGTCTGTCACATTGAGTGGCAGATGTTCTTTGACATTCTGATCACAGCAAAAACAGTTGATTTCACTCCATCCGTATGATCCATCTTTTTTTTTTTGTGAGCAGCTGTCACTGACTTATTGAAAGCATGAGCCAGAAAGAGAGGCTGTCAAAAAAAACCTTTACAAGAAACTGTACATTACCTCCATAAAATATACAAAGTCCTCAAGCCCCACTGAAGGGGTGTAAAGGAACCAAACAAGTTCAGACCCAAAGACTGAGGCTCAATTCTTCTTTAAACATAGAAAAAGCAAATAAATCTCAGCTTATTGTTGTGTCTGCAATAGAAGAAATGCAGCACTAACATTTTGGAATAGTGTAATGAACCTGCATTAGTTTCTACTCCTGTATAAGAGCAGTGTCTGAATAAGATTTATTTTTAATCTCTTTACAGCTTTCTGAGCGGGTCTAACGTGTTGAGACCGTCCAACCTTCAGGACAGTCCTCTTACCAAGGGAACACTGAAACAATTGGTGTGGTTGTCCTTTCCAGGAGTTAACCACACAGGTTATTATGAGAAGCTTTTTAGATTGTGCTCTATAGCAATAAGATTAAGAAATAATAAAACCATCAGTTTGTTAACAAGCAAAGAAGAGAGAATTCCACTAGCTATGAGCTGAGAGCAGCTTTGCCTTTTGCACAACTTGCAAAGGTAGGTAATTCAGCAAGGCTGACTGTCCTTAGGGGTCTTGGAGGGATACGAGACATTTTAGTGCTGACCCAAGCGGGTAAATCACTCCTTTAGACTACAAACTGTGGCCTACAACACACTGGTAGAGTCAGAAAAATAAAAATAAAGAGTGCTCACTGCAGGGATGGGCGAGAACTCTGACTTCATCCACAGCTATGTACCCGGGATGTCCTTTCAGAGAGACAGATTCAAATATCACCTGAAATACAAAAGAAAAAAAAAATTCTGAGAAAGAACATTTACATCACCAATTTCAGCAGTCACCATATCGTGCTGTTTTTCCAACATCTGAGCCATTCAAGGCATTTTGTTAATAACGAAGGGAAACCAGGGCAATTCAGTGTGTGAATGCAACACCAAATCTGCTGGGGAAGCAAAACAAGGGATTAGAGCAACATTCAATAGGATTAGAGACAACTCTGTGCATCTCTGATTTGGAAAAGCAAAAAGTGCCCTGGGTATATACACACACCTATATTCACTTCAGCACCAGTCCAAGAACATTAAGTGGATAATAATTTGATATCTTGTTCTCAGTATGCCTTGGAAAATTGGAGAAAGCACAACACGAGACAGAATTCTCTTCCTGAACCAGTGACCATGCACAGATTCTTCTGGAGAAAACCCTGATTTTCTGTGCCGGCCCCTGCAGTACTAGAAAGTAAATTACAAGCAAAGGATGACACTGGATTCTGGACTGAAATAAGATTTTCCCAGATATAATGATGTTGTTTCTGCCTCTCCCTGGATTCCACTAACACGATCTGAGAAGGAACATTCTTAAAAAATATGTGTAGAATTTCTCTTCATTAATGGTATATTAACTACATTTTTCTTTTTTTATTTGTGTACCTGGATTATGAAATCATTCCAGTAATGTGGGTCTGAAAAGACAGATATTCCATCACAGATGACTAAAAATCTCATTCTTCCCTATGGGTTTGTGATTTTTTACCAGGAAAACTGCCGTGAATATCTTGTTATAAAAATATATGGACTGTCAAAAAATCGGCAGCACAGGAAACAAAAACAAACCAAACAACAAAAACTAAAAATCTGATGAAGAGATCATTAAAAATAAGTTAAGTTTAGAAATGTCAGATAGTAATAACAACAATAATAATGTTAATAATAGTAGTAGTAGTAATAATAATAATACAAATGCAGACTGATGTTAAATAATCAGTGATGCTCCCAAATCCCAAATTAGTGATTCTCCTCCCAAAGGAACGAAGTGCTATCCCTTACTACGTTAAAAAGATGAGTGGGTGGAGATGGAATGGGTGCTGTCCTCTGCATTTGAAAGGGAAATTCCCAGTCTCACTCCACCTGACTAAAGCAATGCTCACACTGAACTGGATTGCTCATTTTTGCATGAGTAAACAATCAGGTTTCCAAGGACGGAGTTAATTACACGTTCACCCAGCACAGCTATTGCCATCAGAGCAGTGTTCTGCTGCAGCTACTTGTTTCATAGGATAAAGTATTCCAGTCACTTGTAACTTCTGAAATTCACTACTAGAACACAGAGCTAACTATTTAAAACCAGTTTTCAACAGTTCTTTTAGTTGTAAATAAAAGCTGGCATTCCCAGCCTCTCGCTGTTCAGCCTCTTCCTCATCTCCTTCATCAGAAGATGTAATACAGTAAAAGGTTCAACTGTCCAAATGCTGCCCTGGCTAAAAATAGACCAAAAATATCCTTCCTATCTACAGAATTGCTGTCGTTCACTTTTCTTTGCATTTGGGCTTCCAGAACATAGTTTCTGTTCATGTTTCCATGACTTCCTAAGATCTCTTCCCCCAATTCAAAACACAGCCAGATGTGAGATCTCCTGAAATACATCCATAAGGAAAAAAAGGCATAAAAACAGGTAGAACAACAACAGCAACAACAAAAATAAACAGGCAAAGACAAACTAAGGAAAGCTCAGGTGCTAATAATATGTGAAACAAAGTTCTCCTCCAGAGGAGACTGCACAACAATTAGGCTGCCCAGGAAACACTAGGAAGAAGAAAGCCATTGGAAGATAAAATAATCCAAAAACTATTTGCAATTGTTTTATGTTATCAAGGTCCTTGATAGGTTTTTTAGGGGCTGTATAAAATAAGAGTACAAAATAGGAGTCTTTAGTATGGAAATGATAATTACTTTAGCAATTAAATATCATTCATGATAAAAATTCCATTTACTGGGAAGGTCATGCAAGGCTCTACTGCTACTCCCTTCAGACCTAAATTCAAGTGCAACATTACAGCTACAATATCTTATTTTAGTTTTACATTTGTGAAAAGTCATAGGCCACAACAAAGTAATTCTCAATTAACTGCAAGTCAAGAACCTGAAAAGTTCTCCAGGGCATTGGCATCAGCTATGAGTGGGTGGCAAAAGTAAGCACCAATATATGGAGAATTGTCTTTGGTTAATTACCAACGTGTACAGGGTCTTCAATACAACACAATGTAACTTAATAGTAACCAACTCAGCCTCTAAACAATCCCTGTCCACTGGTGCAGAATCCACTGAGTAGAGGACTCCTCTCAATTCAAGCAATTTTGTTTGACTTATTCTGTTCTGCTTTACACTCAGATACTCCTTCCCTTTCCCAGTCCAAACTTACACGTTACTGTCTTTTTGTGTATTTTGAAGCATCTCATCCCTATCAAAGTGAGAAGCACAGAAGCACCCAGGCTCTCCCGAAAACAGGGAATTGAGACCCAGCATGGGGAAAAGGCAGGAATGAATGCTTATGGGGCCCATTTCTGCAAATCTCACACTCAGTATCACTCCTGTCCTTTTAAATTCAGCTGGAAATGCAGCACAAAGGCTGGGACAGGCAATGCTTTGCAATTAACAGCGCTTGGCATTTCAAGAGCTTCGCAGAAATTCATATAGTTAACAAAATACAAAGTTTCACTCTTAAAAAAACAAACAACACTCCTAAACGCCCCTGAGAGCTGCGAATACAAAGTCATTCCATGTTTCCCTCCCAACAAACAAGCCCCCGCTCCAGCACTGTGATTCTCCAGCAATGTCTGTGTTAGCGGCCCAGCCCAGCTCATCTGTTGTGCTACAACACTTTTCTCCAGGCATGGATCAATAACATTCCTTGCTATACATCAAGAAAACACCTTCCTGGCAAGCTCCAGTGCTGCCCTTGGTGCATTCTGGGGCTGAGTTCATCCTTATGGCAAGCAGTAACTCAAGATTACACGTATTACCTTTCCCCAAGAACCATTAGAGCTTTCTCTCGCTACGCTGAAAAACATTTGCAGGCTGGGAATCCAAGTACAAGTAACTCCAGGGTAGACATGATAAATCTCCCCACATTTCTGCCTCAGCTAAGTGCTTCTGCAGCCAGATGACTCCTGTGACCCTTGCACAGAACTGCCAGACCTAAAACGTGACCTCTGGCAACTGCTTTGGGTACCAGTTCTCCACTAGCCTCCTCTCCAAAGTTCAAAGCACTTGACAAAGCCTCAGACCTGGGCAGAGAGCTTCAGGTTATTCTGTCTGGCTGCATTTTTGATGCACATCCCAATCCAGGATGGTGTGGTTTCTGTGTGTTAGAAGGAAAATCGACGTTTTGCCTGATGCAGATTTCAATATTTAGGGAAAATGCTGGTTTTACCTGGTCTTTTTGAAACACGGAACATGCTGTCAGGCCTCTTGTGTACAGAGAGCTCTCCAGGAACACAATTTTGATTTAAAGCTGACAAAGAAATGACAAATGGGAAGGTGGGGAGGCCCTGGCACAGGGTGCCCAGAGAAGCTGTGGCTGCCCCTGGATCCCTGGCAGTGTCCAAGACCAGGCTGGATGGGGTTTGGAGCAGCCTGGGATGGTGGAATGTGTCCCTGCCCATGGCAGGGGGTGGAATGAGATGAGCTTTAAGGCCCTTTCCAAGGTGTGTGCTCCTAGGATTTTATTAAACAACACTGCAATGGCTCATTCTAGATCATGAGTGTGAAACAAGACTCTCCTCAGGCAGCAACACACCCAAGTTTTGTTGTCCTCCATCTCTGGACTTATTTAGCCAGAAGTGTTACTTTAGGTTGCCAAATACCAATATTTTTTCCTCTTCATTTTTTCAAGCTTCAAGTTCTCTTTTTTCTTTTTATTTTTTTTTAACCTCACTTAAATGTAGAAGCTCACAGGACTGCAGACCATCAACAAGGTCATTTATAAAACCAGAGACTAAAATCAGTCTACTAGACCCCCATAATATACAGGAAAGATCTCAAATTTTACAAGCCACGCTTAAGGAACAAAAATACAAATATGACCAGAAGGAAACATCACTCTCACTCATCAAAAAGTTAAAATTAAGCCCCTTGCATTTTCTAGGAAGGAGCTACTCCTGGGCAGGTACTGCTGCCTTCCAATCCATTCAGTTTTGTGCTTCAGTGGAAAATTCTTGTTTGATTTAAAGGATTCTTTTGCCCACGAAAAGCAAACTTGACCTGCCAAAGTACTTGTAAAAGACCTAAGTGAGGCTCAGGAAGCTCCTATTGATATATCTGAGAGCAGGATCCCTCTTAGTGCGAGATCAGACTGCCTTTTGCAGGTTTTTCAAGCACTGATTTTCTGGGTGAAAGATCATTCCTGTTATCTCTGTGGAGCACCTAGGAGGAAGCAAATTCTGGTTCGTGCCCAGGATCACGTTAATATGAATGGAGCAGGAGCACTCCAGTGTGCCTAAGTTGGGCACTGCCCTTAAAACACCACTTTCCACACATTTGCATCTCTTTATCCTTCCCTCTCACCCGCCTGGTGCACTCTGTGGGTTCTGCTGGTATCCTCAACTCTCTCAGAGGCAGAACATTAAAGCGTCCTCCTCAACCTCAGATTTTACAGACCTCCTACCCAGTTATTAGAAGCAAGCAAAAGAGAGGCTTTTCTACCCGCTGGTTTTTATACACAGACTATTTGCTGCCTTTTCACAGTTCATTCTGTCCTGGTCCCTTTCTCACTCATGTCTCTTATTAGTATCACATGGACATCAAATCTCCTGCAAGGTTTAGGATGCAATTACCTCCCAGGCTTTTTTTTTGGTGTGTGTGTCTTGAATATAAAACAAGACTAAAGTACTCCTTCAGCACATGAAAAGTAATATGTGAGTCCATTGTGTGCAAATTATCTAATTGAAATTAAAACAATGGCTGCAAAGTTGCCACATAAAGTTTGAAGTGGGCCACTAAGCAGCACGTGTAAAATTAATATAACCAAAAAATAGCGTAGTTATTACATTCCTCGGCTTTGTCCTTGTTTGAAAAAAAAAATCTTCTAACAGAATAAATGTGCTAGAAAGAGGAGGACTGAGGATCTGGTGAAGAATATACACATTTAATACCGTGGTACAAGGATTTATTAGTACCTTATGTCCTTACACCCCTTACAAGATGCAAAGCCAAGTTAAACATCATTCCTTCTTATGGAACCAAGGTCCAAAAATAATCCATGCAAATTTATGCAGAGTACAGCTCCACATCCAGAAACTCTGTTGTGCTTTCGGTTGCACAGTGCCACGGGAAGTGCCAATACAAGTGGCAATTTCATCATGAACAAGTGGGTCTTGTCAAGGATTGCCTCCCATCCATCACTCTGTGGCCTGCCAACAACTAAAGAATAAAGGTGAGGAGGGAAGAAATACGCCAAGCTGACTATATATCCACTATAGGCGAATTTATTCTGAGAGGAAAAATCAGGGAGGGAGGTGTCGATTTTCAAAACTAACCACAGACGTCCAAAGGAGAGAGAGGGAAAAACATTGCAAACCCCTACCTGATAAAAATGTGGCCAGAAGGTGCTGATGGCCAGCTCTGCCTTGACCCACCCCTCGGTCACCACTCCCGACACGTTCCAGATGGGGTTGCCCTGGGGGCCCCCGTTGACCTTGACGTAGACGTTGAGGGAGCCGGGGCTGGAGCGGTCCCTGCTGGACAGGTAATAGTGGAAGTCGATGCAGTGAGTGTCATTTTCCTTCAGCGTGGGCAGCAGCAGGTGAGCTTTCTGCCCCGACGCTCGCCCAGAGCTGTTCACCATCATGAAGGAGCCTGCAGAGCAGAGGAAAAGGAGAACAAAGAGTGGGTTTGCTTGGATTTTCAGTATGAACAGCTCCATCCGAAAAGTCAGCGGTTCCCTCACCAGCCACAAAACCAAACATTCCTCTGAAGGAAGCAGCTGTTTGATGCCAGTTGTCAGGTAACAGAGAGAGAGGATATTCAAATTGCACGGTATATACACCAGCAGATTCAGGGCCAGCTAGAGCCACTTTAATTAAATAACTTGCAAATCGAAATAGAAATACTGTCTTGATTGTATTATTTTATCACCTTGTGATCACACAGTCACTCTAAACAAAAGCACATTTCCACTTCAAGCAACAAACAGGTTCTCCTGCTGCATCCAGTTCCCCAAAGGCACATTCAACACAAGGTAACAAGTGACAGGATGAGAGGAAACAGCCTCAAGTTGCACCAGGGGAGGTTTAGATTGGATATTAGGAAAAATTTCTTCATGGGAAGTGTTGTAAAGCACTGTGAAGTCACCATCCCTGGAAGTGTTCAAGAAATATGTGATTATGGTGTTGGAGGATGTGGTTTAGAGGTGAGCATGGTGCTGGTGCTGGGTTGATGGCTGGATTTGATGATCTATAAAGGCAATTTCCAACCTTAACAACACTATGATTCAACACAGAAACTCCAACAGAGCAAGCTCTCAGCTGATATTTGCCTGCATGGCCCCAATGCCCTTCATGCCAGTCCAAAACTGTGAACCCTGGCACTTGAATATTTGGAGGTTGTGTTAAGAAAACCCCAATTTTCAGAGCCCAGATATATGAGGCTGGCTGACAGAAAGGCAACATCTTGACACACAATAATGCAACAGGACAATAATTCTTGTGGGAGGGAAGGGTAGGCTGAATTTAGGGAGGGAAATGTGTACTGAGGCAATTTATGAGTTTGTTAACCTGGAAGTCTGCATCATATTAACCGTGGCACTTGATGTTGAACTCGCATTTGGATTCATCAAGCAGTTATTTTATAGCACATTGTGTCTCCACTCATCTCCCCGCAGATGCATCAAGGTGACGAATGCCAGCAATAAGGGAGAACATGATGAGAGTTATTTGATTCAGTTCTGGGTAAAGGATCTCCTTTATGTGGGTGCAGACACACACTCAGAAAGAGCTAAAGCAAACACCAGGATGGGGTGGGGGGATTTGTGTATCAGCAGCCAGGCATGATCATTTTTAATCAAACACAGCCCTCCTGACACTCCTGGCTCTGATGCTGCTGCCAAGCCACGCCACAGATGTGTTTTTCTGCTGGCCTCTCGCAGCTCACAGAAGATTGAGTTTGAAAAGCCCTGCCTCACCTCTGACCTATTGACTTTCCCTCTTCCTCACCGTAGCAGGTGACTCAGATGAGCCAAGCAAACATTTGGATCAATTCTGTGCAGTGAACAGTCATGTATTATAAATTTATAACAGCTACAAGCAACTTTCTCTCACAAAAATGTTTCCCCCCCCCCGTGTTTATATGATATATCTGCATTTTGTAACAGATTGACAGGAGGAAGTCAATCTTTCAAAAAAAAAAAGTTACATGCTTTGAAGACCTTGGAAAATTCAAGCGCAATGCAAGAACAGCTGGGGAAGAGGAAGAGACTCTAAGAAAATTTATAGGCAAGATGGTCTCTGGCAATGCTGCCCTTCACTGGGAATGAAGGAAAAACAAAAAACAAAATGGTCCCAAGTCAAGAAATTCCAGATTCGCAGCAAGGACTTTGAGAAATTCTAGAGATGAATCCAAACTTTTCAGCTTTTCTCTAAAAATTAGGATCCTGACAAATTTCCAATGCTGATGTAATTCTGTTCCCAGTCAACCATAAAATCCCCTTCTTCAGCATGTAACATATACACACTACCCTTAAAAACCTACTCATATAAACTAAACTTTTGAAAAACTGAAATTCGGGTTCTGTTTCTATGGCTGAGAGCATTTATTATCAGAAAGCACAGGTGCCAGCAGGCTCGGAGAGGCAGCACTGTCAGCTGAGGCAGCGGGCTGGGAACCTGACACAGCCCGGTTTGGGAAAGCAGATTATGATCTTCCATGAGAGCTGGAGCCCCTCTGCTCTGAGCCAGGCTGGGAGAGCTGGGGGTGTTCACCTGGGGAAGAGAAGGATCCAGGGAGAGCTCAGAGCTCCTTGCAGGGCCTGAAGGGGCTCCAGGAGAGCTGGAGAGGGACTGGGGACAAGGGATGGAGGGACAGGACATGGGGGAATGGCTTTAAACTGAAGGAGGGGAAGTTTAGATTGGATATTGGGAAGGAATTTTTCCCTGGGAGGGTGGGCAGGCCCTGGCACAGGGTGCCCAGAGCAGCTGTGGCTGCCCTGGATCCCTGGCAGTGCCCAAGGCCAGGCTGGATGGGGCTTGGAGCAGCCTGGGACAGTGGAAGGTGTCCCTGTGCATGGAAGGGGGTGGAACTGGATGAGCTTTAGGGTCCCTTCCAACCCAACCCCTCTGGGGATTCCAGGATCTCTGTCAGTACACAGTTGCCAGAACCACTCTTCTGCAGAGAATTTGGGAGGGAAGGCACTGTGAAACTGCTGTGTAGGGGCAGCACGGTCTGGAGGAGCCCAGCAGCTGCTGTGAAATGCTCTGCCTGAAGCGTTTCTGAGCTGCTTGAGTGCAATGAAGACAAGTTCCCCGTGTGGCTGATCCCACCCTGGAGGAGGCTGGTGCAGCCCAGAATCACTCCAAGAACAGCAGAGTTCCTGTGCACTCACAAGGCTTTTGACCAAGTGCCTCCTACACTGGGAGGCACCCAGGAAAAGGGATTTTTACACCATAATTGACTGCACAGCACCTGGGACAGCAGTCCACTTCTGGGCATGCCTCTCAACTTTTCTCTTTTTAATTCGAATAAAATGTAGATTATCCTGCCCTAAAGAACTACGCTGATCTGTGTTGTGTCTCACACAATGCAGCCCTGAACTGCACTGGGGGAGGGAAGAGTTTCGATGACAGCAGAAGTTAGGGATTATTTCACTTTTACAGATCCATATATAAAAATAATGAGCTTTCCTCTGGGAGAAAAAACATCAGCTTTTATAAAAAGTTCTAAGCAATAATTACAATTTTATTTTTTGCCACCCACAAAAAAATGAATCACAAGCTATTTGTGGCCTTTAGTGCAACTGCTGACAATTCTGGGGAGAGTGGGGAGCCTGAATCCAGCAACTGACAACACCAACAAGAAGAATACCCAGCCACCAACAAGTATTTAGTAAAGTAATTAGTCTTAGTTACTAAAAAAGTAGCCTTACAAACAATTGCCATGGATATGTTATTCACAGCTTCCTGTTTATAGCTTATGATTTTTTTTAATACAATGTGTGTAGAGATGCAGGAGGAAATACTATAAGAAACACAACTTTCTCAAGGCAAGTCCTGATAAGAGTTAGTATTTTATGACAGTGGAAAAGATGAAAAATCCCCACGTACAGAGCCGTCTCTGCCAGAGAAAAGAACTCACACCTTGTTTAAAGGAATTTGTTCCCTAGGAGCTGTACCACAGTCCTTTGTCTCTGCAAAGCCTTGGAGCAGCAGCTTCCCCCACAAACCCTTCCCTGGGACACCCAGGCACAGCCCACCCCACATGATCCAGAGAGAGACAGCTCCAGCCTGGCCATCCTGGGGGCTGAAATCTTGGAGTTCCATCCAGACAATCACTGACACCAGGCACACGAGTAAAATCCATAAAATACTCATTCTGTAAAGTTCAACTGTGAATAAATGATACCCTGCATCCTATACATTGGCCCCAAACAGACGCAGTCTTATTCTTATTCTTATTCTTATTCTTATTCTTATTCTTATTCTTATTCTTACTCTTATTTTTATCCTTATTTTCACAGTGTGAACTTGAACAGGTATCCTGTTCTCCAGAACCTTCACAAAGTTGCTCTGCCTGCTCCAAGATCAACAGCTGAGATCCACTGTCCTATTATAAATTTCCATGTCCATGGAACCTGTGTGGGCCAGATCCCTCACTTAGGGGTAGGTGAGGGATCATGAAAACAGCTCCCACCAGGAGAAAATAAATAAAAAACAAGCCAGCCTTTTAAAGACAAATGTGGTTTTCCTCATTATCCTTAATAAAAATTGACATACTGTGATTGAGGGTCTGACAGCCTCCTTTAGGCTGAGCACAGAGCTGGAGCTGATGGGACTTATTTTCAATTTATAGGCCTATATGTGCAAATAAAAGAGATACAATCAGGCCTGGCACCAATACATCACTTGTCACATTTTCCACTCATACAAAGGACTAAGGAATGAATTAACATGTCACAAATGGAAATTATTGATTAATAGATGACAAAAAGCCTCCTGAATGTCTCCAGGCAAGAATATGAATAAAACAAAAGGCATCTTGGAGAAACTCTTGTTTAGACTGTTGCATATCCAATTGGGGAAAAAAGAAACAAAAATATCATTGAGTTTCATAGTTTTATTTACTTCCTTCCAGAAAGTTTGAATTTCCCAGTCTACACTACACTGAAAAAAAAATAATTTTGGGGGAAAAAAAATTATCTATGCTGGGTAAAAGTTCTTTTTTATGTTTATTTGACAGAGAAGTATAAGCTCATTAAAGCAAATTGAGTATAAGGTCAATTAAACATGGTGTTCTTGGATCAACAGGTTAAATTAATTAATATCTTGCTGGTTTTATCCTGAATATGTAAAAATGAATGTGTTATGCTCAGATCAGTCAGAAGCAAGGAGGATGGGGAGACTGTAAATAAATTCATTTTCAAAAACCCTTTCCAACGGCAGGAACATAAAACGCCACTCTCTCCTAGATATTAAACATGCCACTGAAAATTGGGGAATTAAACCATGACGAGCTCTCTAGCTGGCCATAAATTTCAATTTTTCCCCTGCTTGGTGGATAATGATGCCTTGATAAGCGTCCTATTATTGATGCATCTGCAACACAGCTCCTCTTCCTGGAGCCCAAACGCCGCTCTGCAGCAGATGGTGGCGATTGTGTTTACACACCAGCACTTTATGTTTGCCTTCTCTCACGTCTGCAGTAAAGAGAAGGCCGTAATTGAGTTTTTAATGGCTTTGCACATTGTTCATTAAGATTACACGAGTGTGCTCTGGCAAACGGCAGCTGAAGGAGCGAGGAGCCGCCGGCCGCGCCCGGCAGACCTTGGCTGGCGCTGTCTCACTGCTGCCTTTGAAGAGCTGAGCCGCTCCAAAAGTCAGATTACAGCAACCAGGAAAGGCTTGAAAAGGAAGCTGTCAAAATGCTCCGCTGCAAAACGAGGCTTCTAAAACCCTGAACACCAAACTCAGGTGTACAACGTTGTTTTAAAGAGCAGACTCTTCCCCACATAAAGAAGCGGGTTTCCAGCAGGTGCATGTTTTCAGACACAGTTGTGTTTATTGCCAAACAACAGCTCTATCTCCAAGAAAGTGAGTCTGACACCTGGCCTTGTTAAGGCAGGACAAAGCAACGTGGGATAATCTGGGCTGAAGGGGCCTCAGGCCAAGCCCTGCTCAAAGCAGGATCAGCCCTGAGCTCACCACTGAGTCTCCCACACCTCCCCGGAGGATTGCCCATCCCCTCCGGAAAACCTCCTCTCCTGCTTGAATGCCCTCGCACTTTTTTCCCTTTTATTCAGTCCAAAACCTCTCATTTCCAGTTAGATCCTCTGCCTCTCATCCTCCAGGCACCTGCTGTGGCACAAACCAACGTGGTATTCCTGACACTCTCCTCGTAGGAACGGATCTGCGAGGCGGGACTGCGCTTGGCAGGAGTGCTCTGCCTCTTTCCAGTGCTCCGTTCCCAGCGGGCAGGACTGGGGTCACTCACTGTCTCACACACTGACCTGCCAGTCCTGACCACGGGCACGGCTGCACCAGGACAGATCAGAGCAAGGGGTCCCTCTGAACTACCTTCAACTCACTCTGAAGGCCACAGAACAGACACTGAGCAATTTCTATGTTAAATATGACAAAATATGTTTATGGACAACATAAGAAAAAGTCCATCTACCTCCNCCTCTTTCCCACTGCTCCATTCCCAATGTTTATGGACAATATAAGAAAAAGTCCATCTACCTCCACACTCGTTTTCCAGCAGTGGCAAACTGGCCACTTTAAGCAGAATATAAGAATCAGAGTGTTGTGAAGCAGAATTTACCATTTCAATCTTCTGACAATCAGCAATATAAAGACTTTTCTGAAGTCGAAAGCTGCATTAATCCCATTCATTAATTAGCCACAGAATGATCTTTATCCCATCATTTTTGTTGAGTCAGGAATAAGACTCTGCCAATAAGCTCTAGAGTTTAATTATACATTGTGCTGGGGAAAAGAAATTAAAATTTCCATGCACTTTAAGAATCTGTCACTTAATTTGTAGTTCTTATTTTACAAAATTTATGATTACCTACCTGCTCCACACTTCCCACATTTTTACATCCCTATTTGTGTATAACACTGGAAAAAGGCTCAGAAATGTCTTCCCCTCACTGATGTACTACAGACAGCAGCGTTTGTGCAAACCCAGAATTTCTGTATCTCATAACCACAATCCTTTTTCCAAGTATTAGGGCAAAATCAGACCCATGGGGTTTATTTCTCAAATGTGAGTCATAGTGAATTAATCTACCAGTGAAACTGTTTGATTCGCTGATAAATATGAATATAAATGGCAAGTTGAGTTCAGTATCATTGATGAGGACAATTCATTCACTTGGGAAATTGTTGAATAACAGGGAAGAATTTTTTAAAGAGACAGCCTACTATTTGTAAAAATCTTTTCTTCTGGAAATGAATGTAATGAAAAGAATTATGCTGTTGGGGGATTTTTGTAGGAAAAATCTTCTCAGAACAAGGCTGATCTTGTATCACCTCAAATATTTGCTGTGGTTAAAGTGAAGGTTGTGACACAAACACTTCCCCAGTCCTCTCTGAGAGATGAAGTGACAAAAGTGGGTCTGGTTTGCTCATTTCCAAAAGGCCTTGGGGGGGGAGAACTTTGCAACCCTTTTGCTTTCTATTTAAAATCAAATAATTATAGGACTGTACTCAGAATTAGGAAAAGCAGGTTTCCCACAGGCCCAGAACTGCCAGCTGCAGACTTTTCCACTGATTCCAGACTGAGTCATGAATGACTGCTGCATTTCCAGCGCCAATCCAGACACTGTTACCCATAAAACTTGAGTGGCTTGTTATCAAACAACTCTTCTTTCACAAATGTTTTACAAAGTCTGAATCGTGGTGACCCACAGACACTGAAAGATGCTCACAACCCAGGAATTGTCTCCAGCCAAGTGACAGCTTCCCTTTATCCCCCCTGAAGTCAGTGCTGAAGAAAGAAACATCTACTGCAGAGGCCTCACCAGCCTGGATGGGGAAGATTAAACGACCCCTGACAGAAGAAACAAGACAAAAATACATCATGGATTATGAAGAAAAAGAAAATAAAATCACATTTTAATGGCTTGCTGGTGGATCAGAGTCACCAAATCCTCTTCAACTACAAAATCCATATGGGAAGTGATCGAGTGACAAATAAGCCAACCAGTGCCTAATTAGCAGAGGGCTTTAAGGGGGATAATGGGATTTCTGCAAGAGGCTGTGAAGCAGGGACTTGGGAAGGACTCCATTTGTTAATGGGGTGTTCTTTTAACATTGCAAGAATATTTAAATCAATAATAAAAACAGCTCCTTCCCTGTTGTTGTTAAAAGCAACAATTAAGTTCTTCTTGCAGTGCAACATTATGTGCAACTTTTGGTCCCATCATTCTGTGGCCCTGACAAGGAGAGCAAATGACAGAGACTGAGAGGTCTGCAGCATAAAGATAACATTCAGGACTCAGGTTCTGACTTCATCATTTCCTCAGTGACATGTGTTTTTATTCTTCATTGGCCTGAAGAAAGTTCAACTGAAACATGAAGACAGAACTCTTAAAAACAGCAATGAAAAGCAGCACCTGGGAGAGCAGGAATGTCTCACACAGTAGAGACAAGAGGAAATTTTTAAGCACAGGAGGGACTTATTGCCTCAGCTTTTCACCTAGACATGATCTAGAGGTGCAAGAAAACTGCCTGTAACACCACAGAAATGACAAGGAAAAAATAAAAATAATAGCTCTTTCTCTATTGCCTGTTTCTGGCCTCAGCTACAGGCCAGAGTGGTCTCCAGTAGTCTGTACTCAATATAGGAACCTGTTGGATCCAGTGTGGAAAATCAGCACAAAAAAATGAATCCTCATCTCTGCGGACACAAACGCAGCAATGATACTTCACTACACTTCGAGACATTTGTTTTAAAGACATCTGTTGAGTCAGGGAGCTCCTGAAGGCATTGCCATCTAACATTTCTAGTCTACAAGAAGAGCTGCACAGGTTATCACAAAGATTCACCCCAAAATTTCTCACTTCAGTGGTGCAAGGGGATCCAGCATCGCTTTCCACCTGCACCTCTAGAGCACAGTCCTTTCCTCCTTAAAAATCACCATGGAGAACTGCTGCTAGAATAGCATCAGAACTCCAATCACATTTTCCTCTTCACCAACAAACTCAAATCTTTATTTACAACACAAATCATTGCCCATGAGCATTCAGGAGAACACCTTTGCTCTACAGTTACAGCCATGAGACAAATGTTCTACATATCAGAGAATCCCAGAATGATTTGGGTAGGAGGGAACCTTAAAAAACCATTTAATTCCACCCCCTGCCACGGGCAGGGACACCTTCCACTGTCCCAGGCTGCTCCGAGTCCTGTCCAGCCTGGCCTTGGACACTGCCAGGGATGGGGTGTCCATATGCACAACAAACCTCGTGCTTATCTCTAGAGTCCACTGCTATTTCTAGAATTTTCCTCCCACATGTTATAAACTTTTCTTCAACAAAAGCCCGACTGCCATGGCTGAGAGCCTGGGTTCACTGGGAAGCAAAAACTTATGTGTGCTGTAGAATCAGAAACAATTCTATAAATCTCAGCAGTGAAAAAACTTTTTAATAGACTCATTGCCAGCATTCAATGTTGCTAAGGTCACTGCAGTAGTTCCCTTCAACAGTGTCCTTATTCTATTATTTATAAACATGGTATGAATTGTTTGGCAGTGCTATTAAAAAAAAAAAGAGTCCATTAGCAATGGAGTTACACCAGTCTATCAGGTAAAGGCATTTGTGATAAAACCATTCAATTCTCTGTAAACAATAGCCAAGAATTCTCCGCAAATTTAATTTTGTTACATGATTATCTTTCAAGACTGATGGAAATGTACCCTAAGCCCTGCAAACTGAGCAGGGTTATTTGCTTTTAATTCCAGTAACCTCACAACTACTTATCCTACCAATCACTAGCTTACAACTTTGGTAAAATGTAGGCAATTGATTTAAACAGTTAATAATGTTCATGTAATTAAATGGGCAAGTAAAAAATAAATAGGGGGAATAGCCATTATTCAACATAATATCTTTATTTAATGACATCAAAATTCCTGTTCTTAGCACCCAAGAGCTTCATTGCAGCTGAACCTTGAAAGTGGAGTCCCACAGAAAGTTGTGGGGACGTGGGGACAACCTCTGCCCAAAGGCTCTCCCACAGATAGTGCTCAAGGAGGCTCAGGATTCAGCAGAACACCATCCCTTCCAGCCTTGAGTCACCCTGGGGCATTACCTGCTGCCAAATGCTCCTCTGTCTCTGGAAATGCCAACAGGAAAGGAGTTCTGAGGTAATGGTCAGTGCTTTTTGAACAAGTAATTGCCGCTTATGCGGTATGCCTCTGCTTTGTATTCAAACACGGTGCTTATGTTAAAATTAAATTCTGTATCCTGTCAAAAGCCTATTAAAAACAAAAATCTTTTCAACCAGGTAGATGAAGATGCAAAGAAAACATGTTTTAGGTTGGTGACTACAAGCAACTGAATAATTAAATCACTGCATCTCAGGCACTGCAACATCAGCTCTCCGTGGAGGGGGCAGCAAGACTAAGCCAAAACAGTCTGCTGCTTCCCAGGGTAAAACCTCTCTCCAGAAACAGGATTTGATATGCTTGAACGTTCATGACGTGCACAAAATTTGGATTAAAAAGTCAGGTTTCCAGTATTCTCTATCCCATGAACGTCTGATTTATGTAATGGTGAAAAGACACAGAAAACAACTTCTAATAACTCATGATTATCCTCAGAGTCTGCTCTGCATTACCCAGATCCAATGGCTGATCAATTAAGCCATTACAAATTGAACAACAGTCCTTTGCCAGGGCAGCCTTTGTTCTCCACTTTTATTTTGTGTTGATCTTATTTTCCAACTCTGTTTTTTCTCTGAACACATCTTTTCATTTTTGCCTAATCCTCTCCCCTAACAACATTTTAGAAGCTAAAGGACAGACTACAAACTCCATTCTGCCTCCTTCTCCCTTCCCAAAGATGCAGCAGTTGTTGGCTGCAGCCTCATTTGTGAGAGGTGAGGGGATGAATGGTTCCAGGTTCACAACAAGGAATTACTATTACAATAATAATTCATAATTGAATTTATTAAATTTGGCTACTCTAAAGGCGCTGAGGTTGAACGCTCTCAGGTGGTTACCCTGGTGTTGTTCAAGGTTCTCAGGCTCCAGTCTACTGCATCTAAGAAAAGCCTCTGTGTCTCCAAAGCTTCACAAAACCATCAGCTGAGGCAGCTCTAGCCAGAGCTTCCTGCTCGTGGGAAGTTAATAAACTGTGCTTATCTTCTTGCTGCTGTGGTTAATTAAAACTGACATCAAATCTAAACTGCTGGGCCAGTCGGACCCTAAAGGTTGAACCAACCAGGGCTTCGTGGAAGCCACTCTAGAATTGCCTTTGGCATCAGCCAGGCAGCTGCCAGAAGTGTTTTGGTGCAAACATCGCTTTCCTGGGCAGCACTGAGCTCCACGGTTCAGGCACACGTTTATTTTCAATACATCGGGCTCTCTGTTTGCTTAATCATTAAAGACAAATAGCTAAATATATTTTATTACATAATTCTGGAGTATTAGGAGCGGTTTCCATGTCAGCCAGAATTAAATGTCTCATTAGCAGGCATGCAGCTCCACTGCCAGCCAACATTTATGGTCTCTGCAACTCGGCTAGCATTTCCATATGTTTTGTATATGGAACATTTTCTAGGAAACTGCAGAGGGATTATTACCTTTTCTGTCTGTGACAGAAAGCACATATTAAATGTAACGCCAAAAGGCAACCAGAGCAAATGATGTCTGGAGAGGAACTGTGTCTTCAGTTTTACATAACTCTGCTCCAACCATATGGTCACTTCTGTGTACATCTCAGAAATCAACACTACAGCTCCAAACTCAGAATATGTTAAAGGTCAGAGGCTGAGCTATTTCTGCACCAAATTTTCAACTTTGATGAGCTCAGTTTCTGAGCGCTGGGTGCTGCTGAAGTCGCTGCTGCTATTCCGGGAACGCTGCAGTGTAGCCAAGGATGGGATTTGGCAGAGTGGGTCCAAAAATAATTAAGGCCATCTCACAAGCCACCACAGAGGATGGCAGCGCAACAATTTCTCCAAAGGAGCAGCTCCAAAGTGCCAGAGCAGAGGCTGGTGCAGACCCCCACGTGCTGGCACAGGGGGAAGGAGCCTCAGCCACTCCAGCCCACGGCTTTCCCAGCTGGGATCACTAGCATTTGCTCATTCCCATGGGAACTAAATTAGACCAGATTTTTCTTCTAAACACAATGTTTGTTTGCCTAGCTTAACTCCTCTGAGAACTGCAGCAACCTAAACAGGGGGGCTACTGCCAGCAGCCTCTTTTCCAGGAGATTGTACAATTCAGGGGGACATTTTCTAGCTGAATGTTTCTGACTTATATCTCAAAAGAGAAAAGGAAATGTCACCTCGAAGCAGCTCAGTTGCCAACAGTGGCTGGTCCTGGTGCTCAGAGATGGTGCCTAGGTGTCCAGGATAAAACACTAATTTAATCCAGATAGCAGCTACTCCTCCATCAAATTATTCATTTGGTGACTGGTTCCCTGCACAACGCAGTATTTGTGCTTAAAGAAATCCGAAACCACATAGTTATAATTAAAGATTATTAAACAATATCCATCATCACACCAAAGTTTACTCAGTATTTAAGGAAACATCTGATAGTACTGAAACTTGACAAGTATTTTTGCTCAAACAACTTGACAGCTGTGTTTAGTAACAAAGCATCTTTTTGAGTAGCTTGAAACATGCTGCCTTTGAGCCACTGCATACGTGCCCCTGTTTTAACCAAATAGGCTCAGTGCACTTAAAGAACACATAATTTGCAATATTTTATCATGTTTCACTTCTTGGTCTTTTTGATATTAGGCCGAAACAGGATTACCAGTATCTACAAAGGCTCTTACTCCCATGTGCTTTTTGAGCTGGATGCCTGTGTAAATATTTTTTACTAAATTGCCCCAAAGTACAGAGAGATTTATTTCCTGTGGACTGCAGTTCATTTAGAAATAAACAGTGTTATACGCATGTTGTTAAATTTTTATTAGAAATTAATGGTATCTACTGAATCACATTTTCTGGTCCAGATTTTCCTGCTGAAAACCAGCAGGGCAGGGTACTACCAGAGCCATTCTGAGCTCTGCAGGCCATGGCAGATGGACCTGATACCACTGCTTGGATGGGAACTTCAAATACTGTAACTGCCAAGTTCCTCAATCCATCTAAATCCACCTTTCTCCCGTGGTTCCTGCCACAGCAAAATGATGGGTTTATATGGCCAGGAATACATTGAGTTTGCAGAGTAAGCAGAGTTCGTAGTGTTCACCAAAAATCAGAAGTTCTACACAAGAAACTGCCCCCAGCCTACCCCAAGTTGATGAGCTCTTAGCTTGTCTCGAGTTCCTCACAGCTCCCCACAAATTCTTCTCTCAGTGCCACTCTACTTATCCAATTGTCCGTGTTCTCTCACAGAATGGAATTCAATGCATTATTAGGAAGGACATTTGGGCCAACAGTTGTGAACCCTCTGCCACATTTACTATTTGCTGTCTCCACTCGCCTTCCAAACCCACAGGGAGTCTTTTTCCCCCTGAGGATTACTTTAGATAATAAACTCTGAAAGGTATTTCAAAAGCTCTGAAATACCTGGTAAGTCCAGTTTAAATCCATTATTACATCGGCACAGTAATTTCTGCACAATAGGAAGTCAGAGTTTTCCTCTGCAAAGGTTTTGGTGGTGAATCTGCCGTGCTGGACTCATCCTAAGTGGATTCATCTATTTATTATTGTTTTGATCATTTTCTCTCCGAGCTTCCTGGAATCATCCCCATCTTCTTTTCTTTAAAGAAAAAATACCCACTGCTTTTTTATTTACTGGTCAATTAAACAGTTATGAAAGAAATACATTAGCAAAGCAGGCACTTCACTTTAAAATTTGCTCAGATGATCAAAGCCTTGTTGTTCCTCACCGAAACGATAACTGGTCGTTTGCCCAACACTTCCTCAGTCTGACATGCACGAGAAAGATCCATAAAAAGACACAATAATTTCTAGAATTAAGACTAGTGCAAAGTAATCATTTGGGCCCTCTGAAGCGTGCATTTTTCTCTAAGCGAAGCAGCTAATTACTGCTATTCTCACTGACTCACCAGTTCTCATTTCCTGCAACTAGGGGATTTAAATAAACCTAGAATCTCCTACTCTTATTCTGAGCTTCTCTCTTCACCTCAATTTCAAGTCTCTACACTATGGTTTGAAATTATTCTTAGTTCAGACTCCTGTTCATTTTGGAAAATTGAATGCCATTTTTATCCTCAAAGTTTACATTTATTTGAAAGGCTGAGAGATTTGGGGCTACTCAGCCTGGAGAAGAGAAGGTCCTGGGTAGACTTCAGAGCCCCTTCCAGAACCTAAAGGGGCTCCAAGAGAGCTGGAGAGGGACTTGTGAAAAGGGCCTGGAGGGACAGGACAAGGGGGAATAGTTTTAAACTGTCAGAGGGCAGGACTGGATGGGATTTTAGGAATAAACTCCTCCCTGTGAGGGTGGGGAGGCCCTGGCACAGGGTGCCCAGAGAGGCTGTGGCTGCCCCTGGATCCCTGGCAGTGTCCAAGGCCAGGCTGGACGGGGCCTGGAGCAACCTGGGACAGTGGAAGGTGTCCCTGCCCATGGCAGGGGGTGGAACGAGGTCCCTTCCAACCCAAACCAACCCAAACCAACTCAAACCAACCAACCACCGTGATTCTGTGTTTGAAACACATCCAGATGCAAACTACAGCTGGCAGTAGTCTCCTGTGTACAGACTCATCTGAATTCTTCCACTGGAAGCAATGGCAAGATCTGCATGCACTCCAGTAGAAGAGCAGCTCTCTGACACACTTTCAATTCACTAATTCTATTTATCAAAATTGCTGTAGTTTAAGCAGGTGTAAAACATTTGGGGGGATTACACATTTTGCTCATTAACAGACAAAGAATACCGGGAGATGTTGCTGGCATAAATAGGAATAAAAACTAAAATTCTAAATTAAACATCTTGGAACAATATAAAACATTGAGGCTTGATTGGATGTAAAGCAATTACAGCAGAGCATTTCAGATGGCCAAGAGGTAAAGTAGAGACTTCTGTCATGTTTCAGAACCTGAATGCAGCTTCAGTACTGGCAGGACTTCAAAAGGGAACAGCGATTTTTCCACAGGCAAGGTTTATCCTACAATTCCAACACTTTGCAGTTGGAACAGGTTGTAAACACCTTGTGTAGAAGGAACTCAAATTAAAATACACTTGAGCAGTTCTCTGGGGTTCTGATCCTGCTCTAAATGACCCAGACAAATGAACCTCCCCCCTGAACTCAGCATGATCAGCATCAGTGCCAAATTATTAACAAGCATTTTCTCAGTAGGATTATCTATCCCTGAAAAATAATTACTCCTCACAGCCTTGCAAACAAACGAGCCATTTATGTAGGATTTACACAAATTCCTACACACAGCCCGACCTAAGCATGCAGACACAGCTAAGCTTTCTGTTTTCCCATTAATCTCTACTACACAAATCTAATCCAGGATCGTATTCCTACTCCTCCCAGTTTCATATATCAAATTCTACCCTTACTGAAGAGTTGTGTTCTAGACAGCTCCAAGCACCAGCACTGTTCTGATGTGGATTTGGGAATGGAGGTTTTCCCAACATCCACATCCTTCTCATTTTTAGAACCTGGTTTAAACAGTTCTAGCAAACCAGGATGATTTTCACTCAGCTCTTCACTTGTAAATTCCAACTAAGAGTTGAAGGAATAGAATTTTGATGCCATCCTTCTCATACAGACACACATACACACACCCCAGGTTCCTGTCAGCCTCTGGACATGAGAGTTTTTTAATCCACTGACAATATTGTAATTCGGGATGTACATTAGATTTACCCAAATCACACGCTGTGTGACAGATATTCACTGTACTTCTGCCACTAGAAATGCCACTTGGTGTCATTTATTCCTTTGGCTGTCTCCACAATACCACACTAAGCATTAAAGAGATGCCTGGCTGGTAAGAAAATACAGCAATATCTCTTGATAAACATGTGTGTCTCTGCATGTCACAGTTACAAGTTGCTGATATTTCCCTGAAGTGATTAAAGCTCTCAGATCTCTTCACGCAAGAAAACTACCCTGGCAACTTTATCTTTTACAGATACATCCCCCAAATCTTCAAAGTATTTGTCAAGTAAGTGCTCAGAACTCTTTTCTGATCTGTGCAGAACACAGGTAGCACGAGAATCAGCAGGATACTTTAACCTAAACCATCTTGGCTTAAGAAGGCAGCTCCAAAAGAAAACTGAGTGCCCCCGTTGTTTTTCAGATTGCACTCAACCAGACAGCTGTGGTGAAAAAAATCACAGGAGGAATAAGAAAACATCTTCAAATGCATAAATGAATAAGATTTCTTTCTCCAATAGTTTGATACAACATAAACCAGATCATTACAAAATCTTGTTTATTGACATTACTTAAGCTTACAACACAGTCCATAAAATAGGCAGGTAAAAATGCAGCAGTGTTAACAGCAAAATCCTGGGACAGATCTTTTACAGTTCCCACTCCAGAGGACCCTTCCACAGATTGGTCAGCACTGGTGTTAACCCCACGGGCACCAGAGCAGGCTCAGCACACACCCTGCATGCACGGGAGCTGGAAGGACACTCCACTCACAGATGAAACCCTCATAGAGGTTAAACTAGAAAAGTTATACTCCTGAAAAACAACTGCTGAAATGGTCTCCATGCTTATCACAGAACCACAGAAGAGGCTGGGTTGGAAAGGACCTTAAGGATCATCTAATTCCAACCTCCTTGGCCACGAAATGTTGGCAGCAGCAGTTTTTACCGTGGAGGTTCTGCTGACACACCATCAGAGTAACCTGCAGAAGCTGCTCGTGACTTTGTCATTCACAGAGATCACTGCCATCATGAGCTCACTGAGAGGAGTCACCTCATGAAACCCATAATATTCTCCTCTAAATCAGAGTGCACATACAGGTAGCTAACTGTATTGCCAGGATAATCGATCTGTCAGGACCAATGATATCAGGTCCTGGACAACTCAAGTGTTTTTCAAGCTACCAAAATTTCTTAAAAAGAATATAAATGCAAGGGCATTTAGCCTGCCTCCTCCTGTGATTTGATAAAGCACTGAGATGCACTGATCCCTCGAGTTAGGCATCTTCATTGCGTCCATGACCTGTGGTAACTCAGAGGACAGTGATGCTCTAACCACACACAAAGGGCTCGGTGCTGCCCAGCACACAGAACTGTTCCCTTCCCAACCCTAAGGCATAAGGAAGATGCTACATTAAAACAAACACTTTGTTTAAAAAGCAGTAAAAATCTTAAGATAGTCCTGCTTAATGCTCTGCTCAAACCAGCTCTGCAAACCCGTTTCCAGTGGCTGAGTAAGAAATGTGCTGAGACGGATGATTTCTGATTGGGATGCAAATGTAGAAACTACCTGTGGAAAAACAAAGCTCCTTTCCATTTGTTCAGTGCTCTCTAACTCAGAGCCCTGTGATGTGAGGCACCAGAGGAACCGAGTTGGAGCAGTCCTGCCACCGACAATTGCTTTGCAGATTTGCCTCATTATGCAAGAAGGAAGAATCCAATTTCCAAATCTGCAGGCAGTCCATTTAAAACACACCTTTCCATTTGGAACACGTACCACTTGCAGCTTGTGCTTTCCTGAGACACAAATATGTTTCACCCTTGTAAGGCAAAGGCTCAGCATATTCCACTACAAACTCGTAACATGCCCTAGATTTACTTTTGCAACACAGATATCTTTATGAAATTTTGATTTCATAGTGCTGTAGGTACCACATGCTAAATGTAATCCTTCCTGGAAAAAAAAAAATAATCTTTAAGAATCTTATCCTACTTTTCTTCTAAAATATTGGATCTATTATTGCACCATTTTAAACAGTTCAAGACTTTTTTTTTAGTCAGTGTATAACACATAAACGAATAAACAAGAATTAAGATAATTTGCCCCATTTGGCTCAGTTTCTATTTTGTACTCACACAGCCTCTATGAAGGGGACTAATTTGGAAGAACAGTGGAGTGTAATTTCTTCCTGTTTCCAGAATCAGACTCAGCATGCAGCCATTTCCCTATCAGTTTTTTCAGAGCCGTATTTCTAAAGAGTATATTCTTAACCTCCCTGGAATTCTCTGGGTCATTAACATACTTATTTTTCCCTCACATATTTTTCTTACACCTCAGTGTAAAAGATTGTTTTAACCATTTGTTATTTAGGGAACTACTGAACAAGTCTCCTTCATACACAGTGGTGCTAGAAATCAAGCATCAAAAGGCATCTAAAATTCCACACAGCACCAAGTTCTGAAGTATTTTGTGGGCTTTGGGGGTTTTTATGAAGACAAATGATCCTTAAGGTCTCTGCCAAACCGAGCCTTTTTATGATTCAAAGATTCCGTGTACTCAACCACACAATTTTACAGCCAAAGTCTTACAGGATGTGATAAAATGTGAAGCACTGCTCACCTGTAACTTCGAAATGAGCTGAATTACTCATCAAGCTCTCAGAGATGTTATTACTGCTTCGATGTCTAAGATGCTCCACGGGTAAGTCAAGCCACAGTCTCTGGGTTTCCCTCCTTGGCATGGTGCTCCCAAGCAGCACGAGCAGCGTGCCAAGGGAATTCCCAGCTGAGGATGCTCAGGGCTGCACAGCCAATTCCAGGGAGCTGCTGGGCACTTGGGGAGCCCCTGCTCGCTCATCTTTCCCATGCCAAACACCTCCCAAAAACCCCCAGCCTTCACAAGCATTCAAACCACACACGTGGGATTCCAAGTATTCTGACCAACACCGTGGCAGCACTGAAAGCTGATGATGCTGACAAGAAAGCACTGAAGAAGTTTTAGGTTTATTATACAGGGACAAATCACTAGAAAAATAAATTTTATTCCACTTTTTCGTTGAACTTCTCAGTTGTCCCAGCTCGGACCACGCCCTGGCTGAAGCTCCCAAGGAAACCAGAGCCAAGGCTCCCTGAGCCAGGGCAGGGTTCCTGGGACTCATTCCTCACATTTCTCACAGCCAGCCAGAAGTGTGAAATGCCATTTACACAGCCAGGAGGGCCACAGAATAAACCACAACCTGGCTTTGGCCTCGAGCCTGTCAGTGCACAGCCAGGAGTGGCTCCGATGGCTCAGGCAGGACTAAAGCCATAAAATCAGTTCTGCTGCTGCCTCGTCCTGCAAATCTCCCAGAGACTCCTTAAAAATCAACACTTTCCTAATAAATGTAAATATTGAGAGAACAGTTCTTCCTTCAAAGCAAAGACAGCGTGAACATTAAGGTCAACCTGAAATTAGTCCTATTGTTTTATATTTCAACAGTGTGAAACTGTGGGTTTTACTTCAGATAAAGAACATAAAAATTGACAGATCCCACTTGATAAGCAACTAATTAGTCTGGTATTTTCTCTTTAATTTCAGCTGTGCTTTCAAATAAAATAGTACAAGAAATCTTGTACTGAACAGTTGCAGTACAACACCTTCCAGAGAAAGCCTTCTAAGGCTGGGTAATTAGTTAGCAACCTTGAAACCTTCAAACTGAAGATGTTTTAGGCTTATTATACAGGGAAAAAATCCCAAGGAAAAGAAATTCTGTTCAGCTGCTGAGAATCACAGCAGAGTTGCTACTGCTCGAAGATGTGCTACCAGAGGATTTGTTGCTAAGAAAATTTTAAATAAGCCAAGGATCTGAAGGTCATCTCCAACACCATAAAGCTCAGAACTGCCTTTCTTTCCTAAATCAACAGGCACATTCCTGATGTTTTATTGTCCTGATAGCTCAGCTTCACTGGGGAGTTGCCCCCTTCTGACCTGAAAACGTCTCAAATTTGAACAGGGACAGAAAAAGTGGGAAAGGAAAAGAATCTGTCCTTCTTCCCCAAAGAGTCCAACCAGCAGAGCTTCCCTCGATAAAGGCAAACTCACCAGAATGTGCTCCCTAATTAATGGAGACACACATCCTTAGTGTTCGAAAATCAGAATTGCTCAAATCTATTACCCCAGCACAGAGCGTGGCAGCATAATTCAGTCCCTTGTGACGGGCACAGGGAAGAGCACACACTTTTACAGCACTTGTGGAGTCTGGGCTGATGCATATGTTTGTGAAGAAACACGGATTTCTCTTGTTCTTTCCATATAGATTTTCTTCTCTTTAATGAATAAGTCATTAGGATAACAATTGCCAAGCCCTACTCCACTCATAGCAAGGCCTTTCAAGGCTGATATTGTCTGATCTCAATATATTAACTCATAAATTTTATTGTTTATTTTCTCTGGGGCTTTTTCCTCTCAAGGCATGCAGGTGCTACAAATAACACCTTGTTAATGCATGCAGCATACATACATACATTGATTTTCTATGCTGAATAATAAAATAGGAAAGGAAAAAAAAAAACCAGAATAACTTTATGTCTCACTTGAATCTTCATTCGGACTGGCCACCAGTATTATTTACAGCAGCTGTTTGATCTTTTTGATTTGCCCTTGGTGGAAGAGCATCCCAGAGATTCCTCCAGAAATTAAAGGTACAGAGTGATCACTCTGCTCCAAATCCTGTTTACTTGCCTGTTCCCTATTTACTGGCATGTTCCATCAGACCTACTCACAGAGTTCAGGGAGGGCTTAAAACACACTCGTATCTGTTAAAAATCCAATTACAAGCCTGTTCCCCAGTCCTGACATTCTACCAGAGGATTTCAAAACCAAGGGTCAGACTTTGAGCTTCACTTATTAACATGCAAGCCACTGGTGGGAGCTGGGCAAAATATTTCAGTGTCAGCCAGTTCAAAGAACCAATCTTTTTAATGAACTCTAATGCAGTAACGAAAAAGGAGGTGATAACACACTGGAAATTATTCAGACATCTCAGGGGTTCAGCTGCTTCTGCCATTCATGTGCCAGCTGCCTTCCTCACCCCTTAAGGCCAGAGTTCTGCTGCTCATTGCTACAGCATCAAAAACCAAACAAACATGAAATTGTAACTCCCTGGAAGATTTAATCTCAGCAAGGGTGATGTTATGCTCGGCAAAATGAATAAATCACCGATATTCTCGTACTTTCCTGCTATGAAGCATCTCTCAGAGAAGGAAAAATCCACAGGAAAAACGTCCAAGCATTGCAAACACCCAGCTCTTCACCCCAGCATTCCATGCAGGATCAGCTCTCCGTGCCATGCTGCTCCACAAACCCCTGGAAGGGATGTGACAGCACAGGCTCTGCATTACTGGTTCTGCTCTCATGGGAGCAGGATCTTGGGAAGCCATGGAAGTGGCCACCCTGGTGTAAACTAGGTTTTTTTATAGCCCATCAGGCCATCTGTTGAAGAAAAGGCTGTGGAGGGCAATGTCTGAGGTCCCAGTGAAGTTCTGGCAGAAGGGTTGGGATGCCAGTCGAATTCCTGGTGCAGCCATGACATAAATGAAATAAAAAAGGTCTGCTGTGGGGGTGGAGAGAAGATTACACAAGCTCATAAGTCAGCACCATGAGAAGGGGCTCAGCAAAACCCTGTGCAAGTGCTTTACCCAGGAACATGGGCAATTCTCTCATTTATGAATTATTCACCAACCCAGCTTGACACCTTGGAAATTGTCTGGGCTCTGTAAGAGCCTAAATCCTGAATGTGGCAGTTTTCAGCTGATGGGTTACTCACTGCTCAGTTCTGCTCATCACAACATGTGCCTCCAAGCAACAAAAGCACTGCTGCTATTCCTGGACTGGATCCCTGAGCCTTTTACAAGAGAGGAACAACTGCTCCCACAACAAATAGCAAATATCAGATGCATTTTTTTCAGGCAGGCTCTGAAATTGTCAGTAATAGCCACTTGCTCAAATTTCTAAGCTTCCCATCTCCTAAAACCCCAAACCTACTCACATCGTGATTGATTTCCCAATATCTCTCTTGCTCTGTCCAATTTGATTTTTATTTGTCCTTGATCAAGAGAATAAGATGAACATCCTCAGAAAGGCATGAGAACCATCAGCCTCAGCAGGGTCAGAGGGGTGCCAGAGGGAGCACACATGCTGATTTTCAATGGACTGAGCAGCTCTGGGGGGTGGGAAAGTATTTACAGAAAAAACCTGATTTTCCAACTGCTGAACCAACCTTTTCCTTCAGTGGCAGAAAGAAACTCCAATCTGGTCTTAGTGATAGAACTAAGCTGAAAAAAACCTATAACTACTGATGGATGCACAGGGAAGAAAGACACTGCAACCAACACATTCCTAACATAGCATGGGAAAAGCAAAGCCTTGTAAGAGTTTTAATTTAAAAAAAATAATTATAACAAAAGTAACATTTTATTTTGCTTTTTTATATTTTGCATTTGGAAGATGCAGTAGTAATCACCTTAAAAGTATTTGTCTTTTAATAGATTGGGGGCCTGAAATACAAAAGGAAAGAAAAGGAAAAAATCTGGCACAGGGTGCCCAGAGAAGCTGTGGCTGCCCCTGGATCCCTGGCAGTGTCCCAGGCCAGGCTGGACAGGGCTTGGAGCAACCTGGGACAGTGGAAGGTGCTCCTGTCCACGGCAGGGAGTGGGACTGTGGATTTCAATGTCATTGATAACAGATCTTTAATTAAGTGCCCAATTCCAAGCTTATTCTAAGGAATGTTTCAGCTGGAGCCTCAATGGCACTGTTGGGCCCTGTGCTCCTCTCAGGAACTCCTTTAGCTTTTCATTCTGTTCTGACCCTTCAGCACCAACACAGCCCACGGCATCACCCAAAGGTGCACAAATATCCTGATTCCTACAACTCCCAAGGCTTTTTCACCCCGTTAAAAGAGGTAATCTTGAATTTACTGAGATATGAACAGGAAGGTGCCCAACATCATTCCAAAAACACAGAACAGCTCATGACTGAAGCTGGAATCCTACACAACTGTGCTCAGAAATCACACGCTGGTGGTCTGTGGTGGGGACACTCAGCTGTGCCTCTCTATCCACGGGGATTTGGGACAGCAGCAGGTCTGCACTGCAAGCGTCCCCACACCACCAGCTCACATGAAAAACTTTTGTGCTGTCAGCTCACAAAAGAGCAGCCAGGCATGGAAACTCATACAAAAGTTTTTTTGTAACAGCTATATGGAAACAAGTGCCAGCCTATATTGTAGATGCTGTTTCAAAACATGGGCACCTCAAGTTTGTTTGCTTGGTTTTAAATTCTAACACACTTCTAAATAGCTGTCCAAATCTCCAGGACTGTGGTGCAGCCTGTGCCTCGACAGAGAACACAGCTGAGGACAGGAAAAAGACAAGGCTGTCAGAGTTACGTATGTCACTGGCGAGGGGATTTTTGGTTACATATGTCACTCACATGAGGGGATTTACCCCTACAATTACCACAGATCCTCTCTGTGCTTCAACACAGAAGCTCTGTGCTTATCTACATCTTTAAGTCTTTACACTGTGTCATCATTTAGTTTTTGACATGGTTTAGAAAATTCAATTTCAGCTGTAAAGTCCCAAACAAATACCTCTGACAGGTCTATTTCTGTAAAACATATAGTGATATCTGCCTCCCTTCATTTTCCAGCAGTTTTTCACTCAGCTGTAATTTGCTTTTTAACTTCTCTGTTTTGGATAACCAATAAAGTGAGACCCACCAGTAGCAAACATCTTCAACAGCCTCTTAGTTCAGTCAGATGTAAGAAAGTCCAGATGAAGTGAAGTAAAATGTATTGTACACGCAGGAGATACAGTGTGAGCCTCTGAAGAGTCCCAGCTCCTGCTGCTGCCAGAGGAATTCAGCCCCTGAGGCTGCTCCCATGGGCTGAAGTCAAAGGCTGAGGGGATTGAGACAAACTGCCCGCAGCATTTCTGCCTTTTGTGCCAAACCAAACAAGTGAGCATTGCTCAGTCCAGAGAGGAAGAGCCACAAGTTAAATGAAACGGTTTTCACCGGAATGTAAGAATCCCAGAGAACAATTCCCTACCATTCCCTTTTCTCCATGACTCACTGCACCCGAAACACAAAACGAGATAACAAAGCCCTCAGTGGGACAGAGGTTTGCCACCAAACTCGAGGTGACAGAGGCCAGGTGACAACAAAATAAGCTTTATCGCTCACGTATGAATGCAGAATGTGCTGCAAGAAGAAATTTTAGGAGGAAGAAACCGTGTCCTGGGCTGATCCCACAGCGTGGGCAGCAGAGGAGCAGGGATTCTGCTCCTGTGCCCCGCCCAGGTGAGAGCCCACCTGCAGAGCTGCTCCAGCCCTGGGCCCAGCACAGGAGGGACCTGGAGCTGCTGCAGAGAGCCCAGAGGAGGCTCCAGGATGAGCAGAGGGATGGAGCAGCTCTGCTGGGAGAAAAGGCTGGCAGAGCTGGCATTGTTCAGCCTGGACAAGAAAAGGCTTCAGAGGGAGTTAATTGTGGCCTTCCAGCACTGGAAGGAACCGACAAGAAAGATGGAGAGAGACTGTTTACAGGAGCCTGGAGGGACAGGACAAGGGGGAATGGCCTCACATTGACAGAAGGCAGGGTTAGAATGGGTATCAGGAGAAACAAATTTTCTCTGAGGTGGGGAGGCCCTGGCACAGGGTGCCCAGAGAAGCTGTGGCTGCCCCTGGATCCCTGGCAGTGCCCAAGGCCAGGCTGGATGGGGCTTGGAGCAGCCTGGGACAGTGGAAGGGAGCAGGGGGTTGCAATGCTCATGGCAGGGGGTTGCAATGAGATGATCTTTAAGGTCCCTTCCAACCCAAACCATTCCGTGATTCTAAGAAAGAGTTAAGTTAGAAGTGAAGAAGAATTAACCTCCTACAAGTTATCTCAATGCTATTCCAGGGCACTTCAGCTGCTTTTCTCGTATTTTAAGATATAGAAATTTGTGTTCAAAACAACCTCCTTGCAACTGTGGAAAGGCATCCAGGGAATGTGCAGCTCCACCCTTCAGGGTGCCACTGGAGATCCTGGGCATTCAGTGACACCAGCTCAGCTGAGGGAGGCTGGAGTCACACATTGCCACGGAAAGTCAGCAGGAAAAGGGGAATTCAGAACAACCTACATGGAAATTCATCAACACAGTCCTGCCTGTTCCCTCCTTCCTCAGCAGAAAATGCCTATAGATATGTACACGTGTATATTTTATTCATGAGTGTACAAAGACTATATATACACACAACGTCTCTATACATATTCACTCTACAGTGATGCACGATAGAGCACTTCAGCAACTGGAAATAACTGCAAGAAAAAGAAAAAAAATCCAAAAAACACCATTAAGTAGCAGGTCACTCTCTGACCCTGGTTATCTTGATAAATAATTCGTGTTTCACAGGGTTTTCTGGGGCCATGAAAGGAAATGCTCCTTCCTTCACTAGTTGTCTACGGACCTTGTCTGACCACAAATGAGTTCAACCTGGCTCATCTCTGGATGTTAATTAATAAACAAAATTACTTTTAAATTGTGAGTCCCCAATTCTGTCAATACTTAAAATTATTTCAAATGTGGGCAGACAATAATTATTTTTTAAAAGGACATTACAAGCATGCAGGAAACATTAAACAAATGTGGGCATAGATAAGCCAGTAATTTCTCCTTGAATTTCAAGCATATTATTTTATCCAAATATTTAAAATGGGTGTATTGATTTATCTTATTGTTCCACTAATTCGACATTTTTTTATTTTTTTCCCACCTAATTTGCTTTCTGCCTTGCCTCTCTCGTGCAGTTTGCTTTCTGCTCCTGGTGTTTGTAGTGGAATTCACAGCTGATCCACACCATATGTTGAAGTAGAAGCTATACAAATCCTTTGCGACATTTAGAATGTGCTAAGATATTACAACCTTTGAAAAGCACCATGAATGAGAAAGACAGGTTGCAAAATGGGAAAAGATACTTCCCCCACCCCGGGAAAACAACTGCAATTGATAGAGAGAACTTCAAGAAAAAAATTAAATCCTCAACTGTTGCAAACTGGCCAAGCTCCAAGAAAGCTGAGAGGGGTAGGGGATGTGCTGAAACAACCGTGTGGGAATGGGAAAGAGAAATGCCAAACCAAACAACCCAAAAACCAAACAGAAAAGCCCACAAAGGTCCATTGAGCATTAGTTCAGCATGAGGAGACAATGGTGATTTTGTTATTTGCAAAGATCATAAAATGAGCACAGATCTTTGACGTTTCTCAAGTCATTCCTACCTTGCTAATGGGATTTAAGATCTCATCCTAAGGGGTGAAGCTCAAATTGCAGAGAGACACGGCAAAGTGTGTGATAGGATTGTCCTAAGACAGCAAACAACCCATCTCTTCCTTAAAAATTATCCTGAAGCCTCACGTATAATCCTGGATTTCACCAAAACCCACCAAAAGCAGTTCTTCACTGATGACCAAGAGTTTCTGGATGACCATCATCACCTTCCCTGAGGGGATTCCTCACTGGGAGAGGAAACAGCCCACGGTGACAAGGTCGGCAAGGGGCCAGGCTGCAGGTGACTCCTCACAACACACTTTGGAGGCCAGGTGGAAATACACTGAAAGACAGAGAGACTTCTCCAAACTGAGGCTCTTCTATTCTCTTTTAACACTAACAGCAGCTGTCCCCCACATTTGTAAATACTAAGAAAAAAAATCACATTTATAGGAAATTTATTTATTTTCCTACAGTAGAACAGTCTTCCAAAGAAACACAACTAATCCAAGTGTTGGATAATGGACAATGTTTTCTCAAAGTAAAGTCAGCTTCCTATGAGAAATGTTGGAATGTTTGCCACTGGAGATATTTCATGGGAATTGCAAAAATATCCAGTCATACATGGACGAGGCAGGGCAAACAGATGGAAAATGATTCCCATTACCAGCATCCAAAGAACAGGGTCATAGACAGGGCTGGTTTTTTTCTGCTCTCAAATATTAGCAGACCATTTTACTTTGCAGTAATTGCTTTCTTGTGTACAGATGTCAAAATCAACCCAGGAACCTGAAGCCCACCTTCTGGGAAAACTTACAGTTTCATGAACAAAAATAATGCTTAAATGTTTCCTTTTTGCCTGCAAGAATTAGTTTGGAAACAGAGTAAGAAAAAAAAATAAACACTTCTTTAATAAAAGAATCAATGTTTATGGCTTTGTTATATTTACTGTTTATGAAGATACTTATGTTAACTCTTATCCACCAAGACAAACAACAATCATTCCTTCAGGACAAAGCAACCTCTTCACAGCCAGAAAAACATCAACAGTACAAGTGAAGTGTTGAAAAATTTGACATATAAACAATAAGCATCTAGACAAGCTAATAAACAGAATGTCTCTTAACACTAGCAGAGAAAATCCATGAAATACTCGTCCACTGGAAAAACACACAGCCTGGCCAAATGTCACGTTTAGAAAATACAGAATGTACAAACACTTTGTTTTGACTATGACTGCAGATGATTAATGTATAATTAAAGCAGTCAATCCAAGAGATAAAAGACGAGAAGACCACAGCAGTGCCATAGATGATGCCATATGTACTGAAATAAATTCATGTAAGAATGTTACACCTCTAGAACTGCCCCACACTTTGGGGGAGGGTCCATTTTAACGGCTAAATCACAACAAGGCCTAATTTTCAGAGCCTCTCTCCCTTCTTCTTTCACTCTTCAGCCCGGATTTTCAGCACTGATCCCAGTAACCACATGAACTCAATAACCTTCACTCTCCAGCACTATTCCAACAAAATGCAAAGAGTTCGGATGCATAAAACACTCTTGCAAAGAAAGTCTGGTGGAAAGCTGCTTGGCTTTTCCTCCTCACACTGAGTTACAGCCAAGCCAGTGCTTTAAAACTACTTAGAGCTTTTACCCTGCTCTTCTCCCTGAAAGCCTCTGGTTGGTGTATTTCTCTTGATTCCAAGCACTCATGATCATGTGCACAGCTCTTCCTCACGCTGGTTCTCAGTGCCTTGGCCTTACACGTCCCACCAGCTCAGACATTCCTGCAGCACCTGCCCATTTTATCCCCAGGTAAACAAAGCAGAACATCTTTATCAGCCAATAACCCCCATTAATACTTTCCCCACCTCTATTTTGCCAAGGCTGTTAAGCTCCCATTTTTCAAACGTCCCTTAGCACTTTGAGGTGCTCAGAACCCCCGACCATCCCAGCCTGGCCTTGGCTGTGCCCTCCGTGTCTCTTCAGTAACAGCCCCTCCGTAACGGGGAGCTGCAGCCCCGACGAGACAGCTGCAATCTTCCCTCACTCTGCTCATTCAGTCCAGAATTTGTTTGCTTTTTATTGTGCTTTTAATGCTGCTGAGCTGTGCATTAAAGGCATCAGCTCTATCCTTTATAACCCTTTTTTCTATCGCTGCCTTGTTTTTCTCTATTAACTGTATGATCACTTATACTCCCCTTCCCTTCAGCTTTTACAGCTTCATTGCCTTATGTTTTCCTACAACTCCAAAGCCAAAGGTTGTCTTAACCCCTGGGCTAGAGCAAGGTCTATTATTTTTTTTTATTCCTTTGATTATAAATAACCTTTATACAAAACCTAAAGTTTGTATTTTCAACATCTTGCTACAGACTTCCCACTCATTCCTGTAAGAAATTCCACAAGCCAGTTCTAGGAGTTTTTATTTTGACAATTTACTATCTCATAAAGGGACAAACTACATACTTAAGCCCAGCTCAAACACAGTTTTTGGATCTTTGACAGGTTCCTCTTCCATAAATATTTCTAGTTAGTTTATTTAATGTATACAGACATCAACCTGAATTCCAGAGGATGATGCAATTCCTTCTCCTACTTCAGATTACACTCCTTATTCTTTTATCACTTCTACACAAGAAATAATCCACTTTTTATTTCCACTGACTGCTCAATCGAACTGGGTTCTTAAGGGTTGTGCCAGGACATGAAACACAAACTGAGTTTACAAATCAGAAGGTACACAGAAGTAACCATGTGTTTTACAGACTGGAAAAAATCTTCCTGAAGGTACTGAAATGGAACGACCTTGACCATTACTTTTTCATTTTGCAGTTCACACTCCACACTGATCAAAGAGCAGCTACAGAAGGCAGAATGATTCTGTGGAGGCAGCAGAGTTCTTCTACATTTTCTGTTCCAGATGAGATGATTTCCTTTATTGCATAGAAATTATAAAATATCACCTGATTTTTAAATTTCAGAAATCAGTATTCACATTTTAAAAATCCATGTCACTCTTCTAATTGATCCAAAAATATTTTGTTTTAAAATCCTATAAAATGAAAATAAAGTTGTTCTGCATCTTCACATCTACTTCAAGAACTGATGGGCACTTCCAGAGCCAAGAGACTCCACAAACCATCTTCAGGCTAAGTAACTTAACGTTAAATCAGCTTGTGGGGAGTCTCATGCCTTGGTTTGTATTCTAAGTTATAGCTTTAAAGGCAATTTTTTTAAAAAAGCTCCAAAACCAGAGAAATGTGGTATATGGCAAATGTAGCACTTAAATGGAAATAGTGTTGGTTTTCTGAGTGGGAGCAGCTCAGAGTCTCCCTTTATGCCCTGGCCCATTCCAGAGGTGAGAACCAGCCAGGTCCCTCGTGTCCCTCTGTGCCACTGGGCTGTTCCAGGAGCATCCCACTGCCTTTCCCAAATATGAGAACAGCCCATGACCCTACCAACCAGTTAAAGTAAACAAATCTTTAAATATCAAACAGCAATCACAACTGCTTAAAAAAAAAATAATAATCCAACTCCAGAACCTGGGGATATTGCAAATGAGTGACTAACTCAGGATAATTGCTGTCTGGTTTAACATTTGAAAGCTGTGCCACCTGCATCCCAGACTTCTGCTATTTTCAGGGGAGACATCTCATTTAGGCAGGAAAGAGGAACAACTCGGTGAGAGCCACCACAGTCAACTCAGCCGGGCCCAGGGGCTTTGGATGCCAGCAACAACTGCTGGGCTGGAAAGGACTGAGTGCTGAATTCAGAGTTTAATGACGGTCTTAAGTGTTTTAAGGCTTCTGCCACCGTTTAAGGCTACACGGGCAATGCACAAGCCTGTAACTGCAGGGACAGGGATCCTCCACAAGCAGCAGCAGAACTCCATTTCCCTCCTTCCTGCCCCACTTCACCCTCAGGAAGAACAACCGACAAACCAGGAGTAAACAAAGTGAATTTACACCAGAACCAGCTTGCAAAGTACTGCAGGATAACTGCAAAACCAAAAGAAATGTCACAGAATCATATTATATTCACAACAGTAGGAGAGGCAGACCTTTAATACCTTGCTACTTTTGTTACTTCTAGGCTTGTCCGCTCTCTTGCCTTGATTTTACCCAGAAAAAAAAGTGGTGTAGGAAAATAACCCTAAAACAACTGTCAACTTGTTTTTCCTAGAGAAGCAACCATTCTTGCAGTACAAAGTATTTATTTATGCATTTCCAAATAGAACTGGCTACAGGGAAATTATTTAAGCCTCAGTGAAGCAGCAAACATTGTTTGTGATCTTTTTCACTACGCTGTCCAACCCTTCAGTGTTTATTCAGCTCCTGATACTTTCTGTTTATCTCCTGATAAGTCTTTAGAGGCTCCAGTTGTGGTTTGTTAAACCCCTGGAACTGGGAATCTGCTGGCACCAGCAGGGACTCTGCCTCACTGGATCCACGGGCTGATGTGATGCTTCAGGATTTTAGCTTTTCTATTTTTCAGATCCTGTACTGCATTAGTGTATAACTCTAAACTCCATATGCAGTGTTACCTGCTGTCTTCACATTTTGGTCAGACAAAACAATCCCTCTAGGCCTGAAAATCAGGGACACCCTACAGCCTCAGGCAGGAAAAGTATAAACAAAAGTGAAATGGGGCGGGAGCAAACTGGGATAAATTACTTCATTACCCAAAGCTGTAATTGGAGGATGAAACCCTGATATGTGAATGGACCAAACTTATAATTGTCTGAAAAACTCGTGACCATTGTCCATCTTGGGTGTAGCCCCTCTCGGAGTCTTCTGCCTGCCCAAGGTGTACCTACTGAAGGCCTTTAATAAATACCCACTTTATTCTCCTAATCTTGTCTAGCCTCTGTTCTAGGGAGCCACTCCATGGCATCAGATGGATTTGGATCTGCCAGTTCACTGGGGTCAAAGTTGACACCTTCTCTACGGGCAAGTGAAGCTTGGAAACGCCCAAAGGAGCCCCAGCACACCCCAGACATCTGTCTGAGAAGGCACTGCCCTGATTCCATCTACATTCAATAGGCTTTTCTACAAAATTAAACGGAGTCAAGCAGCTCTCATTACACAGATTGATTTAACGAGTGACCTGCACGCTGCCAGCCAGGGAGGACCAGAGTGCAGAGGAGGGAGATTGCAGGAACCACTGCCCTGATCCAGCACGTGGCACAGCTGCAGCCAGCTAACACATGAAATCCCATTTATCTGCAACTCTCAAACCTTATCTTGCCTCAACCTTTGGGCTGGAACAAGTTCTAATCTTGCTTTTAGCAAAACAAATAAATAATAGCAAAGGAGATCGGAAAAATCTTTCTAAATTCTAACTGATATTTTTTAACCTGTCTAAATTGCTACTGCAAATTAAGACCAGAGGAGGAGAGTTAAAACTATTGTTAAATAGTTGGTGACAGAAGCTCCATTTCTGTGAAGAGACAAATGTATTTGAGCACACCTGACACCTCTGGACCTTTTCTCAAGGTTTCCCAGTTCTGCTTCAGCAACAGAGGATTTGCTGGGGCATCCCATGACTTCCCTTTGGTCTGGTTTCCTTTCGCCAGAAATGAAGAAAATGCTGGGAGTGCCCCCTCTCATCTTGATATCCAGAGCTGGGGATCACAGAGCCCCTGAACCCCCCTGCACTGGCACAGCCCGTGTTGGTGGTTCGAGCCTCCCCTCACACACTGGGATTCAGATGGAGCTCTGCCTGTGCTCTCTGCCTGGCTGGGTGTTTCACTGATACTACTGAGCCATTTCACTGGGAGTTTCCTGCAGATATGAAATATCTGACATTTAAATGGAAGAGTAAGAAGTATAACTGTCAGAAGTATAAATATATTTTGCATCAAAGCTTAAATAGCTTTAAAAAGTTTCCTGAATGTGCTATCATGTCTGTTCTCAGTGCTCTCCAACTCTGAAGCTTTTCCTTTCTAATTTTTTTCTGGTAAAACCTAAGCCAGTTTCCCAGCTTTGAACTGGGGCAGGGGAGATCCAGCTGCATTTACATTCATATAAAGGCAGTGTTTCCTTAAATGCACATCACTCTATAATCATGGATTCCAAGAAAAACGTCTGCTCCTTCACACCTGTGAGCAGCTCACACATTGCCCCAGCACAGGTGACTGCACGCTGAAATTCCACAGCAGCAGAGAAATAAAGGGACCAGGAGCCATCCCAGCAGGTGAGCTGCTGCCCTGCTGGATATCCAACACCCACAGCAGACTGTGAAATCTGATTGTGGTCATTCCATCTGTGAGAAACCGAGTTTGGACAAGGCAGCAATAGGAGGAAATGGGCAGAACCTGCAGCATCCCGTGGCAGCTTTGTCAACTGTGTAAATCACTCTTTATTTTGTGTTTCTGGAGCTGGAAACACGAGACACAGCTACCAACGAGGTCCACAGCACCCTGCAAAGGAGGATTGTTCCCAGCTACAATTCTCTCTGCTGGAACACATTTTAACCTAAAGCACGGGGGCCACAGGGGAAATGGCTGCACTTGCCACAAAGCACAGGAGACAAATGTAGTTCCCCATGAAGGAAAAACAAATTCACCACTAAAGAACTCCTCACAGTGTATTTATCCTAATCTCTCACCACACAACTGTTTCCAGTGACTGGAGGCAGATTGGTAAGAGATACAAACTGTCAGGAAAAGGTGAAAGGCAATTAGTAAATCACTATCTCTTTTGTAATCACTGATGAAATTTCCATTTTTTTAATCCCCTACTGCTCACTCGCCCAAACAAGCAAGACATCACCTTGAAAATGAATGCAATTAATTATATTAGCTGAGGCTTTTAAAGCAGAATGGCTTCTCATTTACATTCCTGGCAGAAATTCAATAAGATTGCACTACTGTAAGGTTGATTGAACTGCTGCTGTGGTTAGACCAGTATCCTGAAATAAAAATAATTCTAATGTTCATTATGAGATTTTTAGTGCTAACTACTTTGAACTGTTAATATTCTCAAGTAAGTCTGCAGTGGAAAGGCTGGAAAAGGTAGTTTACAGTGTGTTAACTGAAGCTGAAATAATTTCCTTCCCTTCTGCACCATTCTCCACTTACTTCTAACTAATCAAAAATTAGCAGAATTATCTTACATGCCTGAACTAATTAGTAAAGATGTTATCCAAGCCTACAGCTCTCACCTATGCACCTGAGCACTTGCCCTCTGTTAGCACAACTGTAGCTCTGTTGACATGAAAGGATTGCAGGAGTTATTCTTTGTGTGCAGGATTTTCTGATTTCACCTCGCTGCTGGTGTAGCAGAGGGCAGCACAGCACTGTAGGACTGCCTCAACAATCCCAACAGAAATTGTTCCACTGGCCTGGATAATGGAGTCTTTGCAGCAGACTCTCAATTAGAGACAATAAATGATTAGGCACGTATTTGTAAAAGCATAATCAGTTTGTGAAAGCATAATTGGTTTGTGAAAGCATTATTAGTTACAGGGATGTAAATAAGCAAAGGGAAAATGCAGGTCGGTGTTTGGATCACAGGCTGGAGCCTGAGGTAATGACAGAAAAAAACCCCATTTAACAGCAAATTGAGCACAAATTTGACAGGCCCATGCCACTGCAGAAACACACCTGGACAGAGGTGGCCAAGGTTCTCAGCCTTGCTCCAAGCACCTGGCAGAGAGAGGGACAGAGGGGAAGAGCTCCATCCCTCCCCTCTAACAAGGAGACACCTGCTCAGTCAACCAGTTTCCAGGAATAAATATCTCCAAACTGAATGAAAGTTCTTCTGTTACTACCCCAACACCCCTGTTAAATAAAACATGGAACGGACTTTAATGTTTCTAGAATCCTGGAATGGTTTGGGTTGGAAGGGACCTTAAAGCCCATCTCATTCCACCCCTGCCATGGGCAGGGACGCCTTCCACTGTCCCAGGCTGCTCCAAACCCCATCCAACCTGAAGTTTGATGGGTTTTATCACTTTCTCTGAGTCCAAGTAAAGGTATGTGATTGCACATATCAAATACACAGAACAGTATTGGTGCTTGTAGATAATTTGCCACAACCCACTGAATTCTGTCCAGGCTGCTGCGCTGCACATTCACAACCCCAGTTTGTGCTGCTCAGACTTTTTATCTGACCTCAGTTTAAAAAAGCCTTAAATATAACTATCATCCAGTGAGATAATGCTTATTGCCTTTGCTCTTGGAATAATGAAAAAGTATTCAGGAAAAGCAGGTGGGAGTATTAAGTCTGCTATCTCATGAGCTAAAAAAAAAGAAATATAAAGGCAAGCAGAGAGCTTTAGGCTGCCTAAAAAAACCCCTACTGTTGGTCATATTCCTTAAATTAAAAGTAGCAAGAGAAAATCATTGGGCTGACTGCAATTTGAGCAAAGAGTTAATTTCAGATACAAATGTCAGGATCATCTCTTTTTCCACAAACATATGGAGACTGAGTGAAGTCTTTATGAAGGACTTGAAGTTTTATCTTTAATATGGAAGGTATGAACTCTCTATTTCACAGCAAGGATGTTGGTGATTCATCGACTTCTTAAGTCTTTCTCAGACAAATGGAAAAAGAAATCTAAAGAGATAGCTGATAGAATAAGAAAGCCAAAATAATTCCCAGTGTATTACCTCTATTGGAAAGGCTCTCACAGAGCAGTGCCTGGTTCCAAACGAGCATTTCTGAACAGTTCACACCTCTCTTTGAGCCAAAGCTGAGATTTTAGCCAAATGTTTGGGTCTCTCTGCTTGGAGAGATGGCTGAGGGGTCTATACACAACTCAGACCCTGCAGGCATCTGGTGTATCAAGGGTAGCAACAGCCAGCCCAGCTGGGAAGCTGGAGGCTGGCCCTGTGCTTGCTCACAAAAAGTGATGAAAAAGTCAGTTATTTGATTTAAACCACGTGTATGAGGCAATTATATCATCTTTAAGATGATATAATGAAGAGAAAGTTAAGCTTTTTGTCCTAACAGACTGCAAATCTGTAAAAATGAGCATGCTGACAGGAGAACCTCTGGAATGCAGGGAGCGAGACAGACCAGAGCCACCAGCCTGACATCCACCACCTCCCAGCCTGGGTAAGCAGTTTTGGGGTTCTGTGCACTGTGACCCCACTCGGTGTCACCTCACAGGGTGACACCTCAGGTTATCCAGGCTGCAGTGAAGTCTCCCAAGCCCTGGAAGCCTGGCTTCTCTTGGAACAGTCATGGAACACAGCCCAGAAGCCCTGAAGCGTAACCCCTGGTTCGTTTTATTTTCCTGAAGACAGGGATGGCTCTGTCAAACAGCCTGGGACAACACTGCATGGAGGGGGATCAAGACATGCAGAGTCAGGGCACGCTGCTAATTACCTTGATGAGCCCATCAGCAAGAAGAGCTAAGATAATAATCACAACAAAACTCCAATTTTCTCCAGGGCGTGTGTGACTTTTCTGTTACTGTACATGTCTAAAACACGCACCTGCCAATGCTCTGCACCTGGTGATACAAGCCTACAGAGTCCATGGAAATGCAGATGTCACACTGGGAACGCCCAGCACGGGTGGAAGCAGAGGTGGCAGTCTCCAGGCAGTGGAAGGTTTGGAGGGTCTGAGGCACTGCCTGCTCAGGCTGCTGGAAAAGTGATAGACATGAAAACACATCTCAACATGTTGGCCAATTCACCTCATCTAGAAACCACAGGTTTAAGACTGCAACAAATCCACCTCAGAGACAGAATTGACTCTAAGAGCCCTGTGGCCCTAAATCACATTGGATTTGGATTTTGAAGGAGTTTGTCACTGTCTAGACAGTATGACCACAGAAGCTCTGAGATGCTTCCTCTTACCTTGGGTTTTAAAAGTTAAAACGTTTGGGGAGGAAAAGTCTTCAAACACAGGACTGGAGACCACGCTTTTCCCTCTTGTGATACATGAACAGCTTGAATAGATTATGCCTAAAGTTTCAAAAATAAATCAAAACAGCAGCAGTACTGTGAGGACATGGGCTTGGCCTGATTTCGAAATCACAGTCCACTCTGCCCAAACACTAAAGCATCAGGGACAGGGAAAGCCTGATGTGTAACAGCTCCTTATTTTACAGTGAGACACGGCTCATTTGGAGCAGCAAACTAATTAATACAATCAGAGGCAAAAGTTTCAGAACTCTCCCAACAGCACACATTAGCATATACTGCCGAGAGACTTGATAAAGTTCAAAGCTTATCTTGTAGCCTACACACTCCGTGTTTGCTCAGAGCAGCAGCTGGCCAAGTGATCTCCCTTCTCCTCAAAGAGCAAAATTAAATTAGATTAGATCATCTTCTCTCCCTTGTAGAATTAAGATTGTGCTACAAAAACAAGCAAATTAGCTTTTGAAATCCTGTTTCTCACTTTAAGGGTACAAGGCTGAGAAATGCTTTCTGTACCAGTTCAGCTCAGCTGCAGGAGTGTGTTTGTGCTGTTTTCCTGGCCAGCTGAAGGAGAGAGTTTTACAGATTTGTCTCTCCCTGGGCTTGAGGCTGCGAGTGACAGATCCTGAGGGATGAAGCCGAAGAAGGGAGCAAAGGAGGAAAGGTAGTGGACACAAAGTCTTGAGAATCAGGACACGCAGAAGTCACAGAATTACAGAATGGGTTGGGTTGGAAGGGACCTTAAAGCTCATCTTGTTCCACCCCTGCCATGGACAGGAACACCTTCCCCCAGACCAGGTTGCTCCAAGCCCTGTCCAGCCTGGCCTTGATGGTGCAGTAAGAGCTGCAGTAGTGAGACTTGAAAGCTTCTTGGTTTGTTGCTGTATAAAAACACTTGTGAGTAAAAGAGTAAAACCTAGTTTGTAAACAAAGCAGGATTAGGAACATGAATGTTACATGAGAAGAAAGGCTTAGAGCACAGGGAAAGAGAAGGGAAAATGTAGGAACCAGGATGTTTTTGGACTAGAAAGCTGGACTGAAGAACAACAAATGTTTATGGATGGATGGTGGAGGTTTAGTTCAGATCTGCGATGCCAGATGCCAAATTCAAACCAAATACACAACAGCAAATTAGGTTCAAAGGGGGACATACTAATGAGATCCTAGATTGAAACCGTGGTTTCTAGAGCTCATTCACTGCACACCAAGCTGTGAGGTCAGTTGGCACAGGCACACTTAACCAAGCTGATGAAAATGCGTCCCCACCAAGTCACCATGCTGCAGCAATCAGCCACGCTCCAGAAGTCCATCCTAGGCAATCTGTTCTAGATGAACAGCTAATGAGAACTAAGCTAAACCACTTTTCTCTGGTTATGATTCCTCCTTTGAATATTCCCATAACTGTACTGCTAAACAACTCAAACCTATAAAACTGAAATGGGGAAAGAAATTCTTCTGCTGTGGACAGATGGAGTAGTAAAACTGGCCATGAGAAAACACAGCAATATCCATGGCACATCTTCACTCAGTCACCCTAGACTGCAACAAATTTAGCAAGAAGTTAATTTAGCTTAGAGTTTGTTTGTTTGTTTTTTAATACTTTGATTATCTCCTATTAGGCTGGAGTTGATGGAGAAGGTGATTTGGGGTTTATTGCCAAATTTCTTCACAGCTTGATCTTCACTACCGTAACTAGAGGAGATTATAAGATGAAGATGGTATTGCAGGAAAAGAAAAAATACAAAAAAAAGTCTCATATACATGGAGAACAAGAGAGATGGAAGGAAAGGAAGGTTTTGGAGGGTTTATGTTTCCATGAATGGTGAGTTTATGGGGCAGACTGACTCGTGAGGAGGCAGCAGGAACAGTTATCCCATGACAACGTTCATCACGCTGCTTAAAGCTTTACTAGCTTGGCTGTTAGAGAAGAGTGGCACAGAAGTAAATTAAAAAATGGAAGCGCTGCATAAACTTTGAGGACATAAAACATTTGTTCTAAAGCATTTAAGATTAATCAGAAACAGCTCTGCTGTTTCATGGCTCTGAAGACAGTGGGCCACTTGCTGCCTCCAAGCTGGTGCTCTCCTCGTGCTGCCACCTCTGCTGTGGGTGCCAGGGTTGGGAGGGAAGCTGGGACAAAACACCCTGGCTCTGCCAGCATCCCTACAAGGCCATAGATGGCATTGCCAAAGATCTAAGGGATGGATTCAGATCTCCAGTGTTAAGGATGATCTTGTTTTAGAAGAATGAGAGGAACCAAGGACGTTCTTAGACGTCTGAGCTGCAGTGAGGGCTTCTAACTCTGCTTCCCTTACTGCATCCCTCTGACAAGCACTGACATTTCCATCATATTACCCCCTCACGCATGCACTGTAAGTAAATCCAAAGTAGAAGACCAGAAGGAAAAGCTTTTTCCACCATTAGAAAGATAAACCCTCCCAGCGAGGTGTCTTTGTTCTACCCATATGAGGTTTACCCAAAGGGCTTGACGCCTCTCTGTGTTTATAGACATTTTACTGCCGAAAAGCCGAGCATTTCTCAAGGTAAAGGAGCGCCCAAATGGTTTGTGCTGCAGCCTGAAACATCTCAATTTCCTGTGAATTCCCTGTGACTTGGCTGGTGCCATTTTTACTGCAGCTGTTCGTTCAATTGAGAGCTCACATCGTGAAACATGTCAGGGAGAAAAAGAGCCGATGAGAATTCAGTGAATACAGCTTTTCATTTGAAAAGATCCTCAAACACATACAATTGCTTTCTGTTGCTTAATTTTCAACATTGATAAACATAATTGCATTTATTTATCTAGTCAATACTGAAAACAAGCGATAATTTGTAATATAACAACTTTACATCTCAAAGGAATACAAGCACAACAGTTTCCAGTCCCTTCTAAAGGGGGTGAATGACATGGAGGAGGTTGCATTGCCTATGCAGAAGAAGCTTACATTATTTTTTTTCCCATGAGAATATATTAATGTTGTTGCTATCAACTTGCTTTTGTACATATATAAATGACTTTTGGAAAAGAGATTTAAAAGCCAGCATTTTTCATGAGCCAAATTACACGCACTAAATATCTGATACTGGCAATAGCAAATGCTAATATTTCCTAAGCATGAAAAATGAACTCGCTTTCCCCCACAAATTCTCAGTTCTCACTGGAACCAGTGATCAGGGGTTGTTATTATCATTCCATCAAACAATCTGTATCCTTCTAATTAAATAGTAAAGCGTCTGAAAATCTGCTCGTTATGAGTCTCCATCCTGTTTATTTTGAAGCTGGCAGAAAGACTTCCAGTCAGTTCACTATACACTGAATAGGGCTTGTGGTAAAGAAACTGCTTCAGTTGATTCTCAACACTGGAATCTTGGATACTCTTCCATAGCTTTGTGCTCAGGTGCTGGGAGTGCGTTAAGTGGTGTGATGGTTGGTGACAGAAGTAAAACATTTTTTTAAAAAGTAAGAAGGATGAAAGAGGAGGGTTCACTGGGCAAAAGAGACAAATGGGGGGAAAAAAGTGCATTAGCCAGACAATGCACTGCAGCACAGTCCCTCTAAGGGATTACACCCAGCTCCCACTGAATTTAAGGGATTTCAGGAGAATTCCACTGACTCTATGTTAAACAACTCCAAAAAGCTGAAAATTCACTGAGAGCTACCAAGGCTCACAAGGGGCTGAGCAACAACCTCAATGACGCTTCTTGCCTTTCCTGTTTCTGCCCACCCTCTGCCTTGAAACCCTATTTAATGCCTCAGTTGCTTTCTAGGATCATGCTGAGGAGTCATTTTGCCTTTGGTTTCCCCAACATTTCCTTTCGTAAATCCTTATCTGTCAGTATTTATCTGTTCATTCATGGCCTTCTCCTTCCCTCAGTCAAATCTGATCTCTCTTGACTTTGGCCATCTGCCCCACGCAGGTTCTCAGGTCACTCTTCTTCTGGAACTTCTGTCCTGTCAGACCTGTCCACCTCTAACCTGCTCAAAAACCTTCCAGGAAAAAGGAAAAATACCCAATGCAGAGCAGGTCACAGTTTGAGGGGAGGAAAAAAAAAAATATAACCAGAATTCTGCCTACTCAAAAACTCACTCTTCAAATGTTGTTATAAATCTCTTAGCCCCCACTAGACCTGCAATATTTCCTAATTCTGTCAGTTCCTTCAAAAGCACTAGAATTTATCTATTCCTCCTAGCACTTCTGTTCCTATTTACTCATCGCTTTTCCTCTATTCCTTAATATCCACTAACTTCACATTTATCAATTTTAGAATTTAATTTTTTTCAGAAAGACCTTCCCCATCCCTCATTCTACCTATGCACCTTGTTTACTCCTGCAACCACATTTATTTCAATCGAATTTAAATTAAATTTCATCCACTTGGAAGAAACCTCTCTTTCTTCTATTTCCCAACTCCTGAGGATTTTGAAGCTGTCCATGAGAAATATTTTTCCACTGGTGTAGCTGTAAAATTCCCTAACTTAGTCCTTAAACAAAAACCAGTTTTAACACATTGGCATCTGGATGGCATGTCCTACCAGAGCTCAAAATAACACAGTATAAAAAATCCAGGCTTTGAGCTCAGATGCTGAGAGGCATCAGTTCCTGCTAGAGCCAACAGGTGCTGAGAAAAATGAACGTTTCAGTGCTGAAACCACGCAGGAGGAATGAGTACAACAGCAGCTTGCCTGTCCTTCCTGCCAGGGCGATGCTGAGTGATGTTGTGGCAGTGCTTTAGAAGTGCCATGGTGTCACTAATGGTGATAATGGAAAGGTCCTGACACTCACAAACAGCTCTGGTCGGGGAGGCTCTCGCAGGGAAGGGTCAGAAAGGGACTGACAACAGTTCAAATGTACCATTTAACACATCAAGGTGCAGCAACTGCGTGTGTTCCCAGCAGACAGCAATCCCTTCGGGGTCATTAAAACACTTCCTAGAAGCCATTCTGATCTTTGATGTCATTTCTTTACACCCTGTGAGCTCGCTGAAGGCTGCACATCCTTGCTAAGCTCGATTTCAGTACCAAATCACCACCTCTAAGTGGAAGGATGGTTCTGCTGACCTCTGACAACAGCACGAGGAGAAATTCATCTCACCTTTACAATGGGAATGACACAGAATTAAAAACTGGGATGTAGCTTCCTCTCTGCAGAAGTCCTCTAGGGAGGTAAATGTTCTTAATTAAATCAGCTTTTTACATCATTGAATAAAAGCAAGTACTTAGTTAACTGAGTGTGTTATACTTAATTTACAGGTCTGCCATTTCCTCGCAAACTTAGGTGGAACAGTCCCTCCCTGTTTCTATTCCACCCAAAACTAGCACACCCCCTCCCAAAGGAAAGGTTTTACTGGGTGGTAGAACACAGGAACACGGGACAAAGCAAATATTTGGTAAGAAACACTCTTAAAACTAATGGGTTTAAATCGCCACCCGTATGAAATCAGTTCTGTGCAGAAGTGCTCATGGTCTTCCTTGCTGAATAAGCAAAATTGTCCACATATAGAGGTAGGATTTAGTTATTGAGAACCCAGACCCAACACGAGATAGTAGAAAAAGTATGGGTGACAACACATTCCTCCGAGGGACAGCCAAATCCTGGTGCTGGGCTGTGAGCAGCCACCACAGAATGAGTTATGGGGATGGCTTAGGGTCTGGAGAGAGGAAAACTGAGCAACTGAAGGCTGTAAGTGCAGAAAAAAAATCCCTGTCATTGCTTGCAAGGTTACATTCCTCCCAAAGCTACGTCCATAAATAGGTCAAAACAGCCCATTTTCCTGGAAATATCAACACTGGCATGCACATCCACTAAAATAATCCCAACACCTGCAATCAATCCCAAAAAACTCAGGTCAGCATCAAACAGGGATGGAATTCTGCAAATGCGGAAGAATTACTTACAACTACAATCCCAAAACACAGACAGGAGGCTGCAGAGTAAATAGCAAAATAAAGACACATTGGGGAAACATTCCAGAGATCCTTTTCTCTTTAGACCTTAACAGCTGAGAAATTAATTGGAGTTCATTAACAAGCCACAGACTAATCTATTTACTTGTATGGAAGTGAAAGAGTGGGGAGAAACATATTTGACTCATTCTTAGTAATTTCCCCTGCATAAAATATTTTTGGAGAAAAAAAAATATACAGGCAGCTGAACCAATTTTTTTTCTCCCTCTCAGACAAAACTGGATCATGATTCATCATCTACACAGATGAATTTTAATTTATTCCTTTAACAAGTTTCTTCTTGTATTTTCTTGTAAGCAAGAATTAATACACTCAGACACAGGGAAATGTTAATTTTACTGCCTCGCCTTTCAAGTTTACAAATGTTGAGTCTAACTCCTGCTGGCACCATTCTGGCCTGCAGGGAAAAGAGACAAATGCCTGACCTATGCACAGAGGGTCTCTGGCCTTTCTAGAGGTCAGCAGTAACTTTGCATCTCTCATCTCTTGAACACAATTAAAGGATCCTGCCCATCCAGTGTGGGTTATCACCCTCCAGAAGGAAAGCTGTTTGATAATTATTCATTCCTGCTGTAACTCCATGGTGCCACTCACCAAAAGAGAAAGGTGACACAGGAAAGCATTTGGCCTATTAGACTCCCATAAAACCTCACTCAGTTCGGTGCAGCCCAAGTGGAATTTGGCCATCTGGAATTCCTGGATACATCTCGATGCTTGCCTGCTAAATGACTATTTCACAGAGCAACACTAATGATGATGACCCTTCTGTTCTTCCAGTGAGAAGCTCAGAGACTCCTCCAGTTCCTGGAACAAAGGAACACGCTCATTTAGGCGTGGGAAGAGCCTCCCATCCCTTATCTCTGCTGCAGGAGTGTAAGAGATGGTCCGAAGATCCCTCATCTGTCTCACGATCATCGATGAGGACAGAGACTGAAAGACCCTAAAAACTGCTAAGGGGACAAGGGCACAGGAGTCCTGGCCAGGCCAGAGGTGGGATGTCTGCCAAGTGTCTGCAGGTGTGCAAGCTGAACAGGTTGTTCTGGTGCTGTTCCTTGCTGCCAGGGTGGGAAGGGCTGCACTGGAGCGAGAAGGAATGTTCCGTGCCCAAACCCTGCAGTGTTACCCCAAAATAATGGGTATTGCTCCCTTACCTCTTTGGCTAGTTGCCCTCCACTTTTGAAAGTTACCCCAAAACAATGGGTCTTGTTCCCCTACCTTTTGGCTGGTTGCCCTCTGCTTCCGAAAAGACTTTAAAAGGACTTTCTGAAGAGACCCCCTTTGAGATCTCCCCACGGAAAGAAGACGGACCACGAGGACCCCGACTCGCCGTTGGTAGCTATTAACCCCTTTCCCCCCCTTTTTCTCTCTGTCCTTTGTTTCCTTATATCTCTCCCCCCGCCCCTTTCTATCGCATAATCGTGCTGTTAGCACTCAATAAAAGTGCATTGTTTGATTAAGCATAAAACTTTCCCCGTTTGTGTTTCTTTTGCACTCTGAGACCAGGATAACGAACCATCACGACCCCCGCTCGTGTTAGCGGATCATGACAAGGAGGAAAGACAGAAATTGTGGTGTGATTTCTCAGTGAGGTGGTGCCGTGCATCCAGGGCAGGGGATGTGCTGCACGCCCTGCACAGCTCTGACCTGGGTCCATTCACGGGGACACGGGATGCAGGCTCTGTACGGCCACCCTCAGCACTCACTCGTGCCTGAAAATACCCTCAAAACACCCACCATTCAGAGGGAAGTTTAGATTGGTTATCAGGAAAAGTTTCTTCACCAAAAGCATGGTCAGGCATTGGAACAGGCTGCCCAGAGCATCGGCCCTGGAAACATTCAGAAAGCATGGCATGTACTGCTTGGGGACATGGCTTAGAGGTGGCCTTGGCAGTGCTGGGTTAATGGTTGGACTGGATGATCTTAGAGGCCTTTTCCAACCTAAACGATTCCATGTGAGATAAAAATGCACCAATTTCTATCACAAAATCACCCTTCAACAATAACAGGTCCTGCTGCTCTTTGCAGAAAATGTTTGGACTCTGTGGAATAAGGATGCGAAGTGAAGAACCGCAAAAGTGATGTCATTCTGAATGCTACCATTTATTCCAAACATTTTGCTAATCCACATATTCTTCATGCCTACACTTCTGTTTCCTAGACAATGTCCAGTTGGAAAGCAAGAAACAGCAGAGCTATGGAGCACGCAGAGATGCAGATCTATGTTTATGTACACACGTACTCCGTTTCTTTGGGAAGAATTATTGTTTATTTCTGTGAAAGCAAAGTTGCACTTGCTCTAAGTGCTACAGAGATGAAAGGAAGTGAGCAGTCAGGCAGGTGGGGCCAGAAATTCAGCCTCTGTGTGTTGATTGTTTACCTGCTAAGTTGGAACAGGAAAACGTCACAAAGTAAACGTGGGATTAAAATCTAACAGCAAAAAAATGCAGCTGTACAAATGCACAAGATACAATGCCTTTGCATTCAGATAGAATCATATTTAATACAATTAAAGTAATTACTTCAGTCTAGTCAGCCCTGGTTAAGTCTCCGTTGGCGTTAATTAGCAAATGATAGTAAAATGCTTTGAACTTTAAATGTTAAATACTTTCATTATTAATATTATTCTTGCAACTGCTGCAAGAGCGCCAGATCCCAGCTCCTTGGAATGCTACAAAGTGGTGACATGGAAAATAAGAGCAGTGCTTTTGCCTGGCTGATTTAAACACATTTCTTTGTTGTGCTAACCAAGCATCTGCCTCAAAAAAGACCCACAGAAAAGCTCAAGCCCTACTTCATCGAATCCCAGACTGGTTTGGGTTGGACTCGTGTCTTGCAGCACTGCCATGCAGAGTGCTGAATCCTTGCTCGGTAACACAGCTTCACACAAATACCCCCAAAAAGGGGAGAAAATAATGACTGAAGGCACAGGGAAGACAACAAGATCATTAAGAAAGGTTAAAAGGGCTGGGTCACATTTACTGCTGCAGAATAAAGATTTAACTGCATACAACTATATAAGAGAGGTTATAAGAGAGCAACAACTGATTATTCTCGCTATTCAAAAAGGGAAAAAAAAATAATGACTTGAAGCCACGGAAAAGAAAATGAAGGTTTGAGAACCTTTACAATTCAGAGAGTGGAACAAGCAGCCCAAAAGCTGCAGAATACTCATCACTGAGGGTGTTCAGGCTTAAGTAAACACCCATCTGTTAAAGAATATTTTGTTATAATCACTCCTGCTATTGTGCAAGGAGGTGGAACCCAAGTCCCACTGAAGTCTGGGGGTTGGATACCTACGATTCATGTGTTCCACGTTTTTGAAACATTTATTCAGAACAACAAACATCTGGTTCTTAATCCCCCAATTAACACTGTTTCCAGCCCTAAGGAATTAATCACAGAATTCAAGGGAAAGAGTTTATTTGCTGGCAACGGAGTAAAACGAATTGCCTACAAACTTCTACATTGCTAATGGAGCGGTTTAATTGCCTTTTTTTTTTTTTTTTTTGACATTTTAATTTAAAAAATAAAGACTAGAAAGACATCCCTGGGCAGAGACCTTTGCAGCAGCGTGTCAGCAGAGAATTACACAGCTCTGAGGACTCGGGCTCTCATTCATGGTACTGACCTCCTTTGAAGAGCACTCTGAGACCTAGCAGTGAAAAGGACTTTAAAAAGTGCTAGACAGCATCGTTAGTATTCAGGAGGACATGGTCCTGTGGCTTGGTTGAATTCAAAGGGATCTGCTGGTACTCAGGAAAGCCAAAATATTCTCCAGAGGAAAGGGCTGAGCAGCTGGGGGCTGTCCACGCTTCCAGCCCTGCAGACTGACTCAGTGTCACTGAGCCACCCTCATTCCTGATCACTTTTTGTTTTTACCGTTTCCACGATGTAGAATTTTAACCTATTTCCAGCTACAAAAGTAAGGCAGTGTTTAAAATACCTCCCCAACGAAGAAATCTGCATTAGCGGTGCATTCGCAGAGCGCTGCTGGCACTCCTGCCACCACTCTCCGTGCTCTGCCCTGCCTCTGGGTGCTCGTTCCACCAACACCTCTTGGTTACCACCTCTCACACCCTGCAGCTCAGTGCATTTACACCCTGCCTCTCTCAGCTGCCGTGGAGAAATTCGATGGAATGGAAAGTCAATCATCACATGTCCCAGGACTCCAGCTTTCAAGATGTCCCTGCTTGTAGGAGTGGAACATGCTGTTCATCAGTTTTGCCACTACATGGATTTTAAGTAACCAACTTTTGTTCCCACCAAACAGCTTTTCCAAGAGTAACCAACACAAACATCACAATTCTAGCCAGCAACAGACCCTCAATAATAGCTCCAAAAATCTCCGCCAGCTTCAGGGAGTCTGATTGAACACTGCAATTTACTCCAGGGTTAGCACGACTTGGACAGCTCTTGAAAACACGGGGTGTGTTACACCAGGCCCTTCTGTACCCATTTGCTGGGGTCGATGATCTTCCACCTACTGATTTTGCCTTTTGTTCTCTGTGAACTGTGCTGTGACATCAATCAGTCACATCAGGAACTGACTCATTTCCCCCCATGCTCCTTAATCCCTTTTTACATAGTATTTCTTCATCAGCACAGTCCCACTTGATGGCTGCTTTACCTTTGCCTCTTACTTCAGTAAAGTTTTCTGCATTTGTTTGAGGTCTAACCTTTATTAAATTTGAAGCTGCTGGAGTATCTCTAGATATTTTTTCCTCATACCAGATATCACGGAAAGGGGGACCCACAAGGGTTTGGAGAAATTACACTGTGATGTTCTGGGGTTGGCATGGGGTTTTTAATGTATATGGAGTTGTTTGTTTGGGGCTGGGGTTTTTTTGGGTTGGTTTGTTGCTTTGGGGTTTTTTAATCATGCCACTCCAGACTGTTGTTTGTCTATTGTTTAGGTTGGATATTAGGAATAATTTCTTTGCTGAAAGGGCTGTCGAGCACTAGAAGAGCTGCCCAGGGAAGTGGTGGAGTCCCCATCCCTGGAAGTGTTCATAGAACGAGGAGATGTGGCACACGTGGTCATAAAACGCAGAGATGTGGGAGTGTGGTTTGGGGATGGGATAGTGCTTGGAGTCAATATCCTCGCAGGTCTTTTCCAGCTCTGTGATTTCTGCTGATCTCTCCAGGGTATTTCAGATGACAACACACCTTCATAAGGAGCCCAGGAAGGGTTCGCTTTAACATTTAGAGGTGACAAAGTATTGAACTTGTCCAGTGCAAGCCATATAAACCTTCCCAGCTGTTCCAGATTCTCAGTTGCATCAAAGCTGTGTAAATTCCTACTCCTTCACTCTGGGGTCCGTTAACTCCCGTGTCTGCCATGTCCCTCTAGCTTGGTCTTTACCAAGGACACAAAATAAGGGCACAACAATGAACCAAACGCTGAGGAGCCGCAGAGATAAAATTGCCATCATTTAAAACACAACAACATCCAGAATCACGAAATTCACCCTTACAGACAGGACCAAAAACCTACAGCTTCCTCAATGAACTCCTCTGGGGACACCACAGCCAAACCAAGCGGTGCCAGGGTGTGACACCCTTTGAAGGTTCCTGTTCTGAACAATTTCCAGCAATAAAATGATTTCAAACCCACAGAGCTTCAACAGCTTCCAGTGCTGGAGGAAGCCCAGCCAGGCTGGTGTCTCCTGAGCTGGTTTTTCACTGACAAGCACCCAGGGCTGAGTTCTGGGCTGTCTGTCAGTGGCTGTGGCAGGGAGCTCTTGCTGTCACCGCTCCACACCGTGTCCTTGCCAGGCAGGCAGCAATTACAAGCCTCTTATCCCAGTAATTACAGGCAGAAGAATATGTCTTGAACGACATTATATTCCGCTTCTTGCACGTAGCTCATGCTCTCACAGTGCAGTGCACAAACCAGAACAAATATTTCTTTTTTTAGGAGTGAAATCAAAGTCTTAACTGGCTGGCAAAGTCTTTTTGCCACTGTGTGCCTGAAAGAGGCTTGTATTGCTATTTTAGGTGGCAACCAACATGGACAAAGTAGGATTTTTAGCGAACTTTAAAGTGTTTTCTTGAATCAAGCTCTTTTTCAATGTGAAGAAAGCATTCCACAGCACTTAAAGGCTAGAGAATTCATTCCCATATAAAGCATAATGGTAACTTCCAGTGAAAAAAACCTTGGAAATTATCACCACTGTGAGTTCTTCTAAGAATATTCCAGCTATCACATGCAAGTATACACCATCCTCAGTACATATCAGTAAATTAGAAACTCTGGTACCTCTCTCTGCTGGAAATGTTATTCTTGCATATGAAAATTCTCCTGTCTGAAGTCCCAGCCTAATCAAGCATTAGCTACCACAACTAATTCTCTAGGAACTTTCCTGTCTTTCTCAAAATTGGAATTTAAAGCAATCAGTTGAGAGCCGAATGGTAAATGGAATGTCCAACATTTCCACACATTTCAAAGCTTTACCTCTTCTGGCCTGTCCAACATGAACCTCCCCAGCTAACTCTCTCATCCAGAAACATGCCAACAGCTGGCTGAACCTCAGAGTTTGATATCCAAAACATTTCCTCTCTGCTAAATGAGAAATAAAATAAGAATAAGAAATGTAAAACAATTCTGCAAGGATATCCTATGGCAAATGTTGCAAAAAGCCATCTCACATCTATGAATTCTGTTGTCAGATTGCTTTGAACACAAAATTAACTTTTTATCGCTGAATAAAATCCTACTCCCCTGTTGTGTGCACCCAGAGCCAGTACACACATATATGGGAATAACAGCTGATTTTTCCAAGAATTGCATTTTGTCACTGTTGATGAGGCTCCTCACTCACCAGTTGGGACAGCAGGATCCATTGTTGGCTTTTCCCAGGTATTGATCTGCTCCCAGGTAAATCCATTGGTTCCCAAGGCGACGCTATAACCACAATTACTGTAGTGCTCATCAAAGGAACAACCACCTAAAAAACAGGAAAAATGAAAGCATTTCTGGGTTAATTCCCTCTCTTTGTGGTAGGTCATTTACTTACATATTTTGTACCCAAGCTTACACAGGAAATAAAAATAAATTAAACTAATTTCCTGAATATTATTTTTCAGGCAACACCAAAGGTGATGTCCAAAAAAATCTCTTTGTACTTTCCATGTTTTATATCCACTGGAAGTCCTTGTTTTCTTCCCTCCACATTACTGTTTGTTAGATCAGTCCCCTTTATTTCAACCTGTTGTTTTCACGGACAATTGCACAGGATAACCCCATGCAGGAATATTTGCATGAACCTCCAAGTAAGGTATTATAAAAAAAGAGGAAAAGGAAGGAGGAATGCAAATGACAAACAAGCACAGCATCACTGTTCCTGCAGCAACGCCTCACTTCTTTTTGCTTTTAAGCCTTGATTATATTTAACCTGGTTTTAACCATCTCCCAAACTTAACACAGATTTCTGTGTGGTCCATGAACACAGAGATCTTGCTCAAGGTCTTTCAAGTCAATACTTTTGAGCATGGCCCTGTAGCTTCTGAACAACAAGAGAACGAAAACAGCAGATGTTGACTGGCATTCACACCTTCCAGACTGTTGACTGAAAGATCTTTACTGCAATTCCTCAAATACTTGGAACAAATTAACTCTCATAAATAACTTGGCAGCTGCCTGAACACTTGTGAATCAAGGGAAATCCAGGAACTGTGGAATGAAATTTTGTATTCCAGTGCAGATCTTTGAAACCTGGGTCACACAGACAAACTGAGGCAATTTATTTCCTGTGATGTTCCTACGTTGGTGTCCCTTATGACCCTGTGCACATTCCTGTTCACCTCCACCCAACTCAGCCTGCCAAAGTATTTCACTATGAGATCCATTGGATCAGGGGTGCTGGGTCCCTGACTTTAGACCTGAATCATGCCCAGAGTGTCTCTATAAAGCTTTGGTTTCCTCTTAGGGAAGAAAAGGTCGTTTTTCTCTGCAGATCCCAGCCCTCCAAAGGCAGCTGGGCACATCTAACGTGCCAGGGCTGCACAGTGCTCAGGGCAACGCTCACTGCTGTGCCAGCCAAGCTACCAGTGGCTCCTGGCACCTGGCAGAGCTGTATGGAGAGATATTCCTGACTCCTCCCTCCTTCCCACAGCTGCACTGCCCGCACTCACACAATAAACACCTGGCACATCACCGACCTGTGGTTCCTTTGCAATAAAGGGTTCCCCAACACCTGAGACATTAAAGCCTTCTTTAATTTTCACCCATACCCCCTATCTCCCTAGGAAGCCCAAACTTTGTCTCAGTTCCTCTGGAACTCATCACAAATTACAAATATATTCCATGTCGTTGGTATTTCTCAATCCCTTATTCTGTTAAATAATTCTGTATACACTCTAATTTCAATTGTTTTTTTTAAGTGGTCCTACAAAACTTCACCAAACATTTCTAGTCAAGTATATTCTAGAAAGGTTTGTTGAGTAGGGTACCAGACAACACAAAATACTCTGTTGCTAAAGAAATGTTTAAAGACATCAAGCTTGCCCTAAAAAATTAAAAATTTTATGTATTACATATTTTCATTATAAATAGATCTGTTAATAGATTTTATGACCCTTGAAAGCTTGCCTGTTTCAGTAGCTTCTGCAAATATTTCTGAGTTGTCATGATTTTATAATATTTAAATAATCCTTGCCTTTAATTTATCGCACTTGTGAAGCCTTCCCAGCTGTCAAAACAAGCAGGATTACACTTAAACCGTTTCCCTTTTTTTTTTTTAATTAATTTAGGTGAAAAAGTTCAAAATTACAATATTGAACAGTCTCATTAAAAAAATCTAAACTCTAAGGGAAGATCCAGGCAGCCTGGACTGTGTAGGAGTGAGCAGCGAAAGTCACCTTTATCCCGGTGAGCAGGAGCGAGAGGCGAAATCAAATCCTCTGCTCTCAGCCTCCACACGAGGCATTCTCATTCTGACAGATTCCCTTTCATTCAGACACAAAGCAGCCCCAGGCCCCTCTGCTCAGCACTCAGGGATGGGGCTGTCTGGGAGCTCTTCCTTTGAAGGAATTGTAAACACGTTCTCTGCTCGAGCCCGACTGCTCCACGAGGTCTCCTGCACGCAGAGAAAATTGCACGGGAGCTGCTACAAAGTCCCAAAAAGCAAAACAAGCAATAAGTAGCAAAATACGGGGCAGCAGTGCTGGTTGAACTGGGAATGTAATTGTCAATAGCCTGGCATAATTGGCTAAACAGGCGATTTTATCCTTGCTGAGGAAGGTGGAGTGTGAGGAGCTGGAAAAGGGACACAGGCAGAACTTGTGGGAATTAATTGGGAATATCTGCTGATACATGACAACACCTGAGGAAGCTTTAAAGTACCTTGCCTGAAAGTGAAAGCTAGCCTTGTAGCACAGCTGAATAGGAAAGGAAAGGATAAACCGTGGAGAGCCTTAAAAGCAGCAGCAAGACACCTACATTTCAGAGAAAGAAAAGGTTAGTGGAGAAACCTCCAAACACAGAGTGACAGGGCAATAAGCCAGAAGGATTAATTTACTACAGGCAGCAGAATTGGAATGTGGAGGTGAATTTGCAGGAAATGAGGACAGGGAGAAAAAGCTGGAGTCGATTTTAAGGGCTCAAACAAGCAGACTGCCTGTGTGAATCCTGGCTACCAAGAGGGGGGCAGTGCCCACCAGCTTCTTGCTCTGGGGGGTCAACTGAGAGCAGAATTAAAAATGAAATAAAGGCTCAGCTGGGAGCCAGAGCCACAGTGACTTGTGAGCCAAAAAGCCAACAGCTCCTCTCTTTACACTATTGCAGTGCGTATTGCATTATGGAACAGGAAAGAAACTCCAGAAAGCAAAAGGAAAGGAGTACAATATATAAGAATATTACAATTTTCGGGTTACTCTAACAGTCACAGAATCACAGAGTGGTTTGGGTTGGAAGGGATCTGAAAGATCATCCATTCCATCCCCTGCCCTGGGCAGGAACACCTTCCACTGTCCCAGGCTGCTCCAAGCCCTGTCCAGCCTGGCCTTGGGCACTGCCAGGGATCCAGGGGCAGCCACAGCTTCTCTGGGCACCCTGTGCCAGGGCCTCCCCACCCTCATTGTAAAAAAAATTCTTCCTTATATCCAACCCAAGGTGAAGCCACTTGGCCACAGTGACTTGTGTTCATATCTGCCAAGCAAGGACCTCGGTGGTGGCCCATAAATTCTGCAGAAGTTGGCAGATGTGACACTGCAGCTTCCCTTATGGGCAGCCAGGTTCAGAAAATTGAAGAGATTTTAGTTCACTAAAATAGGAATAGTAACAAGCAGGGGTGTTGTTTTCACTGATGTCAGCGTAAGCTTAATATTCAACACTTCCTAAGACACCCTACCCATGAAGATATTTAGATGTGAGCTACAGCCAGATATGCTGGAACAGAAAGATAGGAAGAGGTTAGATCCATCCCCACAGAAAATCAGCCATGGCTGAAATCTGACTGCTTGGAGGCAGAACAGGGCTATTCATTAACCTTGAAAAAATAATCCCCAAGTTGAAGGGAGAGGAAGACTGACCACAGGATGAATTTAGATACCGAGTTGGCATGTTATCCTTTCAGCCACAGATCACAGAGTAGCTTGAGGAAAATGACAACATTTACACAGTCACTAAAATGGGGTGCTGGGCCTTCATAAATTGTTAACAAGAATGAGGTTTTCTGGAAAACAAATTGGGATTTTTGGAGCCTTTTTCCTGCTTGGCTGTAAATTAAACACATGCAGTTTCTCAGGGAGGCCAAAGAGGGAATGGAGATGGCTTTGATGGCGCTGGAGAACACAGGTGGTGTTGAACCCTTTCCAGAAAATGAAATCTAAACAAGAAAGCTTTTCCCTTCCTGAAAAGGGTCATATTGAAGCAAATAATGGCTCACATAAGAAAGATAAAATATCCCTTGTTTTACACTGCGGGCTTGTAACAATGCCACTGCTCATCTGAGTGATGCTAATTAATCTTGAGCAGACCTATCATCAGTTACTGAGACTTGCCCCTGGATTAAATGTAAACCAGCCTTGCATAAATTGAATGGCTCCTTGGAATATATAATTGAATTTGCAGAAGTGTGCGCCAGGGGGGTGTTTAAATAAGTGCACAAATATGATAAAAAGAACTTCACGCCATAATATCTAATTCAGTAAGCAAAAATAATGGCAGGGCACATTCCAATTAGTGTTTGATTTATTTATTTTAACAAATCCAATTAGTTGAATGTTTTATAAAGTCATCCAATGTCAAACTCTCAGAGACTCACCAGATAAAAAACACAATACTTCTAAAAGGGGATACAGAAACACACTGATGTAAGAAGCCTCAGCGGTTATCCCGTGGTTCTAAACACACACAGGAAACAGAGCAGAAGATAGAATTGGATCAGGCATTTACAGCAATCCCAAGGTGGGAAAGGGATAGAGACAACGAGAACCTCAGTCTCATTGTTCCACTCCACCGTTCTTCCTAAAAGGAGGAGTTACTTCTCTCATTTACTAAAAAAAACCCAAACAAAAACAACAACAACCCTCAAACAACAACAAAATGGGCAAAAGTTAAGAAACCATGAACACTTTTTAGTAAACATTCCTTTTCAAACTTTCATGAGAGCTGAGATTTAGTCTATCAATTTTTATATTAAATCCACCAAATGCAAAGCAAGTAAAGGAAGCAACAAATGCTGTTAGGATGAGGCAGTGCCTATGAACTATAGAATTCCACAAATTAACCCACCACTGTTTCTGATCATCCATTCTCATCCCTTCCAAAGACATTCTTGTTTACCAGGGCTGGAAAACATGCATTTGGCTCATTAAAGTAACTCCTAGTGTGGGATTTATTGTATAAAAATCCATTTGTATCTTATTTTTCAGACTGCAGAATTCATATAACAAACTCCTGTATATTCTTATGGAAGTGGGAGAGAGTGAAGAATGAAAATGTGCATGTAAAGCTTGTGCTGAGTTGCTTTAAGATGGGATAAATCAAGGCATATTGGAATTTCCTCACTCAGGAAGAGCAGTAAGTTCTTCATGTGCTTTCTAGTCCTTCCAGAAAGATGAAGACAGAAGACAGAAGACAAGTGCAGATCAACCTGCTCCTGCAGCTGGCCAATTTCAATGAGTGCTTTATTATCCTAACCAAATGTTTGTTCTCTAGCCACAGATTTTCAAAGAACAGGTTTCTGCAGAGAGGAAAGAGTCATCTTAGCCGAGTCAAAAGGCACCATGTGTTCAGGGTGTATTTAACTCAGACTCTACACGGGAGACAAAGATGCTCTGACTCCTCAAACTGCAGGGAAAGCTTTGATCATTTTTTATGCCTCATTAGCTAACAGAGGATCCACACCAGGAGAAACTGGGGAATAGATTCTCCAGGGTGTAAGGAGGAATAAACTCTGAAGTGAAGAATTCACAACTTCTTTTTCTGATGTCTGTCGTTTAAGAACTGAGCTCAGACCTTGTGCAAATTCAGGTGAGTCACTCAACCCTTAAACACAAATCCCAGGCTTCCAGCTGCTGGTGCTCACAGGGGTGCTTCTCACGACATCCAGATGTTTGGGGTTCAGAAACAAACATCAGGGATTTCTCCAGGGCCTCCAGTACATCCCTGCGTGTGCTTTGGTGTCTGCTGCAAGTGTCAGTGCTCATGGTCGAGGAGTGATTTCCTCACCCCAGGACAGCTCTGTTTCTTGTCTTGCCATCTCACTCTAAACATAGTTTTATCAAGTTTTTAATCTAAGCAGAGACAGTTTTATCTACACTCTGGAAGGTGCCAATCCTCTGAGATACCAGTAGCGATTGCCTGGCCAAGGTTTGAAGCATTCTTGTTAGATTTGACTAAATTTCATTCTTTCTGCATGTTCTGTATCTGGGCAATCCAGATTACAGGGGAAGCATGCAGAAAGCTTGTCTTTATTTTTAAAAGCAGCAATGAAAATTATTCCTCTTTAGAATTGAAATATATATGTATAGGTTTTTTGGGCTTTTTTCCCCTAATTTAATATAATCCTTGAAAATCCTGCATGCAGTTTAGAAAATATCTTCTTGGTTCAAAACCGGAATTGTGATTTCAAGTGCTGCCAATCCATTAAGGAAGACACTCATACTATCAGCATATATATATATTTTCTAAGTCTTTTTCCAATTATGTGCCCTGTGACCTTGCTATCTTTGCAGGTTCAGTGTTACAAAGCTATTCCCACCTATTTTGAAGCAGTTTTGGGCACAGTTTCCGTGCACACACGTCCCCCACGCATGGATAAAATCAATAGTTGAATGTTCCTCGCACAGGAACCTTGCTACAATCAAAATATTGCTTCCCCTGAGTAAGGGATCACGCGTGGTGTCCATGAGGAACATCACCAGCAGCAGACAGGTGAAGCTTTGGCAGGTGAAACACCTCAAGTCCCTCCCAGTAATAACAAGTTCTTCTCCCAGCACCTCCCTGCAGGAAGGTTTGGTCCCAAATGTGAGCAGAGCCTGACAGAGTTTTTCAGTTCTGCCCCTAATCCCATGGAGCAGAGCAGGCATTGTGGATCCTGACATACATGGAATGAGTGTTTAAGCTCCATTCCCTGAACTTGTCAGTTTAAGCTGAGTTCTCTTTCTTAAACTCATCATTCCAGGTTTGTCTTTGCTGAATTCTCCCTCCATGTCTCATCATTCGAGCTCTAGACCAGCTCAAACACTCATTACTAATTCTGTACTTCCTAATCCACCACGGATCAGTGAAATCACTTTGAAGTATCCTAGGACTAAAACTAACACTAAATGTCATTTGTTTCAATTTATATGTCCAAATCAAGGATGACTCATCTAACTTGCCTTGCAAAAATGTATGTCCTTTATTTAAAACCAGGAATACATTTCTGCTCCTGACAGCTGAGCTGTCACTATTGTAATAACTCAATATTAACATTTTGTTGCTTTAAGCAGAAGTTCATATTAGAGATATGTACATATCTCTAATATTATTGAATTACTTTTTTCAAGCTACAAAAAGTCAGTTAATACCCTGCACCTTTTCAAAGAGCCCCAATTTCCCAAGTTCAGTTGGCTCCAGTCTGCTGCAACACACCAAGATTTATGCCAAGACTTTTCAGACTCGCCTGTCCCAAGGTAATGAAACTTGTAAAATTAACACAGGTTATCAAACCCATAAAGATTCTTAAATAGACATTCCCCACCTTTTCTCAAGATTCTAACGAATAATCTTTCAATCTGTAAATTTAGTGGCTTTCCAGCACTGAAGCAGATTCCTGCTTTAGTCATAGTGTGACAGAATGATTTCTTTTTAAAAACAGATTTGTAGCACACACTTGCTGCTATACTTGTAGACTAAATATAGAAAAAGCCTTACTTTGCTTCAATTCATTTCTTAAGTCACAGGACAATTTTGGTTTTTTCTTAAAATAATCCTGTTTTGTATTCCAAAAATTCACCTGAAGTTGTTAGCCATGATTGTTGAAGATGTGCTTAGTGATATTTGTCAGTAAAAACTATTTGTGGGTGTTCATTGTTTCTTAAAAAAAAAAGGGAACGTTGCTTTTCTTTCAGTGTCTGAAAATTCTTGGGGCTAATTATTCAGTGGATCTTAACGTTGTATTTATAGTGCATTTTCACTAAATTCTACCTCAGCTGCTGCACTAGAGCCTTGATCAGTCACAGCTCTCTACTGACTTCCTTCATTTCAGCATTTTATCTGTCACACAGATACCTGTTCAAGCTGTAGTTACTTCAATTACATTCTTATTTTACTCTACAAGGCAGAAAAACCTGCGTGGAAGTAGCTGCTCCTCACTTATTTTATATTCCATTAGCAAGCCTCTCTTTCTCAATAAGCTTTTATACAAACTTCAAATTAATGTGTTTGAACTTTAAGCAAGAAGCAGCCGTTGACTGACTCACATTATCTTTGGCAATGAATAAAATATTATCTCAACAGACACCATTGCAGGAATTCCAACAGCAACTGCAAAACTTCCAATCTTTCTCCTTTCCCTGTTCTTCTGTTCAGGCTCGTGTTTTGGAGGAAGATCTCCTTCCAACAGAGGCGTTTCTTTGGAAGTTCATGGTCATAAAACACAAGGATTTGCTTAAATAAGGGTACAAAGTTGGGTTTTTGCCACACCACCAAACAGAGAATAAAATTAAACACAATCTGGTTGCAATCAAAGATTACTAGAACAGACCTATTCTTTCCAGAGAAGAATTAAAATTCTTATTGGACTGACATCTTTATAATCATTCCATTAATTGAGCAGTCTTCCCAAATGAGGCCAAGGGAAGTAAATTAACTCAGTGCTGAACTTCCAAAATTCACCTTACTTTTGTACTCACAGAAAACTACCCACAGTCTGCATGAGAACAAAAATGTCCATGTGCACACACACACACATCCCATCTGCATTCTAAACGATTCCCAAAAGAATTATCCATAGTATAAATCTTTTTCTGGGGGAGAAGACTCTAATGAGGTGAGTTGATTCATGGTGAAGAACACTGATATTTTATTTAAATTGCTTCTGAACACGTGCAATTAAAGATCCAGCACTGTGCAAGACTCCAAAAACTCCTTGATATTTGAGCTATCATGCTTGACAAGTATTAGCTCAACTCCGCCCTGGTTAAATATCAGATTTAGACAAAAGGATAGCTCTCATCTCTTATTGAGCATCAGCAAATAAAATCTAATTGGCTAATAATACAGTGGTAATAACTTGCAATGAGTGTTGCCACTGGGATATCATGCTAAATTTAATAACTTTGTTATTGGAAGCTGCTCCCAGAGAATGGCTGTATAAATAACTTTTATTGAATTCTAGCAATTCCTATAGCTCCAACTTTATACATATCTCAGATCAAGGTTATCTCTTCCAAATGCCCTTTCACTTGTTGCTGACAGTTACTGTTTTAGATTACATTTAAAGTGTAATGTCAAGGATATTTAAAGACATGTATTTTAAATTGTCTTCAGTTAAACCATGATCTTCATTCAATGTGTCAGGAGCAAGTCAGCCCCAGAAGTGACAGGGGCTGTCCAGCTGCTCTGCTCCCAGCTGCCCTGCAGTCAGACTGGGAACAGGAGGGCAAATCCTGGACTCTCTAAGAGCTCTTGTGGAGTTCCGTCAGTTGACTGATGGTTGAGGCACTGACAGTCAGCTACAGATTCGAATTTCAGTAATTTGTTACTTGACTTTTAATTGCTCTTTCAGTTTATTTATTCAGTCTCTGCATTTTTATACACGTTTTCTCCCTTGCTGTAGCAGTGCACTGCAACACCCGATGTCGCTGTAAGCAGCAGTAAGGAGAGCAGAACACACACCAAGCCATAGAAAGCAGAAGTGTGACAGACTTTATTTTGATTCTAACTTTTATACAGAGATATATACGTAATAGTGTTTGGACAGTGTCATCCCACCCTTCAGGGGGATTGGGTGAAGCCTTACAGCTCCAGTTAGCAAAACATAAGATTAGAAAGAGAGTAAAAATGTCCCAGTTTATCTTCGTTTTCCTACAGAGTTCGTGAGAAGGAGAAAATTCTTAGGACTGCACGTCCACACACCTGGGATGCTGATCAGGATCCCAGTGCAGTGGGGCAAACACCAAGCCCTGGAAGCGCCTTTGCCCTCTGCAGCACACTGGAAACAGTGTGAGAAACAAAGATTTGCTTGCTTTTATCCTCCAGACTCCTCTGTGTAAATTCATTGCCCAAAGAGCAAAGCGCAGAGTCAATACGTGCCAGGAATAAATAGGTCTCTGCCTAGCAGCACTTGTGAGTTCTTGAAAATATACAGAGCTCCTCCTCTGTTTAAGCAAATTTCCTACTACTACATAAGCATATGTGCAAAGTGCCTCTCTAATTACAGCCATGAATCTTCCTCTTACAGTCCCTGACCCAGAACGTGCATTTAGCAGAGCTGCAGCATTCCAAACTCTGTAGTAGTGAGGGACAGCATGGAAATGAGGAGAAAATCCAGAGTAACTTCAGCACGAGGGCTGTGACCTCTACAGACAGCTCGGGTTTTGGTAAGGGGCCATCACAGCCTCTCTCATCCCCCTGTGTGTTACCCTGTCACACTCCTGGCCACCTGCAGCCAGTGACAAGTCCCAGGTGGGCTCAAAAATGGCCCAACAGCCACGTGCTGCTGAAGGAGTCCACAGGAGCCACCCCAGCCTCCTTCCACTGACGGGGAACAAGGACTTGCCAGTAACAGGATATGAACAGCTCCGTTTCTGGTGAGGTTCTTGATTTTAGAGGAATTCCAAACTTTAAAATGGATGAAATTTCAACATCTTCTTTTCACTCTGCACTTCACTTTGGAACAGTTTCAGGCAGTACTATCCTTGTTATACAAAACCAGCTGAACATACAGAAAAATATTCCTATTCCATCATCTAAGGCCTTTTTCTTGTCTTTGCTATAGATAACCTCCAGTTTAAATCTGAAACTTAGAATAATACATTTCCAAGGGAAAATATTTTTCAAGACAGATTTTCTGAACTCCACAGTTCTTATTCCTTTTAAGCAGCATCAAGCCTGAACTCTGCCGGGAAGCATTAAATGCTTAAAACATTTCTTCCTAAGACTTGAAAGGCACAAGGTGAAAGAATCTAAAAGCAATCACTTCTCAGGATACTAAATGACCAGCTTGGAATAAGAAGCCCTTTTGTGTCGTATGAACCATGGTTTCAGTCATCTTTTAATCCTTGGTCCGTTGAGGCATGTGAACCAGGTGCTCCAAGCTTTTCATCCCAGCCTCACCTGCCCTTGGTGCTGCAGTCAGGATGGACGTGCAGCACAGATGGCCCAGTAAAGGGCAGATTCTAAAAATCTGAATTTGAAACAGGCTTCAAAGCCATTTCACTGACAGTACATCAGTATTTCCTTTCAGTAATCCTGGAGGATTGTGTAAAGCATGTGTTAAACCCCACACTTTTGGTAGTACTGCAGACAAACTTTATTGCTGTTCTTACACTGAAATAGTAAAAGTTCATAAGGGAAATTCAGATGCACAAAAAGCTCACTTACTGGACATTTACATCTGGAAATAAAGCCTTACCAGCAATTTAGGGAGATAATTGTCTTTGCTTTAAAGACTTCTCTTTACACTTGAAATTGAATGATGCCATCTCCAGAAATTAGACAAATACCTTGTGCATGATATGGCTTTATCCACATCCTCGCCAAGCCCCATAAAGCACCTTTCCACTTGCTTTTGGTAGATGAAAGGGTATTTGTGAGTATAGCTGCATACAGTATTTAACAGCCCGGGAAACTCCATTAAAATGTAATGCATTCCCAGAGCCCCAGGTGGAACGGAAGATACTCAGAAGCAAAGATTTTTAGTAAGTGTCCTCCTCAAGATTTCAGCTCCACAGCTTAACTAAGTATAAAATTTTTAATAAATTCATTGTCCGTTTTCATACAAGTCATTTAAATTTTAAGATGCCTGTATGAGAATCTGATGTATTAAATATATGATTCTTCAAAAGATTATGATCGTGACATTAAGTCATTCAGAAATTAGATTCAGTTTCTGATCAACTGAATTGGTATTAAATATACTTATCCAATTATAACCACAGTGCAATTATACTGACACTTGAGCTAACTGCACATTAGGCATTGCAGCCAAAAATGTAAGAGAGATGGAGTGAAAGAATGTTTGAAAGCACATTTTTAAAATAAAAGAGGAGAGATTCAGAGTAGAATTTAAGAGGAAATTCTTTACTCAGATGGCCAGAGGCCCTGGCACAGGGTGCCCAGAGAAGCTGTGGCTGCCCCTGGATCCCTGGCAGTGTCCAAGGCCAGGCTGGACAGGGCTTGGAGCACCCTGGGACAGTGGAAGGTGTCCCTGCCTGTGGCAGGGGTAGAAACAGGTGGCCTTTAAAGTTCCTTCCAACCCAACCCATTCTATGATTCTATGACTGTGTTTGTCCTATGGTCCTTGACTTAATCTTTAACCCTTCAAGCCTTAACACACTGCACAAATATAAAAGCAATAATAAAATAAGCTAATCAGGCATCTCCATTTGTTATCCATGCACTTTGTAGCCTATTATAACAATTATGGCATCAGAACACCTTTTTTTACCCCAGAGTCCTCTCACAATCCCCTCACCAGCACCTACTCGTGACTGGCAGAGGGAAAGACAACAGGGAACTTCAGACAGTCGGATTAAAACCAGCAGAACGGCTGGATCGGGTCAGACACCTGCCAGAGGCTACCTGGAAAACACTCCTGAACAGGACACCTCCACACTGAATCTTCCTCAAAACACATTCCCAGCCTTGAACACCTTCCCCAGAGGGTGCTGGGCACTGCCCAGGCTCCCCAGGGAATGGTCCCGGCCCCGAGGCTGCCAGAGCTCCAGGAGCGTTTGGACAGCGCTGCCAGGGATGCACAGGTTGTTGGGGCGTGTGTGCAGGGCCAGGGTTGGACTGGATGATCCTGTGGCTGTCTCCCAGCTCAGGATATTCTGTGATTCCATGGACAAGCCTCACCGATACTCAGACCTTTCCAGAATCTCTGTGCACTTCTGGAATCTGTAAACACCCAGGATAACTTCTGCACCTTTGCCACACCCCGACAGCTTCAGGCTGTCACCTCCACGGGGTGAGCTGGAAACAGAGGGGACAGGGGTGTCTCTGCCCTCATGCCAGGCACGGGCACAGGACAGTGACACTGCAGAGAGCATCTGCCACGCACTGAACCAGCACCCCGGGGTGGGACAGGGACTGCAGGATATTGTTTTTCCATGGAAGTGACTGTGCCTGGCAGGCTGTACCCAGGAGGCACAACTGCCTTCCATCACATTCTGCGCTTCACACGAGACAGACTTCTCACCAGAGTATCAATATCAGCTTTGCTTTGTCTGGGTTTTCTTTAATTCTACAGCACTGTCTCACAGGGAGGAAATAATTGTGATACTTGACTATACTGCGGCATTTCTAGCAGTTTAAGACTATTTTAAGATTAGATAATTAAGATAAACTTGATGATGAAGTCCCAGCTGGAATAAAGATGTTGTTTATCTGAAAACACTCATCTGTGGCAAAAACTACTAGAATTTCCCAGAAGAGAGACTACAATTAATATGGATTTTTTTTTTAAAAAAAAAGCATTATTTAACCAGCAGTTATAATTTTATTAGCACAGAGACTAAAAACAATCCAAGTGAGTAGACTTGGTTTCAGATATAAAGATTATACCAGAGTTGAGTAAGTCAGTTTTTGGTTTAATGTTCTCTTTCCTCAGAGGCAGGGCTGATACAACCACAGACCATCTGCATCCAGCTGCAGGACATGTGTGACCAGAGACTTTCTGAACACTCCTGACCTGAATCCCAGTCACAGCACCAACTTCTCCAACAGTTACACTGGTGACCCCGCTCCTCACACGAGCACCAGAGCTCAGAGCTGTGCTGGGACATTTCTCACCCATCCAGAGCTCATTGCCACAGCACTTCTGTAATGGAGGAATTACCACAAACATGGAATTTGGTGGCACTCCAAGCTGACAACAAGGAAATGAAAACACGAGCTATTAAAAAGTGACCTCTTTCCTCAGCACTGACAGCAGCCCCTGGGAACACTGAACTCGTGGTGACAGCACAGGCTGGGTGCCTCGAGTCAAAATTACAGCAGTTATTAGCAGATCCTCAGCTAAATGATCTGATTTTATTTTTTTAACCTACATTGAATGATGGAGGCAATAACGAGGTGTCCTCAAGAGAGAAATAACCAATGACATGGAATGTTATTTTCTTGCCAATGTCACCAGAGCTTTTTTGGGACAGCTGGAACACACCATGGTGAGGACAGAAGTGAAACACTGTTTATTGCTATTTAGGAAAAGAGAATAATTTCATTCTGAAGGAGTTTGGACACCAATTTTACGCACCAGCAGTTTGTGAAACTATAGTTCCACTGTAGCAAAAGTTTCATTGTTTTAGAGTGAGGTTCTCACACTGAAGAAATCTCATCCAAACCACACAGTCTGAGGGTGGTGCTCAGGCAGGTACCAACCACTGCCCCTGTTCCTGCACATCTGTTATTTATTCCTGGGAACTAGAAGTCATCCTGTGATAACATTGCTGAATCTTCACAGCCAGTCAAGGCATGGCCAGTCCATTCTTTTTCCAACCTGGAGTGGCTGGCATTCCATGCTTTCCTCTACTGCACCTCCCAGGCTCTGCTTTGCTGGATTAAGGAAGCCACACTCTCCAGTATCCCCACAGCAAAAATTCTCCATTCTGACAAATCTCAAATAGCCATTCTTTACATCTGTGATGTGCTGAATTCATCTCTCCTCTGACGGAGAACCTGTGCTGTCCAGATGGAATCACCTTCCAGAATACTCCAGATAAAATAGTTTTCTATCTATATAACTGTCCTACGTTAAAAATAGGTTTATTCTATCACCACCTCCACAGCCGTTCAAACAGCTGGGGCACTGTTTGTTATCTCCTGCTATCCAGGGCCCATTGTCTCTGCTAATGGGCCATTAAGAACCCACCACATGACTCATGAGTTACCTCATCCCATTGGAAGAGGCTCCACCCAGGGGGGAGGAGCCAAGCATTCCCACCTGGATATAAGCTGGACTCTGGGACTGTACAGTGGCCTCTGCCTGCTGGATCTCCAGAGGACAAGAGCCTTCACTGGACCATCAGGACCTTTTTCTACCCGATCAGCGCTTCAGAGAACCATTTCATCTGGACGGCTCCCACCACCCTGAACAGGGTGTCAGGTTGTATTCTGACTCTGTCAGTGGTTACTGTTGTTGTTTATATTAATAAAGAACTGTTATTTTTTTTCTCATATCATTGCCTAAAAGCTCCTTAATTTCAAAATTATACTAATTTGGAGGGAAGGGGGTTACATTTCCCATTCCAAGGGAGGCTCCTGCCTTCCTTAGCAGACTCCTGTCTGTTCAAACCAAGACAATAACACATTCCTATTTTGCCATCTTGCCTTACAGAAACGTTCTCTTTGCAGAAGCACATCTCAGACTCATCTCAATCTCCTGGTAATAATGCTCCAACAGCTTCTTGTCACTTCCAACTGATCTCAAATCTTAAACCAAAAAAACTAATTAGTCCTGAGATGCATGACCTTGCATTCTGTGATGCTAAATTACATCTCATTTTTTTTTATTTAATCACATTTCAAAATCCTAATTCCTCCTGTCTGATAATTCTATTCTTCTCCAGCTGTGTGTGAGGGACTACCTAGATCAGCACATTCCCTGTTTTTATGTTTGGATCAGCAGTGAAATAAACTTAGATTTCAAGAATAATCCTTTAACTTCAGTTACGATTCCTCCAGTCTGGTCCAGCAGAAAGGTATTAAAAATCTTACAATGCCCAGAGTAGGCCTAGACTCACACACTTGACTCATTTGTCTATAGCAATGCTATTAAATCCGAGTTAAATTTACTACGCTATGTTTTCCAAACCAGTCATAGACTCCTGGAATGGTTTGGGTTGGAAGGGACCTTAAAGCTCACCCAGTTCCATGCCCTGCCATGGGCAGGGACAGCTTCCACTGTCCCAGGCTGCCCATCCCTGGGCACTGCATTTCAAGCACACAAATCATCTTTCAGTATCATCCAGGTAAACAGTGTGTCCACGCACCAATTCCCTTGTAAAGTCTGTCTTTTAGGATCCTTGTTAGTATTTCCAAAAACCTACACTTTAAAATAAACCTCTCTAGCTTTAGCAATCAACATGAAAAGATTCAGCAGCGAATGAAAATATTTATACCCTGCTGGACCAATCTTCCACAATTCAGTTCCACATTTTATGATATTGAAAGTGTCAATGATGTGATTTAACATCTTAGATAAAGTCAGTGCACTAACATGCTGGTACTAATTAAACTGGGCAATTATAAAATAGAACTTGCCTTTCAGTCCTGGCAAATTGACTGTGTTTCACAGGTGAGAAGGTGACAATGAGAAACACAAAAACAAGCACAGTTGCTCTAAAACCCTTCATTTAACAAACTCCACTTGAGTTCCTCAAATTTGAAGTTACTGTTTTGATATGAAGCGTCAATAATCTAGAATCAGTAACTCCTAAGTACCTTTACTAGTTACTACAAGCTTAGATTTTTGCCTCATTGAATTTTGGGAGAATTCCAAAATATTGCTGATGCACACTCTGAGCAGAAATTCTGGTTCTCACCCTGGCTTTGCAACTTTAATTTTTATATACATAAACAAGTATATTCATATCCAGACCTAGTGAAAGATCCTGTCCTCTTTCTGCTAACTGTAACATTCAGGGAGTTGATCTGCATTACACCTGGCACCAAGAGTTCTTTTCCTTCATGGTGTGAAAAAACCTGTGTACAAACATGAGAGCAACAGGTAACTCACTGAGGAGAGCAGCTGAGAGTGCTCAGTCAGGAAAACAAGGCCCAGAAACTTGGTGAGGCATTGGGTCNTCCAAACCAGTCATAGACTCCTGGAATGGTTTGAGTTGGAAGGGACCTTAAAGCTCACCCAGTTCCATGCCCTGCCATGGGCAGGGACAGCTTCCACTGTCCCAGGCTGCCCATCCCTGGGCACTGCATTTCAAGCACACAAATCATCTTTCAGTATCATCCAGGTAAACAGTGTGTCCACGCACCAATTCCCTTGTAAAGTCTTTTAGGATCCTTGTTAGTACTTCCAAAAACCTACACTTTAAAATAAACCTCTCTAGCTTTAGCAATCAACATGAAAATATTCAATAGCAAATTAAAATATTTATACCCTGCTGGACCAATCTTCCACAATTCGGTTCCACATTTATAATATTGAAAGTGTCAATGATGTGATTTAATATCTTAGATAAAGTCTGTGCACTAACATGCTGGTACTAATTAAACTGGGCAATTATAAAATAGAACTTGCCTTTCAGTCCTGGCAAATTGACTGTGTTTCACAGGTGAGAAGGTGACAATGAGAAACACAAAAACAAGCATAGTTGCTCTAAAACCCTTCATTTAACAAGCTCCACTTGAGTTCCTCAAATTTGAAGTTACTTTTTGGATATGAAGCATCAATAATCTAGAATCAGTAACTCCTAAGTACCTTTACTAGTTACTACAAGCTTAGATTTTTGCCTCATTGAATTTTGGGAGAATTCCAAAATATTGCTGATGCACACTCTGAGCAGAAATTCTGGTTCTCACCCTGGCTTTGCAACTTTAATTTTTATATACATAAACAAGTATATTCATATCCAGACCTAGTGAAAGATCCTGTCCTCTTTCTGCTAACTGTAACATTCAGGGAGTTGATCTGCATTACACCTGGCACCAAGAGTTCTTTTCCTTCATGGTGTGAAAAAACCTGTGTACAAACATGAGAGCAACAGGTAACTCACTGAGGAGAGCAGCTGAGAGTGCTCAGTCAGGAAAACAAGGCCCAGAAACTTGGTGAGGCATTGGGTCTGTCCCTCGTTCTACAGGACAATGAGGTGGTGCTATACAGTCTCTGGGATATGATCAAAAAAGCTGTCAAAGCACAGAACCATGACTCAGGTCCTTTTTAAGGTGATTTTGATGAATCCCAGTGGAGCAGACTATCATAAAGCTTATTACTAATTGAACAGGGATGTGGCAATGAGGAGTATAAATTATGCACCATGACTGTTTCCCTCTACGGGTGCACAGTGCATTTATATTGGAGTAGAAGAAATGTCACCCACAGCCACAAACTTAAAATTTCCTGAGAGACTCCTCAGAGAACAAAAAACAACCAACAAACACCAACCCCACGTCACTTTTTACTACCATTGCCCATTCTCAAAGAGAAGAGATTTGAACACATGAAAATCATAGAAACACAGAAGAGTTTGAGTTGAAAAGGACTTTAAAGCCCATCCAGTGCCACCCCTGCCATGGGCAGGGACACCTTCCACTGTCCCAGGGCGCTCCAAGCCCCATCCAACCTGGCCTGGGACACTTCCAGGGATGGAGCAGCCACAGATAAATTCCCTGTCTACCAAGGAATTTAGTTTATTTAATATATTGTATGATTTTTCAGTTAGCTCAGCAAATTTCTAGACTCCTATGAAGGTCACATAATTCTGTCCATTAACCCATGATTTTCTGCAACAGCCTAAAAAGCTTTTACTGGTTTCTAAGGAGCTTTGTGGACTTCATGCACTCTTAAGATATTCTATACACTGTCCAACAGGAAAAGGTTTCTAGGAAATACATGAAGCAGTTTACTGAACAACCCATTTTTTTACATATTTTACTTATTATTAAGTTTTTAAGCTATCTTCTTTTGCTATGTGACTTTTAAAAACCCGTGATCTGCTTGAAACGCCACACGCCACAGGCATATAAAGAGACTTCATTAAATTATAATGTTCTTATTTTAATCTTTAAATTATTAAAACTGCTGCCACTCAGTACCAGCATTTTGGGGCAATTATAAGGTGTTTTCTAAGAGTTTTAAATCTTTTTGGCTAAGATATCAATCACAGGCCTTTTCCAAAAATGTCCCCTGGAATGGATATTCATCCTTTTTCCTTATGCCAGAGATGAAAACTATATACCCAGCTGAATATGCAGCTTTCCATTACCTGTATTGTCACAGCACCCCAGGGACCTGAGTGATGGCCAGGATGTGATCAAATGCAGGTGACTGAGCTAAAGCCCTTCGTTTCTTTGGAATCTCTATTACACTCCACACTGTAAAGCCCACAGTAATGGATTCCCTGGCTGGATGAGATGCTGGAGTGTGCTGGGAGAGCAGGAGTTTAGGATTGATGCCAGGAGTCCAAGATTTGCTGCAAACACTGATTTACCTGCTGGAACTCTGCTTTGCTGTGTCTGAGCAAAGGGCCACTGCCAGCAGTCCTTGGGAGAGGGGGACTCTTTGGAGGGGAAAGTTGAAGGATTATAAACCATCTTACTTCTGCTATAATTTGTGTCCTAAAACACGGTTTAGAAGCTGCACTGGCCAGTAACAATGCCCAGGGCATTTGAACATAACTTTGCTTTCCCTTTTAGGTTACACCCCTGTGCTGGTGACACAGGAAAGGAGATCTCTGGAATCAGACATCGTGTACAAACTCCAGAGCCCCTCCTTCCTGCAGTTCCATCCCGATATGCAGTATTTAGGCTGGCAGGATACATTCAGAGGGCTTTGAACAGCCAAGGCCCTGGCTGGCACCTTAATTCCCCATTTGAGAATCCCCCAGGTTTACACCCACTACTTCCTGGGCAAGCAAAGAAGCAGCTGCCATCAATTCACCCAATTCTGACCTGCCTGCTCACCAGCAAGCCAGTCTCACTCAGGAAGGTGTCACAGGCTCTTAAATTCAAGGCTCCAACTGTTTGCTTTGATTCCTTCTGACTTGACTCTTTCATGGCACTGCAAGGCAGACTGCAGACACTGACAACTACAGATTAAGAAAAACTAAGAAGAATTCAAGTCTGAAGATTTGTCCATCTCCTGTCCCCATACAGACCACACAGTCTCTACCTAATTCAGGTCATCAGGTGTTTTCATTACTCCTCAAAACAGTCACACTGCTGTTCTCACCCAAATATCACACTTGCTCTGCCTGAAAGATCCAAAAGCTTTAACAAAAACTGGACTGACAGTCTGAACCACCATCAGCTTCACCCTGCCACCTATAAAGAGACACAGGGTACAGGAATGATGGTTTATTCTTGTGCTGCAGTTCCTGGAAAACTACAAAGTAATGGATCACTAACTTCTTCTGAGATCTCAGATCTTCAACATAAAGTTCAAACCTCATTTTCAATCAAAACACTACTTTTAAGGAAAGAATGACTGTTTCTTTTCTCCTCCCTAAGGTACGAAACACTGCATGCAAATAAATCAAATGCTCTGATCCTGTACCATTCATTTACTTTTATTTCTGACAGGTTTGTTTGCACTAAAAAAGAGAGCATGGATTTCCACCTGTGTCCATTTTTGTAGCTCCAAAGCTTCCTGGCAGTTAATCACAGAATCATGGAATGGTTTGAGTTGGAAGGGACCTTAAAATCATCTCGTTCCAACTCCCTGCCATGGGCAGGGACACCTTCCACTGTCCCAGGCTGCTCCAAGCCCTGTCCAGCCTGGCCTTGGGCACTGCCAGGGATCCAGGGGCAGCCACAGCTTCTCTGGGCACCCTGTGCCAGGGCCTCCCCACCCTCACAGGGAGGAATTTCCTTGTAATATCTAATCTAAAACCACTGTTTTCAGTTCGGAGCCATTTCCCTTGTCCTGTCACTACCAGCCCTCGTCCCAAGTCCCTCTCCAGCTCTCTTGGAGCCCCTTTAGGCACTGGAAGGGGCTCTGAGGCCTCCATGGAGGCTTTATCTTGTTCAGGTTGAACAAACCCCAGTCTCTTGGCCTGTCTCTATAAGAGATGTTCCTGCCCTGTAATCAACTTGGTGGCCTGGGGACCTGTGTGTCCCTCCCCTGGCTGTGCCACAGGTCCCTGTGCCCTTTGTGGTGCAAAGGGTCAGCAGCCCACAGCCTCTCTGGGCTGCCAGGCAGAGCCCAGCCTGCCCTGGATGGCTCCCAGGCAGAGCCCAGCCTGCCCTGGATGGCTCCCCGCACAGCTCCTCTGGCTCCACACACAAACCCTGCTCTGGGGAATGCAGCCCTGCTCACGCTGAGCACAGGGAGAGCAGCAGCAGCCCATTCCCAGCCCCAGGCTGGAACTCCCAGGCTGGAATTCCCAGGCTGCAATTCCCAGGCTGGAACTCCCAGGCTGCAATTCCCAGGCTGCAATTCCCAGGCTGGAATTCCCAGGCTGCAATTCCCAGGCTGTAATTCCCANGCTGCAATTCCCAGGCTGGAATTCCCAGGCTGGAATTCCCAGGCTGGAACTCCCAGGCTGCAATTCCCAGGCTGCAATTCCCAGGCTGGAACTCCCAGGCTGGAATTCCCAGGCTGGAACTCCCAGGCTGGAACTCCCAGGCTGGAATTCCCAGGCTGCAATTCCCAGGCACACGCTGCTGTCGTGTTCACGCTCACCAGAGAGCAAACCTAGCGCCCATGAGTATAAAGCCTTCAGCTACAATCCAGCTTTAAAATTCCCTGAAAGGCAAACAGCGTTGGAAATACTTTCATAATGTGGGGTCGTGGGACGGACACATCAACAAACAATGCCAACGCATCCTGATGTGACTACATTAAAATAATGGATAAGAGCTATCAATTAGCAGGTCAGGCATTTCCCTTTCAAATTCTACCTTGGAAAAGAAAGCTAAATAGAAGAATAATCATATTACTCTTCCAGAAGAAGCAGTAGTTCTGGTAAAGCCAGTGTTTTATTGGTCAGTACTTACCATCACTTTAGATTACGTGAAAAAGTCTTTAAGTGTTACTTTATAGACCTTTTAATAGAATTTTCTGGCATTAAGGATAATGCTGCATTACTTTTACTAAGTGCTTTTTACTTAGCTGTGAGAAACTTCAATACTGAGAGACTTTCAATTTGGACTTGTTTGCAGACTTCCCTAACATTACACACAGGAAGAGTCAGCCAAGTGAGTAAATAAAAGTAGGAGCAGGATGAACACATGGAGAGACAGGAGTTTGAAGGCCTCATTTGACAGCTGCTCAGTGCATCAGGAAAATGTGGTTTAGCTCCAGCAGTGGTCTCTGATAATGGATTTTCTGAACAATTTCAATATTACTTTTTAAAACTCTGAGCTGAATTAATGCTGCTTGAAAAGATTGTCCTCCCCTGACACAACAGTATTGTCTGTGCTCTCTGTCCCTGCCGTACTAAACTGCTCACGAGCTGTGTGACCTCCCCTCCTTTGTCACCAGCAGCTCTAGGTTTCATCTCTCAAACTCTTTCATGTTTTCTGCTGGTAGTAGCAGCACAGGTTCAAACCAAGATGTAGGAACAGAAAGCAATGTTTGTGCTTTCCCCACTCATCTTCCCTTTTAACTGATACTCCTAGGTGGGAAAAAAAAATAAATGACTGCTTAAATTTAATTAATGGAGCTGATAATTTCAGTTAAGAAGTCAGCTATAGAATCACAAAAATTAGATTGAAATAAGTGTGCAGCTCATGACCTTGCCACTGCTGTAAATGAGCAAATGTTCTCACTGTACAGACGCCTGAGTGAAAGCAAAGGTTTAATTGCATTTTTCCTGTGGTACAAGTGGACAAAACTAAGCACGGGGAGAGAGGGGAGTTAATTTGATCAATCTTCTAGGGCTGCAGAAAGGACAGCAGGTACTTAAAAAGCAAAGTACTACAGTGTAAGCTTCCCCTCTCCCTCCCTTCCAACTTACTCTTATCAAAGCATCCCAGAGCTCCTCCAAGCTTTATCACCCTTTCCACCAGTTCACAGACCCCAAACCTAACATGCTGCTTTTTCTCATGTAGATCCTTTCCCTTCTTCTTCCAAGAGCAAAACCGTTGACCTTCCTGAGAAAATACTGAAATCTACGGGGGGTGGAGGGGTTGAACCAAAACAAAATAAACCCAACAACAGCAATTTTTTCATGACTGTGTAAGAAAATGCCCCCTGGTTCCAATTACTGTCATGCAGCAGAGTTGATGAGATGGTGGGACTTGAACCTGTCGTGGCATTGCACAAGAGTCCCTGCAAGTCCCGAGCTTTAATCCAGTTTCACAAGCAGAAAAGTCACTTAATCCCTTGGTAAATTGCTTTAAAAAAGATTGCTAAGTATGAAGAGCTCTGCAGCATTCCAAGTAAGATATCAGACAGTTGCCAACTTCATGAAAGAGAACCCAGAAGTGCCAAACTCAATTTCATCCCGTTCTGCCAGCGTTACACAATCTCCTGGTGTTTTTATCCCTTTCACGATGCTGGCACTCAGTGGAGCAACAATAACCTTTCCCACAAACACAACTTAAATGGCAGAGCTCGTGTAGGTGCAAAAACTTGAACGCAGTGGAAAGCTTTTGCTTGTGCACCTGCCCACAAAAACTTCACGTTAACTCTACTGAGGAGTAGCCTAAAAGCAGAGTTGCCACTCTGAACAGCTACCCCGCAGAGCCCTCCCTGCTGGCCTTTCAGGGACTGGCTAGGGAAACCTTTGGGGCTACAGGGGAATAGAGCAGAAATACGGATGTCCTAAAGATGCCTCATACTGCTGTCTCCAAACATATATTAGATATTAAGAAGGAATTCTTCCCTGTGAGGGTGCTGAGGCCCTGGCACAGGGTGCCCAGAGAAGCTGTGGCTGCCCCTGGATCCCTGGCAGTGCCCAAGGCCAGGCTGGACATTGGGGCTTGGAGCAACCTGGGATAGTGGGAGGCATCCCTGCCCTGAGATTAGATTGATTTTAAGGTCCCTTCCAACCCAAACCATTTTATGATTCTGTGATTTTTGTTAAATACACGGCATTTGTTTATTTGAAATTCCTATGCTCTTTTCTCCACATGCCATCCTGCATTAAGCATCTGGTATATTCCTGGGTTTTGGGGTGTTTGGGTTGGGTTTCTTGTTGTTTCTTTGGTTCATTGTTTTTGTGTTGTTTTTGTTTTTGTTTTTTCCTTATAAACAGATCTCAAATAACTGAAGATTCTTGAATCTAAAACACCAAAAGCCTGATAAAAATTCCAGCCAGCAGCTGCTGTTCCCAAGCAGCACTCTGGAGACAGCCCACCACGGGATACTGGGGGGAAGGAAACAGCGGGGCAGCAAAATTCATTTGCTTTGCTGCAGTTTGCTCGGGAGCTTCCCGTATGCCACCACCACCTGCAGCTCTGAGCAGCAGCTGGAAAAGAAAATGAGGTGGGAAAATAACCACAGCCAGCCAGCACAGGCACGGAGAAGCCGTGGCCATCAGGAGCACAGATCACTTTCTCTGTTACCTGAGCTGCCCTGAGGAGAGCCAGGATCTCTTCTGCATTCACACAAGAGAGGAATCCAAGCAGCTTTTGCTCCTCAAAGAATATCCTCGTGCTCAGTGCACTCCAGCAATGACATGATCTTGTAATTCAGGAATTCCTCAGAGAGTGTTTGATTGTTCTAGAGGAACACGAGTGACTTTAAACAGTCTTTGAGATTAAACAGCATCAGTTCCCCTCGGAGGATGAGTTAGACACGAGTCTGCATTACATCACAGAAAGAGATTGCTGTGACCACTGTTTCCCGGGAGGAAATTCCACAACCAGCATGGAAATGGAAAATTCTCCATTTTCCTAACGATTCCCACAAATCCAAGTGTCGCCACGTTGAAATGCAATGTTCCATCTCTAAAATTCATGGAATCATTTAGGTGGGAAAAGACCTCCAAGATGATTGAACCCAACCATCCCCCAGCACTGCCACGGCCACCACTAACCCATGTCCCCAAGTGCCACATCCACACACCTCCTAAATCCCCCAGGGACGGTGACTCCACCACTGCCCTGGGCAGCTGTGCTGGGCCTTGACAACCCTTTCCACAAGGAAACTCCTCCTAAACCTCCCCAGCACAATTTGAGAGCACATTACTGCACATGAAGAAGCAACAGTGCAAGAGAGAAACAAGCAGCAAACAATAAATAAGTGCTGAATGCTCCGAGCTTTGCACACTTTGAACTTTCTTTGACAGTTTTGTACTCATAGCTGTGACCCTGCAAATGGAAGTGCAGATCAAATCCTAATTCTTAACGATTTTTCCAAAGCCTCTAAGCCAGTAAAGCTTTGCTAAACTCAGGAGTCATAAAATCTATTGTTTCTCTGCCCTGAAACACTTAGAGAATTTGTCAATATTCAGAAAAAGCACCATTCAAACCTCCTGCAGCTTCAAGCTAGTGGGAAAGCAAAGGGAGGGAATTAGGATCAGCTGGTTCATGTACTGAATCCAAGCAGCAATAAAAATACAATACTCAGGTTTTGAAAATCTAGTGTGAGAAATCTGAAGTTTGCCTTAAATCACAAGGCAAACTAGATGTATTTGCAGGATTAACTCCTGGAAGGAAAGAGCATTTGGATGCTTGTGACATTTGGGATTTCCATCTCTTCCTCTCCCACTTACAAATAGGTGCTGCAAGCCTTCGTACTAGAGAAATGCTTTACTGGAAGCACAAAGTACTTCTATATTAGCTGAAAAAAAATCCTAAACTGTTACTTTGGATGCTTTTATTTTCTCCTCATGTTTATCTACATGAAGAATGATACACAGAAGAAGGAGTAACTGCAGTTGAGCAAAGAAAATTTCTTCTCTTTCATGGGAATTTAGTGCTCAGACATCCTCCACAGGAGAGGAGGTCTCATTACAAACGTTCATCTTCCTATTCAGCAGTGCAGCAAGCACTGATCAGCATCATCAGCTGTTTTCCTGACCTGTTCTGCACACAGCAAATCAAGCCAAGCCCTCAAGCTCTGAAGGGCTGAGCAGACCACGAGGCACAGGCAGTAGGAAGGAGAACATTTCTCCCAGTGCTGCAGAAAACATCATCGACCCAGGAAACCTTGATTTCCAGACTCAGCCAACAGCAGAACACAGCAAAAGCGCTGCTATCATTAGCACATCAGAATGAGGCAGAAATTAGCACTTTCCATTTGGAGTTTTTACACAAAGCCGAGCTCTGCCACCCCTCACCCACTGTCACAAACCCAGCCTTCTAAACGCGTTATCAGTGGGCTGAGCAGCCACGTGCACGTTTGCTTCACACTGACTCCACACCCTTCAACTCATCCAAAACTTCCCAGCTGCCCCAACACCTCCTCCATCGCAGCTATAACCAGGAGATGAGTTACCTCCGGGAGACACGTGGCCCATTTCAGTCAAATGATGCAGCTCCTGAAAGGAGGAGGACAGAAAGGATGGAGAGAACGTGCTCTTGCTTGCTTTATTGCCCAACACTCACCCAGAACAAGAAGAAAGCACACAGCTCTCTCTGCTCTTCAGATGACAACAGGACCTTCACTCATTACCCTCACTTGTTTGAATCAAAGAAAAACAAACCCTGAATAAAAAACAACACAATTTTGAACCACTAACTTCAAACCAGCTATAGCAATTTTCTGGCAAATCATTTAAACATTTATTTATGTCCAACTATTATGTACAATTCTACGTACAAGCTCTTTGGACCTGCCTGCTTAACCAACAGGAATTTAACCGATCTGTACTCTAAGCAGTCCATATAGCACTGATAGGGCCTTCACAAAGAAGGCACATTCTGAATTTCCAGGAAAAAAACTACAGCCACCATGGCAACGACGCAGCAAACAGCAAGAACTCCTTCAAAAACTGGGAAGCAATCTAATCACACCAATGCCAGGTGTATCATTTTTAAATACAGTAATTCCTGGCACACTCTCTGCAAAAAGAAAACATTAAACTCTGTGTACAAATATTCACTGAAAATATGTTTACAGATGCACACTGCCTTGCAATGAAATAAAAAAATTACATCTGTAGTACTGCCTGGGATGATTTTCAACCAGGTAGGAAATAATCAGTTGCTTACAAATCTAGGATTGCAAATAAGCACAAGATTGGAAACATATATATATATTCTGAAGCAAAAATTCTGTAGACAACTACAGGTAAAAATGCAGAAGTAATGACTAGATTTGTTCCCAAGCATGTGGCTGTCACAGCAGAGATGTTCTCCACTCTTTTAGGTGTGTCTAACCACACCCACCCAGAAGTGTACAGGCAAAAGGCTAAGGAGACCCCCACAACACTCAACTCGAGCTGGAACTACTTCTTTGGGTTGGTTTTTGGCTGGGTTTTTGTGTCTTGTTTATTTGGGGTTTTTTGGTTTTGTTTTGTGTGTTGAAAGGAGACAAGAAAAGAGGCTTAGGGGTTAGATTTGTGTTCTGTCTTTTTAAAACCTGTTCTTAGAGGCAAGCCATACCTCAGACTCAAAGCAGCATTAGCAGTCCTGAATTCTAACAGAGGTACAAACACAAAACTATTTAATGAGCTGATAAAACCAGTTCCACTCAAATGAGAGAAAGCAAAAATCTCTAGCAATAGTTTTCTGAAGCCATTGAAAAAATATCAACCTCAGGCAGACTTGACCAGGTGGAAGCTGGGAGTTGAGCAGCACAGCACAATCCAGAGCAGAAGCCTCTGGTGACTTCTTTACCTTTTTCCCCCAATTTGGCTAATGCCAAATACTAAGGTGGGTCAAGAGGACTTCAGAGAAACAGCAGCTATGAAAGATTTAACCACAGCATTAGCTTTGATGGCCTTAAATAAGGATAATAGCTCAAGACAAGCATTCCTTGATCAGGAAGCCAGAGCCAGGCTGCAGGTCTCCAGGCTGGGAAGATTCAAAAGCCCCTGAGTTCTAAATTGCTGGTTCCACACACCCACAACCAGTAATTTCAAGCTGAAGTGTGGAGCCAAAATGAACTTTTGGAGCAGTTGGGTAGAAGCCATCGTGAGGATGAGTGTGTCCTGCTCAGACCCTCTGCAGAGATGAAGTCAAACATCTGAATTTTTAATAGGATGCTAATTAGTGCTTGAATAGAGAGCTAATTTGAAAGGACATAGCCATAAAAGTAGTTTTAGAGCTGGACTTAAACTTTTGGGGTTTGGCAAGCAAGTGTTTGCCACCCAAGACTGCAAACCAGGACAGGGCAAACACCTTCCCAGCCTTTAGAACTGAACACAAACAGAAACAGAAGAGCACAAATGCACACCCACGGCTGCTGAACCAGGAGACTGCAGCCAAAAAAGGCCTTAGTGAAAGGGCTGTTAAAAATAATAGAATAATAAAGTTTTGTGAAGCAAAATTAATGAATAGGAATGAATGGCATCATTAAAACACACCAAAACAGCAACAATCAACCACTGGAACCCTGAGGTGATGTTCAGCAGAAATAAACTCTCTGAAGTGTTGTTCCTTTTATCTCCTCACATCCCCACAACTTCACTAGAGCACCTCCCTGTCCCCTCCTGCTGACCCGAGCTGGGCAGGGCAGGACTGAACACAGCTGGGTGCCCGCTAATTTGGTACCCATTACAAAATTTGGCACCACTCCCTACCTACTTCCCCCTCCACCCCTGCAAAATGCTACCCAAGACTAAATCCTGTCTGGAATCCAGCTGAACTTGGTTACTTGCTTCAAAAAACAATCAGGGAAGAAAGGAACAGAGAGCAGCTGGTAAAGATAACTTGCCTTGGAAGCGGAGTTCAGGGCTGGAAATGCTTCCCATCGTTGCTGCCAGCCACCCTTCAGCAGCAGCTGCCCTGCAAACGGGAGTGCAGCTCACAGGCTCCGTGTGCAGAGGAACCTGCTCTCACACGGTGACAGGGAGGTCACACAGGACTGATCTGTCCAGCTCAAAGTGTCTGCAGAGCTGCTCCAAATTCTCTAAAACCTCAAAAGGCACCACAGAGAAGTGCACAGCCCCCTGCTCGTCCTGCCTGGGAGTGAGGACAGCAAACATTTGTGAGATGGCATAAGAACGAAACACAGCCATAGTTCTCATTGTCTTGTGGGTTGAAATGGATGGGATTTTGAAGTGTGAAATTGCAAATTATTTCTACATCTTGCATCCAAAATATGAGTATGTAGAGGTCTCAGATCTCCCTTTTTTCTTTTGGAGGGGTTCTAAGTTTCAAAGCACTACATTTTTGGCCCCATAGTTGCCACTGCCCTCTGTACAGCAGAGCACACTCACCCACCCAGAATTACATCTGAAGAATTCTGCCCTATTATTTGCTTCACATGAACAGGGAGGAGAGAAAAACAGGAAAATTGGACTTCCCCCTCTCTCCCGTTCCCTGCAAGCCACTTATCTTTCTCTCAAGAGCTGAGAGAAATTACCAGCTGTATTTCTATGTTCCTGCTAGTAATGAGTAGTTTCCTGTTGTAGAGTCAGGGCTGCTCAGGATTTCTACTATAATGACATAAAAAAGCTCAAATAAAACTCTAAGCCAGTGCATCAAAAGAATGTGTTTATTACACCTCGCAAACAACTTGGGTTTTTTCCTTTTTCTTTTTGCATTGAAAAAAACCCAGTTAAACGTGGCTGTTTCCATCAGCTGCAGTTTTTTCCTGCTTTGGTTGGTTCGTTTTGTTTTTTTCCCCTTGGAGATCTCAGTATAGCAGACAGAAACCCAAAGGATCACACAGGGTTAATGTTCCTGTACCAAAGATCTTGCAAGTTACAACAGATATTGCTTAATAGTTATGATTTTCATGGTATCTAAAGTGTAAAAGCTGTAACACCACTATAATAATTAACTGATGGCATTGCTGACATGCTGCAGGTGTAACTGCCCAGAGCAGGACCCCAAACAACATTCTGCAACAAACTAGTAATAAAATCATTCTTACTGGTGCAAGATTTCTCTCTCTTTGTCTGGCACAAGTTCAGAAGGCACAATTTAGGGCTGTCCCACAATTTGAACACCCCCTCTTCTCCACAAGTGACAAACGGTTTCGCTTTTCCATATTTTTTCAGTCGATGAAGTCGCCAGATCAAGGAATTCATTCTTTGTTCCCACAAAGCACAACTCAAGCCTTGCCCACCTGGAAGGAGCCTGTGACCTCCACACCACCAGCAGGTCTGCCTTTCTGGTTTCAGGCTGGGATGGATTATTCCCTCCAAACTCACCCAGCTCCTCCAGCCCAGCGCCGGGTGCTGCTGCTGTGCCTGGGAGCACAGAACGCGGTCCCCGCACTGAAATTTCTGTGGCACATGGCACCTTGCACCATGCATCAGCATCGGCTCCTCGACATTTCCTGCCTTCCCCGCAGCTGCTTGATGCGCAGTGACGTTCTGCTGGAAGCCTGCTCCAGGGGAATGAGTACTATGGGATGGATTTCCAAGCACAAGTTTCACAAGTAGGTCACAGGCAGGCACGAGCTCTCACCTTCCGCAGGCACCGCTGCTCCTGCAGACACGAGGAGCTGCAGAGGGGTTCAGGTGTCGGGAGCAAAGGTGTTATGGACAGCTGGCAGTGAAAAAAGAACACAGATCCCAGGGTGTGTGCACACAAACCATCAAACAGGAAGTTAAACAGGCAGTGCTCCCCTTTCCTGCCATCACTGCTCACAGAGAGCTCACTGCTCCACCTTTGGGGACACTGGCAGCCACACCTCTGCCTCCCGCTTACCTGAGCCTCACTGAGCTCCTCAGAGGGCACAGTGACACAGGGCAGGGACAGGAGCAGGAGCCCCGTTGATGCTGCACACGCTTGAAGCAGAATTTTCATGAGAAAACACACGGTTTTCTCCCTGACAGTTGGAAAGGCCCACAGGGAACATTTAGCTGTCATAGACGCTGCTCTTTTCATCAAAAACAGGCTTCAGCGTGCAGTTTCCTTCCCTCCACCCGGGATGGGAGAGCACAAACAGGAGCAAAACCTGCTCCTGGGAAAGGCACACAACCCAAGGGAAGGATTTGCACAGAGTTCCTGGCAGTCACATCCATCCAGCCTGCAAAACCGAGAGGAGGGGGACCAATTTCCCAACAGCTTAATACTAACCTACATTCCGAATACTCTGTTGTGGCACTGGATGTCTCATGATCAGAATTAATTACAAGGCAAAGGAAGCAAAAGGCAGCAAAAACATGCCTCCAACACAGCACTCTGTGGGTCCCAAAGACATAATAGATTCAGCTGCACGTTGGGAAGGACAAACTCACCTTGGTTCTAGGAAAGGGAGGTGTCCTAGGTTGAGCATGAACCAATGGTGGGAGTTGGACATGCCTCCAGATCCCATATTTAAAACAAAGCAAGGTACCCAAAGCTCTCTCTTACTTCCGGCTTTCAAGCAGGTAACTGAGGAGCCCGCGCGGTCCGGCAGGGCCGGGCCCGGCCCGGCCAGGGCAGCCCGGCCCAGCTGGGATGGCCCGGCCCGGCCCGGCCCGGCCCCAGTGCGGCGTGGACTTTTAAAATCTTGTTGCTATTGAGCCCGCCAGCTCCACAGGACCCCGGCGAGGCCGGGCCGGCTCCGCTCGGCTTCGGGCGGAGCCGAGATGGGCCCCACTCGGGCCACAAGCCGCTGAGCCGTCCTACCGGCGCCGCAGGAGATCATGCGGCTGAGATCGGGGGCAAGTCTGCAGCCTGTGCGGAAAGCAGCCCTGCGACTGGAGTTGAACGCGGCAGGGGCCGGAGGAGCACCCATGCAGCCATAGTGGCCGCCACCATTCTGGCCCGACTCCTGAGATCTTGGCACAGCCCCCCCAGCGCGGCCTGAAATCCTGCACTTCGATTGTCCCGCCGCCGCCCGGCACCGGATCACCTGACCATCTGCCGGAGCCCAGAGAGATGTTAACTCTTTCCGTGCTCAGATAAAACCTACAGATACTAATCCTCCAGCGAATAAGAGCGGGGAGAAGGGTGAAGACACTTGAGGAGAACAACATGGAGACTCCAAGGTCAGTGAGGAGGGCAGAGCTGAAGTCCAGAAGGGGGAGAATGAGAAGATGTCCTATGTCTCGGGACTGAAATTCTTTTGTAAGCCATGATGAAGACATGAACAATCGGACTGTTATCCCTGTAACTCATGAAAGACATGGGGGGATGAAGCGTTCAAACTGCAGACACGAGCAAAGGCACTTGTGCTAAAGCCAGCAGATGTTGAAGTGACTGTGATCCAATGAGAAGCTTGAACAGAGAGAGAGATAAGGTGAAGAAGATCCCTGCCCTTAAAAAAAAAGGGGGGGGGGGAGACCTCTGTCCTCAGAAATGAAGATGATCTCAGAGATAATGAAGAGAACCTTTGCTCCTGAACAACTCATCCTTAAAAGTGTACCCCATGGGTCAGTGGCCCACAGAGGTAGTTGTGGGAAAACTACCAAATGTGGGAGGGACCTTCACGGTACAAGCAGATTTCCACCCGGGCGCTGCTTTACTGTGACATTGAATCTACAAGAGAACTGTTTCTTTTGGAGAAGTCTCCATGGCATGGCAAGAGAGACTTTTCTTTCTCTGAGTGAACTAGAAAAAGACTATTTTAGAAGTGATGCACTGACTGAAAAGTCTAAGTTTGGTCTCTTTACGTTGTCAGTAGGAAAGGAAAGATGGAAAGTGGGGGGAGGAAAAGTGTTTTGAAGGTTTATTCTGATTCTTATTATTTTCCTTTTAGTTCTGTTAATAAAGTTAACTTTATGCTTTTTTTAAAGTTTTGGGCCTGCTTTGCTTCCTCCTAATCCATATCTCACAGCAGAAATTGGATAGATAATTTTAGTGAGTACACTAGTGTTCAACTAGAACCAAAACCGAGACATTAATTGGTGCGTTGGCCGGGAAACTTGAATTGGCGAACTAAACCCACTACAGGAGGATATGTTCTGTCCCAGCTGAAGATCTGGGATGAGAACTGCAAACACTGCTCTGGATTGTGCTGGCAAGCCTAGTTCAAGACATCAGGCTGAGGCAAAGCACCTCAGGCCACCCTGTCAGGCTACTGTCCTGTAAACCTTGTCGGTGGGTAGAATTTGTGACAAGCCATTTTCTTTGTCTTTGACCTCTCATGCCACAAGGTGACCAAGCCTTTTATCCTTTATAATGCCTTTCTTGAGTCTGTCTGCATATCCTACACATCCATCACAGCTAGAGAAAGGACAAAGCTTCACAGGCACCAGACCTCAACTGGTCAGCCGGAAGACTCAAGTTTGTTGCCCAGATCCAAGTTAAAAAGCAGGAAAATTCTGAGATGCCTCCACGAGACATCTACAAACCTGCACTGTCAGTCGTGATAAAACATCTCAGCCCCCTGCCAGAACAGTGTCACTCACTGCAGACCCGTGAAAATTGTGCATATGGGGTGGCAGCAGGAGCCACAGTTGGGGTTTGGTGAGCAGAGGGAACGTGCACCTCAGCAGGTATTGTGAAAGCAGCTAGAAACGCAGAATGGTGGCACTTTGCTCACGATAGTGTTTTTGTGTTTTCAACCATGTGGGTGGGCAAGGCAAGTTCTACTGTAACCATAGCTGTTCCTAAACAAAGAGCATTCCTGTAAACTCGAGGAATCTATTACAAAGCACAGAAAAATATTTTTACACACAGAGTCTAATAACATGTTTTGTCAATTAGCTCAGTCACCGTTCAAAGGAGTCACCATCCTACCCTCTTCCCCTTCTTTCCTCCCATGAAATAGAAAAAGCAGCAGTTTTAGAAGTAGTTCTCAAACACAATTAGCATTTATTATAACTTCCCAGGTACAACCTACGCTTATCTCCCAACTGCACGAAGAGAGATCTCTTTGAGGGGTTATGATAAAAGTAGTTATTTCACAGCTGATCTCCACACACTGTTTTAACAAGCCTGCCCATTTCCAGAAAATCCTGTCACCCTATAATCTTCGGAAAGATTAAAGGTACATAACACAGCTTTAAAAACCCACATTGCTTAAGGTCTCTTATTACTCAGGTTTTCCCTAAACTCACTGTTCATTATTTCTCAGCCAAGAATTGAAATGGATTTCCTGTAATGCCACCAAGATGTCACTTTTAACAGGCAGCAATGGCTGCACTTCCTAGCTGCCAGAGGATCAAAGAGCACACCAGGAACACTATGTGAAGGAAAAGGAGAAAATAGAGCTGAATACTTTCCATCTCCTCGAGCAGTCTGAAGTGCTCCACCTTTAGCTCTAAATTTTCTGTATCTATCCCTTCTCTGCCTTGAGAAGGCACGGAGAGCTCTACACTCCTGAGAATAAGGATGTTCATCTTTGCCCTGAAATCAAAGCCCCAAGTACCCCAGGGCTCGCTGTATGCCCCCCAGAAAAGTGAGGTATTAAGCACTGCTGCAATAATTAGAGGAAAATAACGTGTTCCCATTTCTTCCCTCCTCTTTGTGAAATTGTAACATCTTCCTGAATCACTATTTCCTCTCATCTCCCGCTCACCCTCTCGCTGTGGTTTCGTGAAGTGGCAGCCAAAAGCAGAGGTTGTTCCTAGGTAGGAACATGAAATTTAATTAGGTGCTCCCTCTCCTGCGAGGATGAGGTAGAGAGAGCCAGAATCAGAAGGCACAAGCTCGTTCTGGAAGGAACCCAAGAAAATTAAACTGCAATCAGTAAGAGAGAAATGTTTATTCATGAAACCTGAGCTGAAACAGGAGAGGTGTTTCCAATCCCTTCACTGCTTGCAAGGCATTTCCTCTCATTTGTATTTGGTTGAACCGCTCTGTTCCATCTTGGAAATCCAGCTCTGGATAAGGTGAGCAAAGTCCATCAGTCATTCCAGCCTCACTTACAGCTCCCTAGAGCTAAATTCCCTTCTTATTTTAGCTCACAGGTAGACACACCACACCATCAGGAACCAGTTCTGTGCACTGGTGCTGTTTGAGATTTATTCTTTGGAGAGCAAGTGGCTACAGAATTTCACCTACAGGAGGAAATTTTCCTCAAAATTCATTGTCTAATGTCGTATCACCCTTCATCCAGAGGATTCACACCTTAGCAAAAATTATTCCATCTTCTGGGTGACTTTAACAGCCACAGAATGATGAGGAAACGTTGCAGTTCTTTAAGCAAACTTTCATGACACAGAAAATGGCCAGCACTGAGAAATGAAAAGAACTGAATCACAATTTCTTCAATAACTTCATATGCAAGCAGGAAGACTAAAGACAGTGAAAATAGACCATATTCCTTAAGTGAGCTCCAAAACATATCAGGAGCAGATAGAGATCAGGCCAGTGGCACAGAAATACCAAAAATAATGTTATAAAACCTGTCAAGAAATGCCTGTACTGTATTAAAAAAGCAACACCACAGAAGCAAGTAAGAAAACACTATTTTGATTACAGATAAAACATGAGGGAAGATAGTTGAACATATCTTCAAATGTCAGGTATCTGTAACTCGGCTGGATAAAATTCTCACAACTGCTGGTTTCATTGTTTATTTTGAATAAAACTTAGAGGATTGATGAGAATCTAGAATATGTACAAAGGTGAAGATAGTACCTGTCAAAAAAAAAGCTAATTCTAGACCAGTCTGGCTTAACTTAAAATCCCTCCTCAGAGCAATAGCATGTATTTATACACGGATCACCCATACCTATTTGGATGATAAGGAAATGAGTAACAGCCAACAATTGTCATGGATCAATCCAATTTTTTTCCACAGCCATGAACAGACTGGATAAAGGAATAACAGAAGTTAGATATTGAGACTCCAGTAAGGCTTTTGTCACTGTCTCATCAGACAGAATTCTAAAATCTGTTTCTGAAACTTGCTCATTTTAGAGATGCCCCCTTTTTTTAATACTTTATAAAAACATCCGTTCCCCAACAATGAGCCAAATTGCTAATGAAATATCAGACACACAGAGCAAACTGTGGCCTAGCATGGTGCTGAAAGCTTTGGAAGCACTTTCCTAAGGTGGAAGACCCACAGCAGAGGGAAAATATTGACAAATCTCTCATTAAGAGGACAGTCAGGTCGTGGGACAGGTTGGTACTGGATCTCCAGCACTGGACTTTTTTTGTCAGAGGGTCTGACAAATTGCCTTGCTGAACTTCCAGCTTTCATCTTCCAATCACTCAGAAATGTTTTAGAAGTGTTAGTAAGTAACAGCCCTAGTACATCGCCATACAGGTGCTAAGTGACCCCAGTGATGGCCTTGGCAGTGCCTGGTTGATGGCTGGACTTGAGGAGCTCAGAGCTCTTTTCCTACACAACTCTATGATTACATTAACTCAAGGTTTTGCCAGCAAAACCAAGCACTGGATCCTCCTGCAACTCCTAAGTGCTCAGATTGGAAAAATGTTTAGAGTCTCTAATCTCTGCAGGGCACAGGGAGAAAAGAACGTTTCTTTACATTTTTGAAAGCACGAGGAGTGTAAGTGCCCAGCCCAGAACATGCACTGGTCTCTTTTCTAGGCAGCAGAGAGAAATCACAGGCCCTACCCTCTGTTCCCCCAGCACATGGACTCAGCTCACACCTTGTGCAGCCCCTCAGCTCCCACCCTTGTCTCAGTGGCACATGCACAGTGACACCATCCAGAAGGGTCAGGATCAAACCATCCTTGCTTCAAAGAGCTCAGCTCCCAGCACTGGGGATTCCACCCTGCCCCTTCACCAGCTGAGCCCCCCAGGCCTGGCAGATACAAATCCTGCTTTCACACCACGGTGAGCAGATAGGTGCACTTCTTGAAAGGGATCCACAGAATGTACAAACCATTCACAATTCCAACCATGCTGAGAGAGGAAAACTTTCCACGAGGGGTTCAATAAAAACCCCACTACATCTGCTTGAAAAGCACATTTATACTTGGGTAGTTTGAGATTTGGCTTCTTCTTTCCATGAGATATGAACACAGAACACTCACATCTAAGCTGCTACCAAACACCTAAGAGCTCCAATTTCTTTATTTCCTCCAAACCTTGGCCTCTGCCTACCTAGGAGCTGAAACAGATATGTACAAATTCACCAGTTAGGGTTCTTCAGAGCATTTTCAATCCTGCCACAGCAGCCTGATAGCCAGTGGCACTTCTAGACCAGCCCTGCAGAGATTCGGGTACACATTAGCAATTCACACACCTCACTAAAATCAGTATTTCTTAATTTCACCTGCCTCTCCAAAGCCACTTTACAGGGCACAGCAGATGGGGGAAGGCAAGTCTGCTGCCATCAGTAGCCAGCTTCTCCTGAAAGTTACACACACCAGCTCATGCTTTACAGCTCACACCTTCCTGTCACTGAATGTTGTGCTGGGAGGAAAACAAGCCATTTCCAGTCCCCAGTTGTTTTATCCTATCTTATTTCATCAGCAAGGAAAGTGCCTCGTGTTGTACCAAACCAACCTTTCCTTTAGTGATTCTTTTACACCTCGCTTCTTGCTGTCAATGCAACAGAGACACACACTAAGAAAAAGAACATTCTTTCTACCAATTCCCCTCATTCAGCAGCACATCCAGCAGTAGGGAGGTCATGTGGAGAGCAGAATACTACAGTCTCAGCATAAATACAATATAGCTCCTTACCAACCTGTGACAGAGACAAAGAAACCTCAAAGAAAAATGGAGATACAAGCTCACAGGCCTGATTTTACTGCCTGCCTACAGCACAATGAAAAGCTTCCATTTCTTTGCCTTTCTTAGCAGAGAATATGTAGAAAAGGAACAACATCCTTCTGACTTTACTCACCCAGACTGTTGATTCCAGAGGCAATTTCTGGATCTAATTTATTAAGCCGAGTTTTTACACTCCTTAGCAACCAAAGATAACATGTGCTGGGTATTACTGCAGCTTCTCAGGAACAATGTGGATCAGTGATCCACCTGGACACAAGGTGACAAGGTGACTGAACCTGCAACTGCAGTGGCCACATTTAATCTGAAGGAGAACCAGCAGCTTCTTACAATACCCCACCACCACAGGATTGCGTGAACGAAAGACCAGTCAGGGCTTTCTGACCCATTCTGTATGTTTGCCTTATAGTCTGAAAGTGGAGTCCTGACAACGTAATTTCCACCTTCAGCCCAAAACCAGCCAAGACACGGACTGTGAGCTGCACTGACCCACGGAATGCACAGCATCCCTGGCCGGCAGCATCCTGCACGCCTGGGGCCAAAGCCCCCTCTGGGGACTAAACTGGCAAAACTAAAAGCTTTGGCCAACACCTGTTTCCTTGGATTTGCTGTGGGAGAGTTTGCCAGCCTAGAAAAACCCCTGGTTGCCATAGAAACAGAAATACCATAGTAAAGCAAAAGGAAGAAATATTCAATTGTCAGCACAGACAGATTGATTGTTTAGGTTTCCCCCCACACGTGTAAAACTGACACAGGGCTTTGTGTCTTTTACTCCCAACCTGAACCCCTTCCCAGTGGTTTTATCTGGTGTTTATGAGGGCTCTGCTCTGGTAACCTCCCTCCCTGCCAGAGCCCAGCCTCCCTTTGCTGCAGCAGCAGCCAGCCCCAGCACATCAGGCACGGAGAGGGAGCCCAGTGCCAGCCCTCAGGGCCACCACGGCCACAAACGCTGAGGGAAGACGGGAAGAAAAAGATAAACCACCATATTTTTTTTGGTTTTTTAATTCCCTTTGGGCCATGCTCCCTGAATAGCAGTGGCTGTGCCCAGCTGTTTGCTATGCCAGGGGTGTAAGCATGCTGCCTTGGAGAGCACAGCCAGCCCCACAGCCCAGCCCTGGCACAGCGCTCCTGCCGCTCCTAAATCACTCACGCCGCCCATTAATGAAAAGCCTGACCAGCTTTACGACCAATTAATCGCTGTACTGAGGTAAACTGCAGGAAGAGGAACATATTGGGTTGGAGCAGCGCAGCAGCTTGTCCAGGGCTCAGGCTCTGACAGGAGGGGTAAGCAAGCAGCAGAAAGGATCTTTACAGGCAGTAACGAGGCTCCTGGGGAGGAAGGCAGTGCCTAACCCCAGGCCATGAGTGCTTGGCTCATGCCTTAAAGCACGCAGCTTTATGTCTCTTCGAAAACTTCATCCTACATTATTCAGCTGTGGATTTTCAAGTAAATGTCTAATCTTTTGCCAAGCCCGCTCAGTTATTTTCCCGAAATGCCTCGAGACAGAGTGGCACAAGTAAAATGTGTGCTCCTTTTTATTCAGTTTTAAATACATTACCCTCCAAATTTCTTGGATGTCCTTTTGTTCCCGCATTACCAGAGTGGCAAATAGCTGCCTAAAAAGAATTGCACAGATGTTGCATCCTCTCTGATGGATTTTTTTGTGCATTATAAGACACAAAAATTAAAGATTACTGACTTGTATTTTCATTCTGGATTAGTTAATCGATCAAATGCACAGTAAAAAAAGCACAGAAGAAACGAGCTTGGAAAGGAGAAGCAGGGAAGAGAGGATGCTTGGTGAACACAAGGAGCACAGGGAGGTAGACAGCGATGTGGCAGGACATTTGCAGATCATAAAATGACTTTTTCTCAAAGTTCTTGTACTGAGACTGAGAACAGGACCCAAAGATGATGAACAGGCAGTAAAAGTGAATACAAATATCTGCAGGACACAAGTGGAAATCATCAGTTTGGTTATGACACCACTGCTATAGGAAGGGATCAGAGTGATAAGATCTTTTTATTGTTAGGAGCTTGAAAAATCCCACTGTCATCTATGGAAGAAAAACCCTTGGTTTTTTTCCCTCCTCGTTTAGGGAACAGCAAACAGCGAAGTTACAATAAATGTCCAAGGCCTGATCTGTGCAAAATTACTCTCAGAATCAACACTGCAAACCCAAGCTGTTTCCTAATACAAATGTTACCTGAGATAACTTCCAAGAAGATACTACATATAAAAATTCCTTCCTAGACAGGCAAAAAACATTTGTGCACCTCCAGAATACATTTAAAAAACCAAAACTAATGAAAATTCAATGTATATCACACGACCCTTCTGAGCTGATGCAAAATTCATTGACATCAACAAAAGCATTTGCAACAAAATTCAAGACAGGATGCTTGACATCCCTTCAGACTGGACTTGGTTTCTGGAAATCTGAGCAAAAGTCAGTGAATTTTTATATACTCACATTTGGAATTACCTGTGAATCTGCTCCTCACAATTTTAAACAAGTAATTTTGCAACACCATTTCCCTATGTCTAACATTGGAAGAATTCTTCCACACTTTTCTGAAACAACAAGAAGGGATTTGGCAGGGAACATGTGGAAGGCACTTTCAATATCAACATGCTCCCTGCTGCTGAATTATTCCATTCGAAAATGACCAGAACCCAAAAGTTCTGCAGACAACCAGGTCGTGTCAATTCAAACTCTTTCAGCTCAGGGCTGTTGTTTTACTCCTGCACTATGACTTCCCCAAGTTCTGCAAAATTCATGGATTTCCACTAATTTTAGTTTAAGAAAGTAATTTCTGTAAATGAAAGTCTGCAGTGCTCCAGAGTTTTACGGGGGAAAAACCAAGGCATTTTGCCTGTTTAAAGAAAAACTGGAGTTATCTCCTGGGAACAGCTAAAACTGCTGAGTTTCTCTGCTGACACCCTGAGACAGCAGCAGAGAGAAGATGGACAGTGAGGGCAAAACAGAATCCACTCCATGGGGATGCATCCAGCTCCAGAATTCCCTGGAATTCTCTGTAACTCAGACAAAAAAACCAACTTTTTTGAAATTCCTGCATGCATACTAGGCTTAGATAAAAATGGAAAAGTTATTATCCAATTCCAGAGTTTTACAGAAGTTGCTAATTTCCCTTTTCCTGTGATTTCTCTCAAGTGAAGGGGAGGAAAACCCCTGCCACTTGGCATTAATGGAATGTTGCACAGCCTTTTGCCTGAAGGAAGAGCTTTTAAGCAAGCAAAAGCAGAATTCAGCAGAAAAAGTATCCCCCTTTACCTCAATTAGGAGATGAAAGGGGCCCCCTCAGGCCCCTTACAAACCTGAAAGGACAGGGCAGCAAGAGCAGCAGGGACAAGAAAGATTTATGATTTTACTTTAAGTGTTACAAATATAACCTGGAAGAAAAGTTTTCAGTTTGCCAGAACTCAAATATGATTAAGGGCATGTTTTTTTAGCTCAGTAACATCAGTGTAAATCAGAGTAGAGCCACTCTGCTGGCATTAATTACCTTGCACACTCATTCCCTGTGATAAGGAGAAGAATATCAGCAGTTGGGCGTTCTCATCCAGCCCTCATCAGTTCTGTGTTTCCAGCAGAGAATTCAGTGTCGTGATTAACATCTGTCACTTGAATTTTATGTTTTCATCTTCACCTTGGAGCACATTCTGCCCAAGACAGCGTTTTGCTTTTATATGAATATCAGGAAAGAGTCAGAGAGCTTAAGAAAGTGAAAAAATGGATATTTTAAGGTAAGACCACTCAGGTAAAAAGTTTAGCAGCCCCATTGCTCAAGTTAATTCAAATTCAGCACTGAGGAGCTGACCAAGAACAGCTCTCACTGGCTCAGGATGGAGAAGAGCTCTTGTTGGAGTTGAGATTTGCAGCTCATGCTCAGCACTCAGGCAAGGGAAAAACAATGAGTGATGGTAACTATAAATAGGATGGATATCTCACAGAAATACACAGTGTCTTCTGAGTTTTAAACTCACAGAATATCGAATTCAAGTAGTTTGTAATAAATTGCTCCTGCAAGAACAGGTCCAGGAAAGAGAGACATGATTGTAATTCAAATATGAGAGGTATGAAAATTGACATACAAGCTGCTGATGTGTGCAATCTCACTTGAGAAAGAACAAGGAGGGTCAAAAAAAAAAAAAACCAAGGTCTTTAGTTAGTGGTGAGAATCCAACATTTTTGTGTCCTGTGTGTAATTAAAAGGCTGGAAACAAACCCCCTGTTCCCTCCTCCACTTAACAGGGAGCTGCCATCCATCCAACACTGCTGAGAGCTCTCTGCCACAGAGCGCAGGAAGACAATGCTGACTTCCACAGGTGACATTTTATTCATTAACGTTCCTCCACGTCCACCTCTCCTCCGTCAGACTCCTCTCCCCAGAACACCGGGGCACAGCAGAACTCCCTGCAGCTCTTTTCTCTCCAAGCTGATTCAATGCCACACAAACTCTCCCTGCCTCTCTCCTCCTGCCCACCCCATAGGCAGTGGGACTTTGTCATGGGTGCTGTCTGCCACCTAAAAAAAATCATCTAAAGGAAATCATAAGTGCCAACAGTGAGTGAAAAATCATCTTCCCTTTCCAAGCCCGTGGCCTGACCCCAGCCCTGTGTCAGGAGGCACAGGGAAATTCTTTATGGCTTTGATTACACAGATCTGCTTTAGGGTGCTGCCAAAACGTTCAGACTTGTAACCTGGAGAGCTGCAAAGCGAACAGCAAAGCAAACAATCAAACCAAACTTACCAACATGGGCTGAGAAATACAAGCAAAAACACAGTTCAAGTTCTGAAACTCCCAAACTACACAAGAAACAGAAGGTAAAAACTCTATTCATATACAAATTTCTCTCAGCTGATGCTCCACACGTCCAATAATACGAAAGCATTTACCTAATGCCTGAAGTCTCTTCCACTCATGGTAGCTGACAGCTCCAGCTAATATGAGTGGGAGAGCCTCAGTGCCTGCCCATAGGAAATACTTTGTCTTGACCTCTTTGAGTTGTACTGAAGTTTTCAAAGGGAGTAATAGAAATTATGTTTAAAAAAAATCAGTCCTCCCACTCCATGTAGACATTAATAATTCCTTTTGAACCAGCTTTAGATGCACCAAGGTTTAAAGAATAGCCATAAATCCATTTTCAACTTTAATCCCCTTATCTGTGCACTGGAATCAGGGAGCCAAGCAACTCATTGCCCAGCACACATCTTCAGCAGCAAAGCTACTCTGCAAGAAGGTGCCATGCAGTATTTATTCCTAATTGTTAAATATTGCATCTTTAACTTTGAATCTGGTTTCAAAGTCTGTTGAAAAGTTTGTAAATTCACTTTTTCCTCCCTTGCTCTGTCATTGGAGTGCACAGAAAATAACTGAAGAAAGGCAGAGGAAGCCAAATACCATCTCTGACCTCCTCAGTTAAAAGAAAGGAGCAGACTTTGTGACCAAAGCAAACATACAACAAACCCCCAGGAGGATACCTGGATTTGGGGAGAGCAGCAGAGAAATCTGTCACACAAAACACACAGTGGTTCACCGTGAGCGAGCTCTGAGATGCTCAGGTGGGTCACACCATCAAAGAGTGCCTGATGCAGTCACTGCTGACACCATCAATGAAGGGAAGGTTTGTTCTCAGCATCCTGGTCACAAAGCATTTCACTTGAAATGACAGAACCCACTCGAGTCTCCTCTGATCTTAGAGCTGAGCTTTCCAACAGCAGCGACATTTTAAAGAAATCAGGTATTTAATTTCTTTCTAATTATTCCACGTTGGGAAGCAGAGGTGAGGCTGCAGTACGAGGACGTGGGAGAAGTCATTCCATGGCATTATCACACCCAGCCGAGCCCACGCTGTTTCCTGCTGGCTTCTGCTTCCAGTAAATACAGCACCTAGCCTGGGCTGATCCTCACAGTGTCCACCTTCAGGGCAGGAACACACCCTGGAAATGCCACACAACACACACGTTCTCAAAAGCTGAGCCCAAGAGCTGTCCTACACCCAAAACACTCCGACACAACCAGCAAATGCACATCAGCGAGCAGACACAGAAAGAAGAGCAGACACAGAAAGAAGAGCAGACACAGAAAGAAGACACTGACAAACAGGACAGCGCTGCAACAGCACAGGAATGACCTGCACAATTACAGAACGACTGATGCTGTGCAGGGTGATGTGGCCAATTAGGCTGCTTTAAAACACACATACCAACAGCCATCTTAATTAGGCACAAGGAAAAACCACTTTGTACCCCTTACTCAGATCCTTCTTTGTGTTTGGCTCTCTCTATTTCCAAGGAGGCAAATATTTGTCCTATCCCAGGAGGGAGGCCACAGTGAGATGTAATAAAGGACAGGGACTTAATAACGTGAGGTATTTACAGAACAGCAGACAGAAAATATTGACTTGGCAGAACAGAGGGAACATCATCTGGAATGGTCTTTGGGTCAGGGCTACTGTGGCAGTGCTTGAAAAAACAACCAATTGATGCTGAGGTCCTGGGAAACGGCAGGAAATTAAAAAGGGAAGATGCTGTATCAACATTTACCATTATTTTTAATACAAAATTTAGATTATGAATTCCAATAAACCCAACAGCAGACAAAGAACACAATGCAAACTCTGCTTTATTTCTTTGTTGATAATGCAGTGTATGCGAGAAGGGAACTAACTGCATTTGATCAAACCAGCATGTGAGGCAAGATTTCAAAAATATCTCAGAAATAGCAGCAGCTCTCAGTCTTGGATTTCAGGAGGATGAGTTACAAAAGTGCTGCCAGTCCAGAGGAGGTCTCCTCCCACAGCTGGGTGACAGTCCTTGGAAAGGGGCACATTCCACTGGAGCTCCTAAGTCTCCAGATGAGCTGTTCAGTGCTCTGCTTGCACATAAAGATGGATTCTTTCCCCTGGAGATGCATGGAAAGGCAGTAACCACTTCCCATATTTTCCTGGGTAGTTTTTGGCAAATGAGCATCTTGAAAAAAATAATATAATTTCAATATTTAAAGTGTTTGAGCCTCTATCTGTTCAGTGCACAGAAACTACATCCAGACAGGAATGTTCTGCTTTGTTACAGCAGCACAAATCCAAGTGCCTTCATTTTTTATTTATTTTTAAGCAGTGATTTTACATCTGTACAGAAAGCAGGAGAAACTTAACCTGTTGATAGCAGCAGAATGTCTCAACCCTCACTTTCTCCCCTCTAGGACAACACAAAAGCAGCCCTGGTCCATCATATCCTTCTGCACAGCATCAGAATTCACGGGCTCTCCCACCTTAAGTTACACTTTGGGGCACAGATTCTCTTGACTGTGTTTGTATTACACACAGCAAAATTCACCTTTATGAATTATCACCACGTGGAACAGGTGGAAACCAACCACTGTTAGACAGGATACTTATCCAGAGTTCCAACCCTGGCCTGAGAGCAGAGATGCCTTGCTCATTAGGCCATCAAAAGGGCTGGGTAAAAGCCTCGTGATTGATTTCTGGAGCAGAAGTGAGCCTGAGTTATTAAATACACATCTATCAATGAAAGGGCAAAACCCCTCAGTTCTTCCTCAGACACAGCTCCACCTGTCTGGGTGCTCACCTCAACGCTGGAAGGTGCCTGTTTTGGGAATCAACACTGCTTTATGTGTCTCAAAAGCACGTCTGGCCTTTCCACGTTCATTTTTGCTTCAGTGTGTGCACGCCAGCTCTGTAAAGCTGCTGCTTGATGTGTCTGCTGGGTCCAATCTTGTTAAGCGTTTGCATTCTACGCTGTTTCACAAAGTATAAAATAATCCACCTCGGCAGCCTTACTTAAAATTTATGGCATGGCAGCTGCAATCTTAAGCCTTGTGTTAACAAAAAAAGCACATAAATCTTGTTCCTGATCGGGAGCCGAGTTCACCGATAGTTAATTTCTGCTTTATTTGAAAGCCTGATGAAGCTCTACACTTACCCAGAATGAAAAAAAGTGGAATTTGCACAAAGTCAGACAGAAATACAGGTTTGGAAAGTGAAGTGTTAGCAAGCCTCACTCCCCAGCTCTTCCAAAGCCCCAAGAGGTGAATCCAAACAATGGGAAGAGTCCAGACACTGTAGGAAAGAAAGCCAACTTTGCCCCTGCTGGAAAAGAGAGTTTTCAGTTTTCATCCCACCCTTGCAGGAATGGTGCTGACCAAAATCACAGGAAGCAGCAAGGAAGAGGGGGAGCTGGCAGGAGCATCCTTCTCGAGTGGTGATAACAGCCCATAGATTTGCTGCTCAGCTGTGATGCTGCTCTTTTCTGAATGCTTGACTTCTCAGACTTAATGTGGTGTGAAAGCTGGGCTTGCACGACATAGATAAACATAATTATCTCCTGCTCGTACGGAGCATTATTTAAAAGAAGTTTTCCATATTCACGAGTCTCCGGGATAAAGAGGATTTGCGGTGATCAGGAGGCCAGCAGAGTGAAAATGTGGGAATTAAGTAAAAATCTGGAGTGTGCATTCACCCAAGAGAACATTTTAAAGACGACTAGCAAGGTATTATGGTTTGCTAGGAAAGAGCTTACTGACTTTAGAGGGAATTGGAAAGGAAAACAGCCTTGATCCCAGAGCAGGATGAAGCTCCTCAATCCAGGGAAATCACCTGCACCAGGCAGGGCAGGACTGCTCTCACCACAGGAGTGCTCAGTTCCCTGCTCATTCCTGACCTCCTCCCACCCACAGAGCCAGAAACTCCCCCACTGCTTCTAAGTCACACTCAAGGCAAGTAAATGGAAGTTTCTGCATGGCTCATATTACATCTATTTCAACTTTACATCTACCAAGTTACTTTAGTAAATCAATGTTAATGTAAGAAAAAAAAAATGTATAAGCTTATTTTCTCCTTCTGCAGACAGTAAGTTTAACTGCTTTATGTATTTAATCATCCTGAAACACCATTTTTTCCCAATTTCAATTCAAATGCACACAGACAAATCAAAAGTAACAACCAAATCTAATGAAAATAACACTGGATTCACCCAGTGACAGAAACATACAGAAAACCAAGAACCCATATCCACATCCATCTGTAAACCTGCTTAAATAAGTGTTTATAGCTACACATTGCAGTCTTAGCACTAAAAAACTCAGCTCTAAGAAAATACCCTGCATTAAGCTTTACATGGATTTATCACCCTTTGAGAATCTTACCTGGGAAAATAACCAGGTTGAAAAGCAAAATAAGGCTTGCCAGTTTTACAATCGCCATTAGAAACTGAAATAATTTGAAACTTGGAGATCAAGGCACTCCAGAGCTGGTCGAGCACAAGAGATGTCAGATGTCATCTCGCTTTGGGGATGCCAGGGCTCAAGAGCAGGCAGCAGTTGTTCCATGGATGGAGCTGCCAGAGTGCTCTTCATCAGCTCCCGTGGGCTCTCAGCGATGCCAGGGAGCCTTTCCCCACGGAGCCTGGCAGCAGCAGGATCAGGGCACCATGGGCATATTCCTGAAACCCTTAACCTGCTCTCATCCTTCACTGGGTGCCACGGCTGCACTCATGGTGCAGCTTTCTCTAACTCCTCCCCTCTGTTCACAGCCTCTTGAAGTGGCATTTCGGCTTTATTTGACTCAAAGAGAGCAAAAACAAAATGCTACAACTCTGTCATTTTAAGAATGAAAGAGGCTTTCTTAGCATTTCTTCTAGGCAGGAATAGGTTTAATAGCAGTTGGTCATGTTCACGTTTTTCTTTCCAAGTAAACTCAGCCTTTCAGTGAGGATCAGGTGTGCTCGGGGAAATCGACTGTGTCAGCGTGAGGGACACCTGCAGCAGCTCGTGGTCCTCAAGGACTTCACCAGGGAACAGCTGACAACAAACCCTGCCCTGACAGAGCACGTGTTCCTCGGAAGTTGAAATTCCATCATTTTGAGAACTGCTTAAGAAAGACCCTACTGAAAAAAAACCCTGGAACTTGGAAAACAAAGAAACACGAAAAATGGAAAACAATTTATCTGCTCCTGTTTGTTCCTCTCGTGTGCCAATCAAGGCACTGCCACCCACGTAAACCATTCCTTTTTTTCTGCCTCCCATTGGCAAATAGATGAAGGATATTGATTTGACTGGCAGAGAAATAAAAACAGATTCAGCTTCACTGAACTTTAATATAACATAATTTGAAGCTAAATGCATTACAGACTGGTATCCAACAAAACAGCACTTCAGATCTGAAAAAAACTAATTCCACTTCAAGAAACATTACAGGAGATCAGGAGCAGGAACGGACCAAAATATTGTATTTGAAGGCCAGAGGCAGATCTCTCATGTAAAGGCAAAATACAAGAAGATATTATATCACACCACTGCCTAGAGAAAGATCCTCTGAGCTCAGAACCAATATTGAGTTTGTTCAACACTCACAATGTGTTTGCATAAAAGCCACACTCCTTCTCCATCATCTGAGGAAAGAAATCAATCTCGGGGTATGGGGATAATCACAGTGACTATTCCAATACAGACATAACACGGGCATTAAAAGGAAAGGATAATCTTAATCACTGCTCCTCTAATCCCATCCCTTCCAAAGCCACTGGAAGCAGTGGGATTGCAGCCGTGCAGAACAGAGGCTGTTGAGAATTCTGTGACGAGAGGAAATTAATTCAAGCATCCCCTCCCCTCTCAATATCCTCTGTCTCAGCCGTAGTTCCCTGCAATTCCCTCTGCCCCAGTGTTTTGTTCTCACAGCCCCTTGCTCCAGAGGCAAGCTGAGGACTAAACTTGGCTTTTTTTCATACAAAACTCAGCTTCTAAATGAAAAACAAAATCTTTCAGGTGTTGCTGAGAAAATGAAGCAACAGAGGTTATGAGCAGTGAACCGCTTGTGCTCAGGTGCTGCTCAAAGGATTACTTTAAATGTTTAGCCCATGATTCCACACAATTCAGGAACCTAACATTTTCTCACATACTCTCCCTCTTCTCGATTGTGAAATGAAGAAACATTGTCCCTATTGTGTGAGTGAAAAACTGTCATACAAGCACCACAGGACACACTTTTATGTGTAGCAATGTACCTGAAGCTGTAAGATGGCAATTAGCAAGGCTGAAAGCAGCAGCCAGGCACATAACTCCTACTGAAAACCAGTGGGAACTAATCACTTAACACCTTTTCCAAACTGGCATTAAGCTCCTGTACAGCTCCCGTGTCTTTAACACCATGGAAATTTATATCAAATTTGCACAAAACCTCTGGAGGACATCAAAGAGTTGAATCCAGACACTTAACACCCAGTCTCTCCACCAGCAGGTAATTTGTTCTTGTCCCAGAACGCCTGGAGAAGATAAGGGGTGAGTGCTGGATTGTGGCCTTGACACCCAGCTGGACAAGGATGGCTCAACACAGCACACACTCAGTACAAATCCTCAGCATTCCATGGAATCACAGAGTGGTTTGGGTTGGAAGGGACTTTTACATCATCTGGTTCCAGCCCCACTGTGCCACTGACCTGAAAGCCCCAGGGAAGTTAAGCCTGTAGAGGTTGTCTTAAGGAGAAGTTAATGTGCAAATGGAAATCCTAGGAGCGGCAAGGATACTGGATTTCTCAAGCAGTAAAATTCCAGGACTGGGACTCTCCCCTCATTTCCAGTCCTCAGCATATTCCCACACTCGTCACAACAGACCCCAGAGACCACACCGAGCCCAGGACCCGAGCAGAGTCCTAGAGGCAAACAGAGAGCACAGTGCTCCCCCTCAGCAGCTTCCAGGGCAAGAAACATTGGCCTTTTAGCTCTTAGGAATTCTGAAGCAGCCTGTGCTGTCACCCACAAAAACAAACCCCTCTGTGTCTGATACTTTGCCGAAGCAGAGCAAAGCCCCACAAACAGAAGGTTTATTGGGTTCACACACAAAGCAGCAGCCCCGTCTGTGTTTGCAGCAGGCACAGGTACCCAGCTCCCCTCCCCTGACCCCTGCTCTCTCCCCAGGTCTGTTCTCCCAGCAGTCCCAGCCCTGACAGAGCTCTGGGGCTCACAGGCTTTTGTGCTGATGAGCTCAGACACTGCTCCCATCCCTCAGCACCTCCCCAAAGCCACGCTCCTCTCCCAGGAGCTCTGCTGGCACCATCCTGCCTCCCAGGCTCTTTGGGCATCTCCCAAACCCGGGAAGAGACAACGTGGGACCTCCAGGCACAAATCCTCTATCCTGCCTCCAAATACATGTGACTCAGTGAACAACAAGCTCTGATTTCCTGTGCCACCAAAACTCTCATTTATGAAAAGCAAAATGGAGCAGCACAAACATACCTGCTGCAAACCCTTTTTCAGAGTACAAGACTCTATTTTATTTGTTCATCTGTTTGGGGTTTTTTAAACCAGCCCTGAATTCAAGCACAAACTAGTGCACCCTCCAGGTTTTAATTTTGAGTTTTCTCTGACTGAAAAACACTTGCAACATTTGCCCAAACCTAGTTACTATTTCTGCCCGAGATAGTTTTTTTTCTAGGACAGCACAGAGAATGCAGAATGCATCCAGGGATGGAAGATGAAGATACACAGCAAATATGTGTTTACACTGATACTGCAGAGCTCAATAAATGTGCAGCAAACCTGCAAGCACACCAAAATGTTCCTAAAAATGTCATCAAATGTGCACGTGTGAGAGCCGTACAGAAGGGGGGTGTCCTTTATAATGCAAACTCTCTCACTGCAGGCTTTTAAAATCTTGGCAACCCGAGTGGTCCACAGATGTTAAATATTATTAGATCACTTCAGGGAAAGATCATGAAACACTGTTCTGTCAGATTCACAGCTGCTGCTCCATGGAGTCTCAGACAATTTCAAATTAGGAAGAAGGGACACATTTTTTACAGTATTTGGGTGATTAACCACTGGTGCAAACGGCAAAGGGAAGGGCTGGAACTGCTGTATCTTGATATTTGAGATGAAAAGTTTCCAAAAGACATGTTTAGACAAAACATCAGCTAAGTTTGGTAAGAGCTACTCTTTTTTTGGCTCTGAGTGAAGGAAAATAAGTGCAAACCAGTAGTTTGACTACCAGAAGATGCAGTAGCACTGCATGGTCCCTCCCAGGCCTAATTCCTGTGACTGAGTTTTAAGGACTAGTCTCACACATAATTTTGCAAAAAGTTCTTCTTCTTCTTCTTAGAAAAGTGAGGTCTCAGGGGTGTGAAATAGCCCATCCCATAATACACCCCACGAGGTTTTCCTTCGGATGGTGACAGGCTGGAGTGGAGCAGAATAGCACACCCACTCCTGAGAGAACCAACACAAGAACCCTTTCTTCAGCGAGCTCATGGATTTTATGCAAGAGGATTTTAAGGCAATAACTTAAGATTTCAAGCCCGCAGAGCCATGGAATATTAAAATGGTCTTACTTTAGATAACATAATTCTTTCATTCTTAACAAGCATTTTCTTATGATAGTGTAATAATCCATAGTTTGAACTATTGCTTTGTTTCAAGTAGAAGTGATTACTGTGGCAAAAGCAAAGAGGATTCAATAAACTGGTTAATCTTTTCTGCCTGCTCTACAACATTTCAGATGTCCTGAGCTGTAAGAACTTAACTCAAAGACAAGGAAAAAAGACAAACATTTCAATCTCACAGCTCCAGCTTTCACCACAATCCACACAAGAGCCTTATTTTCAATTTAGGCTTGAAGGTTTGTATTTCTAACCTGGCCAGTTTTCCCAGCTGTCTTAAAACCAGTTCAAGGTAGAAATAGAAAATGGTTTGGGTTGGAAGAGATCTCAAAGTTAATCCAGTGCCACCCCCTGCCATGGGCAGAGACTCCTTCCACTATCCCAGGTTGCCCCAACCTGGCCTTGGAAACATCCAGGGATGGGGCAGCCACAGCTTCTCTGGGATTTGGAGACCTTTAAGAGCTTCCCCAGGGCCTCATGGGGAAGAATTTCTTCTAAATATCTAAATGTCTGCTCCTCCAGAGCTACCACAGGTTCATAAGAACACGTCTGGCAAAACTGATCCCTGCACGGAATACCATAAATGTGAAGATCTAAACCATGTGAATGAAAAGAGCAAAATATTGCAGAACTTTATTAAATCTAAAAAAAGGTGATTTTGCTTAGGAAGTATGTTTTATTGTTGTTCTTATAAGAAAAACCTGATTTTGCAATTACCTTTCTAGATAATCAGAGAAATCCTGTTAGTGCACAGCTAAACTCTTCTGTTGCTTAGCAGTTTTCATCTCAAAATGAGAAAATGTATGAAAGGACTGATGGTCTCCAAAGCAGGCTGCATAATTGCAACATGTTTTCAGAACCAATAATCCCACCTTTACCAGTGCTAAACTTTACAGTTTACACATCTGTGCAACTGGATGTTTTCACCGTTCTTATGAGATCTTTATTCTCTTTTCCTTAGATTCCTTCTTTTCTCTCACAATAATAAATTAATGTGTCACATACACAACAATTCTTAAACCTTGATGCTACATTAAGCCTCTCACAGAAGCACAAACATCCCTTAAGCCTCAGGCTCAAAATCATTCCCGTGTTCAGATGTTCTGGATGCAAATAATACCTTGTAGCTTTGATAAAACTTAAATGCTTAAATCAAAACAAAGAGAATTGCTGCAGCAGTGAAGTTTCAGGCAATTTATCCCTTACTACTGGGACTATATGGATGTTTTTGTCACTCCATAATACCATAACAAACACTATGCAAAGACTCATTGACCCTAAATGAAAGATAGTTAAAATTTCTGTCAGTTATTCAATGATTAATTTCTATTTAGGTAAGATATATGAACACTACTTCAAGGGGCACAGGGAAAGAGAAGGAAGCACATATGAAAAAGATCTTTTCACAGCCTCAACAGCCACTTCTCAGATCATCCTTTATTTCAGTTCGATCCAGCAAGGCAGGGCTTGCTGCATCAAAACAAATTATGGAAGATTTAATGGTCCTGCATCTTTCATTACTTCCATATTGGTGATGCTCTGGGATTTTGCAGTTCCAACAACCTTACTTTGTTAAACTTTAAAACTAAATCTCAAAACATCATTATTTTACTTTATCTCGGAGCAACAAATTCTCTGTTTTAATTCAAGTCTTTGAAACTCTATTGATATTCCTTTATGCAATCTGAAGCACTCTGATCTGAGCCAGCAGGACTCAAACACACACATGCGTGTATCTGACAGGATAAAGTGTTCTGCCTCTCACAGCACTGATCTCCAACCACTGCTCTGCTGGAGCTACTCAAATGACAAAACTACATTTAAAAAACCCCAAATGAATCAGGACCTGCAAGCCAGAGACGCCAACACTAAAGCCAGCAATGATTTTTTTAGTGCAATATTGTCCCCAAAGGTTTTGACGGTTTGAAACACAAGAAGAGAACCGGGTTTTGTGTCTGGTTATTCACTCAAATACACAAATTCCAACCCAAAATCTGCTCCGTGTGACACTGCAGAGAAGGGGAGGCTCCAGGGACACCTCACTGAGGCCTGCCAGTACTTAAAGGGAGCTTGTAAGAAAGCTGGAGAGTGACTTTCAGCAGGGACAGATAGTGACAAGCACAAGGGGGAATGGGGTTAAACTAGAAGAGGAGAGATTTAGATTGGATATGAGGAGGAACCTCTTGCCTGTAAAGGTGCTGAGGCCCTGGCACAGGGTGCCCAGAGCAGCTGTGGCTGCCCCTGGATCCCTGGCAGTGCCCAAGGCCAGGCTGGACAGGGCTTGGAGCAGCCTGGGATAGTGGAAGGTGTCCCTGCCCATGGCAGGGGTGGCACTGGATGAGCTTTAAGATCCTTTCTAACCCAAACCATTGCACGCTGATCTGTAGGAGCACAGTCACTGGGGCACCCCAGAGACCTCATGAAACACATCTGTGACCAGGGTTGGGGGTCAGGGTCAGGAACTGCAGTGAAAAAGCAACAAACAGAGAGTAAAAGCAGAAAAGTGAGTCCGTAGGAAGAAATTTAACAGAGAACAACTGATAACAACGATAGTTTTCCAGCTGCGCCTCCCAAGTTTACAATCTTCACTTAAAGGGACAGATATCACACAAATTTACAAGATTCTCCAGAGTAATATTCACCACACCTTGACTTTATAAAGCAGATAAATAGGCAAGAGCAAGAAAAACATACGTGCATCTCCTTCACCAATTCAGAATGGTGCCCAAAACTACAAATGGAACTGTCATGCACCTAAGTTTTAATTGGTACTTCTATTAAATCAAGGGATTATTTGCTTTCTCTCCTAGACTTTTTCAGTTCTCTTCAGGTTCTTGCCTCTTTCTGAGCAGGACAGATTAGTTTAATGAGACTTTAGATGAAGCACTGTGAGTCAAAAAGGTACAGAAACTATTATCCCCCCTGCCAACCTTTGGCATGATTTATTAAATTGGAGCAAACAAAGAACTGCATCCTGCTACTGATTCAACAAAGGATTAGACACTGACATGGATAATGGAAAACTCTAAATCCATCAGATTGAAATTCGATAAATAAATAAACAAATCCTAAGACTCATTAACCCTCTGCACCTTTCTAGCTGAAGTGGGAAAGAGAACATCCCTAAGAGTTACACCAGGAGTTCCTGTGGTGTTTCTTCCATGCTCCTGTGATGCATCCCACAACAATGGGACTGGGCACACAGCTGGTACTCAGTTAATGAAATATTTCCTGCCCAATCCAAATGAGAAAGGTGGTCTCTCAGAGAATTCCATTGCATTTTTTTCCCATTAACACCTTGCACCCCTCAAAAAACAAAACCCCAGAGCCACTGAAGACTTATATGAAATGAAGGTTTCACTTATTGTGTGATCACAGTAATGTTTTATCTGATTTACAGGTTGTGCTGCATCTCTTGCTACACAAGCCAAAACTGTTCAAGTGATAAATTACAGGGATGCCTGAAATTACAGACTGGGGGGAACACCTCGTCAAACATTCCAAGGGAAGGTGCAACATGCAAGATGCAGTCAAAACAAGTGAGGAAAAGAAGTTCCCTTTGCATGGCAAGCTCCTGGATGTACAGATTTCACTTGGCTGCTGCTCTGTGAGATTTTGGGGTTTAGCAATTTGTATCCTGCTACTCTGCATCTGCAAGGGAAGTTGCCTGTAGGACACGGCCAGTTATTCTCTTCCTTCCCCCATCTCTCACACTTTACAAGAGCCACTTGCACCAAGTTCAAGCTAAAAAGCCCAGAGGAAGGCAGAACACTTTGCTCAGCTCAGGCTTTGTGCTGGAGCTCTGACACAGCCTCTGCACAGGCACTGGTTTCCCTGCATGGCTTAGAACAGAAGCAGCACGTGGTAACGTTAGTCAGGCACACACCTGGAGATTCCTGCTAGAAAAGATGTGACAAAAAAACATAGCCTGAGCTCCTCCAGAGACTGACAGAGCTGTCTGTGTCATTAATACAGGAGGGAGAGGTCTCTGTGGGCAACTTCTGCCAAAAACTGCTTCTCTGCAAGATCCAGGCCGAAGTTACAAGGAAAGCCGTGCTACAGCGCTGCTCTAAGTCAGGCTGACAGGACGGGGGAAGAAAATAAACTGTGCTCCAGTGCAAGAACAGGAGGCAAAAACCCCTGCAAGGTTCAGAAGAGAAGGTTTAAAACACCTCCGTCCTCTCAGTGACATGTTCAAGGACACAATTTCACAGAGAAATGGTGAGTTTTCCCCAGGTGAAGGGGCAGTCACATCCAGCAGCCTGGGCAGATGTCATGTGTGCTCGGTGAATGAGAGGCTTCAAGATTCTGCCTCAGTTGCAGACTCTTCTCTGTCATCGAGTTCCTATCTAAAAACCAGCCAGTTTGAGCTGTGCTTCCCCCGGGAGTAAAGGATCAAGGTGCCAGTGGCACCTAACAAAAGGAAAGACTTGGCTTAGGGAGTTGAAATGAACTTTAAAAACAAGCATTAAGAAAGCGCTACAATAACAGTGATATGTCTTGGAAATGTTGGTATACTCAAACAAAAAATAACAAACAACCAAACCTAAAGTTTCTACATTAGAGATGTAATTCAGGGGAAAAAATGAAAAGGAAATTAAATCAAATCTTCCCACTTTTCAGAAAGTGATCCCAACCATTCCAACCGAACAACAGCAATGGTCACTGCCCTGAGATGAGTTGGTGGCATCGATCTTTGTCTCAGCACTTCAGTGGGCTGGGCACTCACTGCCTCCCAGGCAGGGCTGGAGGAGCTCTGACCCCATCCCTGCAGCAGGACAGGGCTGGGACACAGCTCTGGGCTCCCCCCGGAGCAGCCAGCACTGCCAGGCTGAGCAGCTTCAGGGCACTGCCAGGCTGAGCACCTCCCAGCACTGCCAGGCTGAGCAGCTTCAGGGCACTGCCAGGCTGAGCAGCTTCAGGGCACTGCCAGGCTGAGCAGCCTCCCCTCCCAGGCAGGGCTGGAGCTGCCCGGGTCCCTCCCCTGCTGCTCCTCAGCAGCACTGAACACGTCTGGGGTTCAGCAGGGAAGAAGCAGCCGAGGTTTATCCCTCTGTAAACCCTGCGGAGCCTCGGCAGCCGGGCCCTGCCTGCGGATCCAGGTGTTCAGCTGGGAGCAGGCGTTGGCTCCAGAACATCCTCAGGAAAAGGCTGCTGTGCTTTCCAGCTCCTTCGGCCAAGGCTGGGGACAAACGCTGGCAGTGTCCCACTGGCTGAGGGAGAGGCTGTGCGAATTTGGGGCCGTTCCAAGGCTGATGTGCTTTCCAGAGCTGAAGGGGTGCGTTCCCCTGTCCATGCTGAGCGCCAAAGCGTACCTGGAGACCAAAAGTCTCCTCCTCCTCTGGGGTTCTGAAACTCTCAAACGCCTTTCAAAGAGAAATGCAAATTCCACCTAATACATATGGAAGGAAACACTATCACAAAGCTATCCAGAAGTGCAAGAGTTAGAGAAAGTACAGGAGAGACTGAGGAAGATTTTCAACATTTTTTCCATAATAATGACCAAAATTTGCACAATACTAAAAGTCCCCCATGCAAATGCAAACATCACTATAATCCCTGTTAACAAAGCACACAGAGAAATTAAAGCAAGCTTAACTAAGCAATGTTTGTGAATATTAATGAGCCTAAAAGCTAAATCCAAGCTTTTAAAATTTAAAGTAAAGAGAGGATTGTTTTCAGACTAATTTGTATTTAAACCGGATGCTTTGCATGTGAAGCTCAAGGAAGAGAATGAACTGTGGTGCCCTGGAAAAGCATTAAAATGAGTGCAACAAAGTAAGATCTTTAAAAATTCTGAATATCTGGATCTATTCAGCTTTTAAGCTGATACACTGAGATGTGCTCATCTCATATCACTGGACAGTGGCTTATTCCAAATCTCCACATCCTGTTTTATTGTAGAGATCAAAAGAAAGAGATCAAAAAACAATTTTTTTTTTATTTTCGTAATCCAAAGAGCAATGATTTTTCACCTGACACGTAAAAGCAACCATTTGCCATCCGGAGAAGTTTAGGACAAAAGTGGAACAGCTTCCACATGTGACACAAGCAGTTCAAGCTTGATTTGGTGAGGTTGAACATCCCTCTCATCAAACTGAATGGTTTGAAATCGCACCAGGATAGAAATCACATCAGGTGGGATTTACCCAGATCTCAGGCGTTGATAACAGACACCCACATCACCTCTGCTCTCTTTGCAGACAGTGAAGAGAAACTGATATTTCTATTCTGAACGTCAGCCCATCCTCCTGGAGATGTCCTGGTGAGATGGATCATCCTGGAGAACCCCCGTTCCTCTGCAGGGGCTCTGCAGGGAGCTGAGGGATCGCTCCAGGGCAGCTGTCAGTGACACAGCCACCTCACGGAGGTGGATCTCCCTCTTCAGGGCTCAGAAGCCAAACAAACCCCATCCCTCCACTGAGATTTGGCCAAACCTTTGAGAGTACCAGATCCATTCTTAGAACAGCCATGACCAGACTCCCTTTGCTTGGCCATCCTGAACTGGCAGAGCTCCACTGGAGTCATAGAATGGGTTGGGTTGGAAGGAAACTTAAAGGTTCATCTCAATCCACCCCCTGCCATGGGCAGGGACACCTTCCACTGTTCCAGGTTGCTCCAAGCCCCATCCAGCCTGGCCTTGGACACTGCCAGGGATCCAGGGGCAGCCACAGCTGCTCTGGGCACCCTGTGCCAGGGCCTCCCCACCCTCACAGGGAGGAATTCCTTCCCAATATCCCACCCATCCCTGCCCCCCAGCAGTGAGAAGCCATGCTCTTGTAAATAGTCTCAGTTTTTTTGTTTTGATATTTTGTTGTTCCCTTTTTCCTTTTCTTTTGGTGTGTGTTTTTTGGGTTTTTTTTAGTTCATAACCACAGCAGAGTTGAAGATTTTTATTGCCCCAAGTTCTACCACTGAGGAGGACAGGCTGAGCCACCCAGCATCCCAACAGAAATTCCTGTCTGCTCTTTTCTGTGTTTGGAAACCTCCAGTCCATGAGGAAAAAATCCATTTACTCTTTAATACTGATAATGTACAACAGGCAGCAGAGAATGGCATGAGAATTGCAGTAATCTCTGAAAAAAGTCTGGGTGTTAGGAGGGAGTGGTTCTGCTGGCCTGATCCCAACACCAGGCATCCTCAGGAGCACACAACAGGTGCAGGGAGCACCCAGGGTGAGGCATGGAAACTCCAATCCCTTATCTATCCCCATCCAGAGATTTACAGGAAAAATTCAAGCCTCACCAGACAGCCTCAGCCATATTCTGACATCTCCTGATAAATACCCTCCAAGCCCAAAAGAAACAAATTCCCTTTCCAGGGACAAATGACCTACACTGGGTCCTTGTGCTTTTCCTGCTTTCTGCTTGGATGGACAGCACCAGCCCTAAAGTTTGAACTACTGATAAAGTAAATAAAAAGAAAATCTCAGGCCAGTTTGCTTCTCTGAACTCCTCTATTCCTCCTCCTGCCACCCCCTCAGTCCCTCTGCAGCCCCCAGAGGAGCTCAGGCAGCTGCAGCCTGGGTTATTCAGCTTACAGAGATCAGTGGGTACTGCAGTTCAAACGGTTCATTAACTTCTTGTGCTCGGACCCTGGAGATAGGAATCCACTGTCTGGAACAGATTTGCATGAATGCAACAAAAGATAAATGAAATGATAATGTAAGACATGCTGAAGTGAGCAGAGCAGGGCTTTACCCCCTTCTGTAAAACCCTAAACAGAGGAGAATCCCCACCTTCCCCTGCGGAGGGGAGCCTAAGGGAGAGCTGCGACCTTCAGGCTTGAAGCTGGAATTTACCTCTTGAATTCCTGCACAAATAGGCTAAATAGCTTGGATCCCAGTCAGGATCACAGATGTGCATACCCTAAAACACAACTGCTAACAAGTTTGGCAGCCTGCGCAGCGTTGGTACGAGCAAGGCTTCCCTGCCAACTGGTCCCCAGTGCAACCCAACTGTGCACAATAAAACACTCTCCAGCGTTGCTCAGGTCCTGAATTCCTGCTCCGTGGGAAAGGAACGGGGTTTCCAAGCATCAGCTTTGTCAGAGCTGCCCTGCCTCCCCCACTGGCAGCCCCGACACGATAGCCAGGTGCTGCGAGCCGGCTCATTTACTTCAGCCCTGACAAAAGCAGTGACATTTGCCAAAGTTTGATTCATCCCAGGCTGAAATCCTCGTTCCCTGGAGGTAAATATTGCTGTCTAATGAGGAACAGTCACGCACAATTACACTGTGAGGCAGCAAATGGCTGAGGATCTTGAGAAAGCTGATTTGTTAAACTAATTGCTGGAGGTAAGGACTCGGGTGAGCCACAGCTTTAAATGCAATCCCAGTGCTTCCCAGGGCACTCTGCAGAAGGGTCCTTGGATCTGCCTTGAAAAATGGACAAAATAAGGACGAAATAGATGAGAAAGTGATGTGAACCCTCACCTCTCTTTGCCTAGAAACTTCTTCCCAGAGAAAGGAGGTTTGTTTAAAATGTGCATTTTCTAAGCTGCAGCAGGAGCTTTCCTCCAGCCCTAGCAGCTGATGGAGCAGCACACACCTCTGCCCCAAGCTGGGGCCTCTCCTCTGCCTCCCAGGCTGTGCTCAGTCGAGCCTACAGCTCTCCAGCAAGAAAATACCTGTTAAGGTGAGGCTTTAGCACAGGGTTGTGGGTTTACCTTCCTGAGCAGTGTGGTACAGAGCCAGAGCAGCCTCCTGCAGCTGCAGGGGCTCGGCTGCAGCTCCTCATGCACCTCATTAGTCCTTGCAGGGGTCATTTGGCACAAAGTCAGGACAAAGCAGAAAAGCAGCCAGGTATCTGTGATCCATTATAAGGACAGTCTGGAGAATAATGGTGTATCCCTGAGCAGGATGTGCAGCACCCCAGCCCTGAAGGGCAGCTCTGCTTCCCCCAGAAACTCCTGCATCTTGCCCCATTCCTCCTCCGCCTTCAGGAATGTCCTCACATGCCAGCAAGGAACTTCCTGGCCCTTGAACTAAAACTATCTGGGTCTCACTTTAATGTTACGGAGTTTCTGAACTTTTTGCTTTACACCCAGTTAGAAGGATTTCAGTTCAGGAGCACCTTCCAGGGGAGAAAAGAAAAAAGAGAGAAAGAGAGAAAGGGAACACGAAATCCCCCTAGCAAACCCAGTAGCGCAGACTTCTATAATTGATCCAGGAGGGAAATGGAACCATAATTAATCCATTCGGGAGATGGGGACGTCTCAAACCCTTTTTTGGGAATAGGGGGAGTACCTGGTTATGATCACTTTACAAACAAGCGAAAGCTAATTGCTTCGGAGTGCCAGCAAAATCTATCCAGGGAATTCATCCTCTTATCTAATGCCACCTGCAGCAGGACCGGGCTGCTCTGAATTAGAGCTGAGATCAAAGAGCACCTGTGCACAGCAAGATTTTGATTTCCTCCTCCCCTCTCTTTGCTCCACCAGACAGGTTTGTGTTTCTGATCACACCGTCAGCTAAATTGTTACTTTTAATTACAAGGCATTCCCACTCCTCACCTTCCTCCTCGTACCTCCCAGCGATGAAAGCCCAGCGCATCCATCATGGTTTGCAGCAGAGGGAAGCGGGACAGGAGGGAAGGGAGAGCAGATCCTTGCAGGATCCTTGCCCTGCAAAGGGGCTGCTGCCAGGCCGTTTTTCTCTCAGTGTACAGCCCAGCAGCTGCAATTCACACACTCACTGATTCCCACTTGCTACTACTAATAGGGGGCAGGTTAGACGTAGAACAGCATTAATTAGTTATAAATTGAAATTAATTATCATAATAATGAAAGGATGCATGAATGCGAAGTTTGCCTCTTTTGCAGTGGTATTTACAAAAGATAGATTAGCAAGGTAATTCGTGTTAGATTTTTACTACAAAACCCATGAGGGATTCAGAGCACAGCAATGAGAAACAGCTGCTTGGAGGCACTAATGACTAAACCACGTCAAACCCAACACTCGCAGGAGGATGCAAACACCTCTGAGAATCGAATGTCATAAAGCAAAAATATATCCTGCTGTGTATCATGTCTGCTGGGCAGGAGCTCAAAGCTGTTTGCTCTGAGCCTTTCACTGATTTAAAGTACAGCTGTGTGGCTGGGAGCTGGATGTGCACAGCAGCTGCCTTTGGACAGTGGCAGGAAGGCACTGATGGGTTCCAGCTCACAGGACTCTGAGTGCCATCCCTGGGCAGCCCAGCTCACACCAAACCCGTGCTGACCCCCTGGGAGCCAGCAGTGACCACCCAGAGCCCCAGCTCCGATTGTGCCTCCATAGGTATCTATTCACTGAAAGCTACAGCAGAGAAACAGCCCAAAGTGATCCATAAAACACAGCCGAGAGCAGCACCCAAAACATCCTGGGCCTTGCAAGACAGACCCTTCTCTCCATGTCTCTGCTTGGATTAAGATAAAAGAAACTCTCTGGAAGTTCAGTGTGAGTTAGTTTAACACTTCCAGTCCCCATAACTGGCTGGGAATCAGCAGTTTTAATTGCACCAAAATTAGGCTCACTCATCACCCCCCTTTATTAAGCTTTGCAATTTGTTTGGTAACAGCAATGATCCCAACAGCAGGAATAAACACTCTTTTCTGGGTAGAGCAGAGAGTGTTGAGAAAAGGCTGGGAACACTGACTGAAGGCAAAGGAGAGGCGAGCAGGGACAGAAGAGAACTGTCACTCCAGACGCCCGGACTTGCTCTCAGATCTGACTGAAGAAGCATTTGCTCCGCACTGGAAATCCACTGGAACGAAGCCACAGGCTCCTCAGAACCTCCCATTCAGCACAGGAGCAAAGCACCACGAACCAGACACCTCGGCACTGCCAAAGCCAGGTGAAGATCACTTAGGACACCAACAGCGTTCAAGATCAGCAGGGAAGTTTTTAAAGATGAAACTTTGGCTTTTCGTTGATCATAAAATCCTTTAGGTTGGAAGGAGCCTTTAAAAGCACCAAGTCCAGCTGCTTTGCTTGGTTCAGCTGGAAGCTTGTGGGCCAGCAAACACCCTTCCTAGAACATCCACTGGATTTATTGGTGTTTTACATGGATAAAAGGAATGGCTGAAAATAAGGAGGAGGGTGGAGGAGGTTTTAATCCCATCATCTGACCAGAGATGTCCCTTACAGGCAATAAGCAGGTACAAACCAGCAGTGGCATAAATTACATGCTGTGTAAAGCAAGAGTAACTTTCCATCAACTCCCTGAAAGGCCTTTTAGTCCTCTAAGTGGAAGTTTGTACATTCTTCATTCATTTACCATCCCTAGTGGGTTCTGTACTAAATTAAGTGTTTATACAGCTCTTTGAAGATGTAAAGCACTGGAAGTGGCAAATACTTTCACTAAATATCAAAGAGCTACGACTCCTGGAGACTAAGCAGATCCATCAGCTGAAATAATTGGCTGCACCTAACACTGAATGGCATAAATGTCACTTTTTCCTCATAGTATATAGACAAGAAAATACACATTCCCACTCAGATGTGCACGTGGAGGAAGCAGATCATGACAGATAATTTTATCCAAACCTTGGTGGGAGGAGCACTGCCTTTCTCTTATGGACTGAATGTTGGACACAGCTGGAAATAAGGCACTAAGGATGACAGATAACTGCTGGAAATCATGATGGAAAATGCAGTGTCTTTGATTTAGGTTTATTGTACCAAAGATGGAGTCTGCTGACTTGGCTGTTCCTGACTCCAGCAGTGCACAGGCTGTCAACTGAGAAAATGCCTGGAAAGTAGGAAAAGCCTGCCCTGAGAAGCAAAGGGAATGATTTAGAAAGTTACTTTCACCGGCTCTTCAGTATGAAATCAGCACTGCCAACTGTGCTGAAGTTGGGAAGAGACCCATTACCCTCCCCAGTGCCTTCCCTGCAGCCTCCAAATGCCAAGGAAAAAAAAAAGGTGGATTAGGACTGCTGCTAATTAAGCTAAAAATATGTCATAATGGGAATATTAAAGGAGAAAAAAACCCAATCAGTGAGAAAGGCACTGACATAGCAGCAGTGAGGCAGCTCCAGCTGTTTGGGCACATCTGGCCAATAAAAAATAACTCTACCATCAACTTATTTATCCTAGTGAAGGAGCAGAAGCAGATTGTGCAGGGAGTAGGTGTGTAATACACAGGAAGGGATCTGCAGAAGGGCAGCGCTTCTGCCATTTGTGGGCTTTTCCTCAGGTTCAAGCTGGCAGGTCAGAGGTGTGAACCTGCCTCTGCCAGCTGCACAAAACACGGCTGAGCTTCTCTGACCCACCAGGGACAGCAAGGGTTAATCACTCTCAGAGGCTTTGGATGTGCTGTGACACGCAAGAAATCAGTTATTTTGCACTTTATAGCAAAAATAAGGACAGGAGAGCTTTCCCCCTCCTTATTTATCCTGAGTCGTTATTTTATTTACCAATTCCTCTTTAAGTATCTCCACCTATTTTGGCTGGAGCTCTGTGACTTGTGTCCTCATGCTAACCCTCTCCTGAACTGCAAATGTTCCTCTGGGAATCTGTGCAGCTCTGTAAAAACAGCTCACAAAGGTTACCAAGATAATGCACCCGGTAATGTCACAGCTCTAAACTACCCAGGTTTATTTAGACAGTGCTTTTAAAGGAGATAAAGATTTGAACTTTGATTATTATTTAAAATGTAACTTTAATCTTTTTACATAGATGCTAATAAAGAAATTTTTATTAGGGGAAGGGTGGAGAAGATAGAGCAGAAATTCTTCTGTGGGAACTCTCTCCTATATCCCTGAAGGATGAGCTTTGGGATCCCAACCACTCTGATTATTGTTACAGCATTTAAATGGCCTTTAATTCCCATCATAAATTGGCTGCAGATTTTCACCTAGCTGTGACTGATCCCCACCCACACTTTCATTCATTAACATGCCCATTGCCACAGATTCACTTAAATCTGTTTTCAGATTTGACCAGCAGGTTGACAAAAGTGAAGCAGACGTACACGAGGGAGATACGGGAGTCTGGTTTCAGCCCTGTGCCAACAGCAGGGTACAAGAAATCAAAGGTGAGCTGACGGTGAGACAAAGCCTGAGAGCCCGTGAGTGTGACAACAGGTAAGTGGGAAAAAAGACAGATTTAGGCAAAATATCGAGAAGGGATGAGACACTGTGAAGTTGTGCTAAAGGGACTGCTGTGAGCAGCAGTGTCACAGGAACAGCTGCCTCACCTGAAGGAGGGAACAGAGGTGATGGAGGAGCTCTCTCCTCACTGGTGTCCAGTGAAAGGACAAGCAGAGGAAGGCATGAAATGCTCTTATTCTCATTTAAACGTAAGAATTAATTATTAATTTTTATCACAACCTTGATTGAACACTGAAACAGATTTGCCCATAAAAGCTGTGGAGTTTCCATCCTTGGAGATATTTAAAATTAGACATGGCCCAGAACAACCTGCTCCAGCTGACCCTGCTTTGAGGACAGAGAAGATATCTGAGGATCTCTAGGGACACCATGAAACCTCAGCAATTCTGTTACTCAATACCATCTGGGAAGGAAAGGGCCTTGCACCCTCAAGAACCAGCTCCTCTCAGTTCAATGTCCCAAAACCAGAGGAAAGGACCCAAGGTGCCTTTAAGGTACAGGATGCTCCAAACATGAACTGCTTCCTCTCTGCCACTACAACCCCACCAAGCTCCTCTCCATCTTTTAGTGTCTCATCCCTTTAACGCCCAATTCCTCCCCAGCCAATACAGGGATGTTATATCTTCCCCATTTCCTTTACCTCCATTTCCAGTATCACCTCTCCAAATCCACAGCAGATGTCACATGTTAATGAAATAACCCTCCAGGGAATGAAAGCTGCGGTGCAAACAGGAACAGCTTGATCAAATCTCATCTTTGTTTCCGGAAAATTTCTCTCAGGAGAAGAGCTGTGGTTTAATGGCTCTGAATTTAGCTCATGAGTTCCTCCTCACAAATCTAAAACCTCCTAGACAGTCTACATAAGCATATGGATCCCATAATGCCCAAGCTGGCCATTAAAAGGGGCAAGTTCTTGGAAATGTAAGTAAATATAGAGCAGGCACTCCCTGTGTCTGAAACCTGATTTTCGTGATGGCAGCTGGGGAGACGCTAGTGAGGGAGTGAATTCCCACTCAGCACAGGGCAGTATTTTCAAGGAACTTGAAAAGTTTGGGGCTCTTGAGTGGAATTCAGAGCTCAGAAGTGGCTGGAATGAGCAGTGTCTGGCCTAGGCCTCTTCCAAATAATCCAAGAAAGAATTTCCAAGCTGCAGATTGCAGCAGGAAGCTTCCTGTTGTGCATCACAGACGTATTTCTACCTCGCGCCTCATCCCAGCTACGCGCACAGCTCAGCTCAGCTCTCCCAGCCCACATCTCCTCCCCGAGACTGATGACTCCTGTTCCCTCTCACGACACAGCCACTTGTTTGCATTAGGCTCCTGCCTACAAGGAAAAATGCCTTTCTCACCGCCTGAGCTGGCTTTTGTTCCACCTGAAGGAAAAGCAGCCACACAAAGTCATCTGCAACTCCCTGCCAGAGCTGTAATAGTCTCGCCTGCTGCGTGGCAGGCACCAAGGCAGCCCCAGGCACAGACTTCTGTGAGGTTCCAGAAGCAAAATGTGCCTGTGCTGAACACAGCCATCCATCTGTAGGAGCAGGAACGGGAAATTAAGGTGGAACATGCACTTTAAAAAGCAAAAAAACCATCTATAGAGGTAAAATGCCAGGTCTGAATGCAGGCCAGAGCAGCATTGCTCTCAACAGGTGGGTTTATTTTTAATTGAGGATACAGGAGCCAGTAAATCATTCCCACATGGGCCACAGGAGCTGTCAGAGGGCAGGGCCTTCCAGAGGCTATCCAGGATCAAAACAGCAACTTGGAATTGAAAAGCCAAGAGCCCCCTCCTCCATCCAGAGTAACTCTGCACATGGAGCAGCTGTGGTGGCAGGAACAGAGGCAGGATGCTCTCAATTTCCATTCTTTATGGTCCATAGCAGTCACTTTGGAGAGACACAGCAAATTGGCATTTTTCTAACCTTCCTAATAAAACTCTCATCCCAAACTTTATTCTGCCCAGCAAGAACAGCATCACAAGTTGTGGGAAGAGCAGAGAGAAGGTGATGAGCCCTCTGTTCACCACATCTACCATTTTTTTTCCCATGTCTCTGCTGATCTCAGTTAAATTCCTGTGAACTCAGGGGCTCTGAGGAAGCTCTGCCTGGGCCAGCTTTCCCATGCTCCCTGCATGAACTGCAGGAAGTACGATGGATGCTTCTCCCAGTGCCATGAATATTGTATCAGCTGCTAAAATGCCCAGACAGCAATCTCCTGATGCACAGACCTTCCTCTGCCACCCACTGCTAAGTCAGCCCAAGAAAAAGTGGAAAAATAATTCTTTTTTAAATCTATTATTACATAATACTACTGGTAACATCAAAAGGGAACTATTTTATACTGTTAACTTGTTAAATACCTTTTGTTTTTCTTATGTAGAGAAAATTAAGAGTGGGAGATTTCTAACAAGCAAAGTTCAGCTCCAGCTGGGATGAAGCTGGCACAGGCTTGCATGGGGGAATAAAACCTACACCACACCAAGCAGTTTTGAAATTCCAACCTAAAACAAACAAGCTTAAGGAAAAGAAGCTGAAATGTGGCTTTGCACATTACTGCCTTTTCTGTTTCTGTGGTAGGAGAAAATGCAGAATTAAACACTCCTCAGAGCTGCGGTCTACCCTCGCACTCTGCAAATGAAGGAAGTAGAAGGGATTTGTTTGCCCAGAAGCCATAACCAGACAAGGACCCAGCTGAACTCACAGCCCAGAGCCTCCCCATCTGCTGCTCCTGTGCCTGCTGAGCACCACGCTCTCCCTGGCCACTGCAGGGGAAGGATAACACAACCTGGATTATGGTTCCTGCTCTAACTGCATTGTCAGAGAGGTAATAGATCTATATTGGAAAGCCCTCACACTGATGGTTTGCTCTGAGACCAAACTCTGAAGAAGAATTTCTCATTTGGATAAACCAAAGCCATCCTCGTTTTAATTTAACATTTCTCTGTAATGAACAGAAGAATCAAAAGCACTGGAGATTTTTGCCAGGCTATAACAGAAGTTGAATTAAGCTCAAAATTTCTGGTTCAGAAAAAGATTCAAACATGAAAATGTTTGCATTCCAAATCAGAGTAAGGAGCTGAATTTCTTTTAACCTCTAAAATAGGACTAGTCAGGCTCTGTTTTGGTCGTCTTTTTAATCAAAATGACACTTTTTGGTATTTCAGAATCACTTCCCTGAGTCTTCAAAGCTGCAAGCCAGCCTGATACGAAGGGAAGCTTTCTTCCTGAGCCCCCTCTCCTGGCAGGAGCAGCCCTTTGTGCAGGCCCCATTCCAGCACCAGGGATCCAGCAGAATCTGGGAATGCTACTGCAGGAGATGCAGCTCAAGCCTTTTATCCACAAGCTCAGCAGCTTCACAAGTCCCAGGCAGGGAGGAGTTCAGAGCAAAACAAAGCCACAGAATTTCTCCAATTCAAAAGGAAAACACTGGGAGACAGTTCAGTCACTTCAATCCGAGTACCAACATTTTTGTATGGGCCATGAAAAAAGCTTCCTCTGTTTCCTTTAATGTGCAAGAGGGAATCGTTGCTTGCTTGTCTTCAAACTGTTCTTCAAACTTCCACTGAGAAACTGACTTAGAAGATAACACACTTTCTACCACAAAGTAATTATGATTAATAATTCCCAAACAGTTTTTATTTAAAACTGTGAATTGATTCATATTTGAACTGTTCATTGAAGCTTCTTTTCCCCTCAGTGTTCCTTTAAGGCTGAGTAGTGGTTGATCGGCATCTAGAATTAATTCCAATTGTCATTAATCTTCCAATTGCCTTTTTTTTTTCTTTTTTTTTGAGGGGAGGGTGTTCTGTCTGTTCTGAAGCAACCATTCAAAACAAAACAAAACAAAACACCCAACAAAAACATCTGAGGAAGCTACAAATACCAACAAGCAACACCAGAACAGAGAAACATGGTTTGGAAATGCAGCAAACATAGAGATATTCACGTACTGTCGGGGAGACCTGCTTTTATCCACTGTCTCTATTGCATCAGGGGGAAAGATCAAATTCATCTAAATACAGAGAGGAACTTCCCAAAGGAATGTGAAATCCTGCAGTGGTTGAGTTTTTGGTGTTTAGCAGTGCTGTGCATGCCATGGGACTGCACAGAGGCCATGCAGCTTCTCAAGCCATTAACAACCACTCAATTCTCCTTTTCTCTCAAAAAGAGAGAGCCTAAGACAATATTTAACTTTTCTATTAACACTTAATTACCAGAATGCAATTGGTGCCACGGTTCGAAGCCAGGGTAAGAAAGGCACAATACAGGTACCACCTTTTCTTCTTTACAGCAACCAGAGCAGGTGAGGGAAGGATGAGCAGGTGCAGTGATGTTTGAAAGGGGCAGAGATGGCCACAGGGCTGGGAGGGAATGCTCTGGGCTTTACAAGGGAGGCAGCATGGCACAGAGGTGTCTTTCCACCTCCACTCTGCCAAATCCCATCTTTACCTGATGCAATAAATTATATATGATATAATCAATTATATAAACAAACAGACTGGCAAGATGGGCAACCTTTCTGTGGTCAATAAAACCCATTTGATTTTAGTGATTAGCTGTGAATGAGCACCCGATTACACACACAGAAGGAAGAATGGACACAAAATGGACCAGTAACAGTCAGCTGTGCTCAAAATCAAAGCTCAAACATTTGTGACTTGAGGTGCCAGAGGCTGTTGATAACAGAAAATGTCCAAATATGGAGCTACTTTGACAACACAACTCCTTGAGATGCTTCCTGCAACGCAGCAGCAGGAATCAATCTTCAGATCTTTACACTGCTGCTCCACAGCAGCAAAACCACTGCAAATGATCCATGACTAATTCTTCTGAGCAAATGAAGAGAATTAAATCCATCCTTTCTTACTTACTTTACACTTAGGGGTCAATCCACCGGTGAGCTGCCTCTGTGCAAACACGAGTGCCCAGCACAGGGAATGAGGAGCAGAGGATGCTCTCCCAGCATGGGGAATGAGGAGCAGAGGATGCTCTCCCAGCACAGAGAGGAGCCGAGGATGCTCTCCCAGCACAGAGAGGAGCAGAGGATGCTCTCCCAGCACCCTGAGGTGCAGAGGATGCTCTCCCACAGCTCCAGAAGCCCATTGTCCCTCCTGACCAGCCCAGGGGAGGATGGGACAAGCAGCCAGAAGCCCCTTGGGCTGCATTCCCACTCCTTCCTAACCTAACAGTCCAAACTGCTCTCACACTCCTCCGTTTCTCCCTTAATTACTGCAAGTAATTTTATTAATATACTTTGCAGCACCATTAACTGTTACCTGAGGCTTAGCTTTAAATATGATGAGACTACATAATCTTAATGGCACTAATTAATAGTACCATGACTTTAAAGTTTCACAGATCTGACCAACAGAGCATATAAAGTGTGGTTTGTGGGGAATGTTTTGGTTGGTTGGAGTAATTTTTATTGGTAAAGTAATGCCCCTGACAAACAGGAGCAGAAAAGGGGGAGTTATAAAAGCAGAGAATTAAACTAAAATCAAAGTAACTCCCCCAAGAGCCACCATTATGAAACATGGGAGTTTGTCCAAAACACTCCAGCTTTGGTCACCAATCCAGAGACACAGGAGCCACTGGAAAGGCAGAGGTGAGGTCCCATTTGTTTGGAATTTTTTTACTTCACTATTTTCTTGTGTTCTAAGCACTGAAGCAATCACCAAGCTCTCTCTTGATATTACTTTGGGGGCCAAAGGCCGATGACCTCCGATGGGACAGGGTGGTAAAAGCTTCAGGAGCTGCAAAACTGGACATGGCATCAGCCAGAAAACAGGGGGTGGACAACCAAAACAGAGAGAGACCCTGTTCCTTCCGTGACACATTTAATATTTATCCTCACAGCACCTCCTGTCACCACAGAAAGGCTGAAGCTGTGTGCCCTCAGCAGAGGTTCTGCCAGAACGTTCACATTCATGGCTTTTGTGACTAACCTGTCAAAAAACCTGGCACTAGGAGTTTCTGCTGGGGATCTTTATTTCTGGGTTTTATTTTGTCCCTCTCTCTCTCAGTTGAGCAGGGAGTTTTACCAAAAAAAAACCCAAATTTGCTTTATTCCCAACTCCCAGAATTCAGCAGTTCATCAATCAGAGAGAAACACACAAGCTGCAGGTGCTGCTGGTGTGATGTCCAGGGGCACTGAGCAAACAGCTCCAGCTCCAGCTCTGAGGGGCCACAGCTGCTCAGCACCACCCAGAAAACTGCTCTGGGAACAAAAGTACAGCAGTCAAACTGTTCCAGAGATGTTATAAATTACATTGTCAGATGAAGAGAGAGATATTTACTCCGCAGTGATACTGTAATTATCAAGAAAGTGCCCTGCCTTTGCCTGTAAGTGCTGTGTGCAGTAATTAATTTTCCTCTGCATCCTGATGTTTGATAGTAATATGTAAATCGCTGGGTATTTGCTATATATATCTAATAAAATATATTTACTGTCACACTCTTAAAAGCATCTTAAAACAACATTAAGAAGCTGCAGGAACACAGAAACACAGTGTCCTTATGTGTCTTTAAAGCAGGCTTTAGGGGAAAATTCTGATAGTGCCAACACCTGAAACTGCAGCCCTGCTTTTCCAGTTATTTTGTTCTTAATAAACCCTCAATGCAGCCAAGAGGCTCTAAAGTTACAGCCTGAGAGTCTAAAAATGCGAGTACTCAATAGTGGCAGGGAAGTTCTGGTTACCTTGGAGCAGTGGTGACCCCAGAGAGCCCCAGGGGCACCGGGCAGGGACACTCACACCGAGGATGGGGCAGCTTCTGCCAGGGCTACACAGAGCTTGGGACAGAGCAGACAGAGGTCCCACAGCGAGAAAATATCCTGTGGCACAGTCCTTGAAGGAAAGGTTTCATCTCATCATCCTCCCACCCCAGGCAGCACAGGCCCTATTCAGAATTTGTATTAAAAAAAGCCATTTTCCTACTTTTTTCCCAAAGATGAGCCCCTTGGCTTTACCACTGCCAGGTTTATATAAACTCCAGGTTTATGGGAAATACCCATACCTGGGAACTAAAGAAATCCTATACCTGCAGGGGAACACAAAGTTGTTATCTGGTGCTGCAAAACTCCTCAGTTCAAGCCCAGCCTGAGCCTTCCCCCTGTGCAGCTCAGCCCTGTCCCACCACTTTTTCCCGGATTATGTGGATGCACAATTAACACTTCTATCCATCACTTCAGCCCTAGAGATCAGCACTGAAGATACTTCAAAGGCAATTCCTCAGCTCCTGCAGTTGTGGTATCAATGGTGATACTTTTAGTTTTAACTTTCATATTTTTTAGATTTTATACTGTGTTAGTGTGTCTGTAACTCTGAGCTTCATGTACAGTGCTAACAGCTCTTCTCCTGGCCTGGCTGGACAAAACACAGCGTTTGCAGCCTGAAGAACCAAGGACATTTGCAGCTTCAGACCCCAAGAATGTAAACAGCCACGGATTGAGAGGGGACAGTCCGAAAGGATGGGACTGCGTGGACTGAAGCTGTGGTTGGACAATGGGCCCGAATGTGTAAATGGGCCAAAACTTATAAAAAGGGTGAGAACCCGTGACCCAGGGTCCATCTTGGGGGTCCATCTTAGGTGTAGTCTTGGCCAGACTTTTGTTCTCCCAGGGTGTGTCCTGTGAAGGCCTTTCAATAAATATCTATTTTATTCTTTAACCCTGTCCAGCCTCTGTTCCAGGTAGCCTTCTTTTAGGCATCAATGGCAGGTTGAGGAAAAACACCCCACAGATTAACTGAGATCTTGCAATCCTGCAGAGTAGCACCACAGCTGAGGGACAGCACCATCCCCGGGCCCCAGAACAGCTCTCCAGTCATTCCTGGCAAGAGAAAAACCACCTACACCCTGACCCCAGCACCCACTGCTGCAGCTGTGCTTCACTGCAGTGAAATTACCTCCCAAATTTCAAATAAAGCTGAAATACATTGTTTTCTTACACTATAAGCTCTTCTAAGTGTTCCACATTTGAACTTTTAGGCAGAAGAACGCTGTAGTAATCACATCAAGTGTGTATCTTTGACTTCTGCAGAGGCCACATTAACTCCAGAGTGAAAAACACAATCTTGATCTTCCAGAAAAATTACTGTAATTTTGTCTCAATAAAGACTGCAGGGAGATTCCACTGGGGATTTATTCAAATACAAGAGAAACTTATTTTTCAGGGGAAAAAAGGAAAAATATGTAACTTCTTTTCTTTTTAAACAACATATAGCTTAATTGGAAATACAGAATAAATTAGGACAAAAAAACCCAAGGAAGTTTAAGGCAAAAACTCTTTAGCAGCTTTGCATACTTGAGTAAGAAGCAAAGGCAAATCAACTGATAATCTTCTCTGCTAAATTTATACAAGAGACAGAATATTCTCTAGAGAATTTGTTTCTTAAAAAGAAAAAAGTTAGCATTTTACTTGACCAAAATTATTTCCTATTTAAATAATCATGCTTATCCACCTCCAGACTTAGTATTCTTTTTATGGTGATTTACAGAGTGGCTCTGCCATAAGTGCTGTACAACCCTCACAAGGTCTAAAGAAGTTAATGATGTGCTGGAAATGCTTGATAAAGAATTTTTACTGCCTTTGCCGTTTGACAAAATCGAATAATAAGCATAATAAATAGATGTATCAGACGTTAATGCTATGAAAGCTTTTCTAAATCTTGCTGTCCATCCTCCTTGCACTTGTTCTGTGGGACATGAGATTTCTCTGTCTTTGAAAATAAAGCTCCAGTTTTCTCCTGTTAACCTTTCTCTTAGAAATGCCATCTGTTAATAATAATTAAAAAAAAAACAAAAAACAAAACCAAAACAAAATAAAAAACACACCAAAATCAACAACAACAACAACAAAAACTAAAAAACACCCTCCCAGCACACAAGGACTACAGACCCACTTTTTCTATCCTAAAGACCATTGATGCCTTTTTCAGGCTTACCTAAAAACAGAGGGCAGACAAAATTAAGGGAATAAAAAGCGATTCTATTTATCGAAGGACCTTCAAGTACATTTTAGGCAGATGAAGCTCCCCCAGGGGCAACACCCAAAATGAACAACGGGTCACAGCTTTTCACACTTTTATAAATTTGGTCCATTTGCATATTGGGGGTTAATCTTCCAATTACAGCTNAGTCATTTTACCCCAAGTTTGCTCCCCCCAACTCACTTTTGTTTCCATTTCTCAGGGCCTGAGACAGTGAGGTGTCCTTGATTCCCAGGCCTGGAGAGGAATTGTTGTGTCTGACCAGAATGGGAAAGCAGCAGCTAACACTGCACATGGAGTTTAAAGCTATCCACTAAAGAACTGCAGGATTACAAATACATGAGAAATAGAAAAGCTAAAAACTAAAATCCTAATCACCATGAAGCCCCTCAAAGTGAGATATTCCCACCAATTCCCCCCAGGGCAAGACCCTGGTGCCCAAATTCCTGAGCTCCCCAGGGAGCTGGCCAAGAAGCCACTTCCACAAAAGGATCATTTATCCTCCCACCTTCGTCTCATTGAACCTTTTCCCAAAGTGCTTCCCCCTGGGACCACAGAGTGAATTTTGGGAGCACCTGCAATAGGGGGGCTCCAGACCCGCAGAGCAGCTGGGCAGTGCAGCCTCCCCCAGCTCCTGGCACACCCCCAGGGGCCACCCCAAGGTAACCAACACAGCCACTGCAATAAAGGGAGGGGAATAACCAGCATTTTTTAAGGAGGGATCATTAATGTCATTGATATTACAGACTTATCCTCGTGTGACAGCATTGATGGGGATTGAACCAGGGCAGGAATGCAAGTCTTAAAATTTGAGCCCAAGACTCGAGTGGAAAAGCTGTGACAGCCTTGGCTGCTCCATGACAGGCTGACCTGGGCTGACGCTCCCCTTCTGAAGAACATCCCTGTCGAGTTTTCCTTGGAAAGGCTTTGCTTTGCACTAAAATACATTCAGACACACAAGGGCCTTTGATGTGTCAGGATCCACTGAACATTAATAACCCGATTACAGTGAAGAAAGCTCTGGATAAATTCCCCTCAGACAGCAAGATTTGCTTGTTCAAAAATGTTTACTTCCACCCAAACCGATATTTCAGCCAGGAGCTCTCTCAGTGAAACTGGGGAAGGCTCAGTCCCTGGGCCCCTCTCTGCTGTGTGACTGCAGAACTCCCATCTCCTCTCCTCCTCTGCCTTGGTGATCCCACCAGGAATCACCAGTTTTGGAAAACATCACTTCCAAAGGCTCCAGCAGCCATCCCCAGGAACACAGAGGTCATCCCATGCTGGTCAATACAGCAACTCCTAACATTTGCCACCCACTCCTCTGCTCCCACCCTCCTTGGCAGAGTCAGTCACCCTTTTTTGTTGCACATTTCCAATTTGCTGGCTGTTGCTAAATTGAATAGCTGATGCTAGATTTGCTTTTGTCACAAGGTTACTATAGACCTTGACTTTTCTCACTAAAGAAAATGACTTTGTGTCATCCCTTAGTGGTTGTTTATTATGGAGACTTCATAGTGCCTCCCAGTATGGATGTCTTTGATTTTGAAAGAAAATCAAAACAGGCACGTGAAGTGTTCTGGGAATGAGGGCAGTGATGAGGAGGCAGAAAAGGACTACATCATTAACTTACTTCAGCTATAAACTCAGCAGAGCCCAATCTCAGCATTATTATGGTCTGTTTCAATTTTGAAGTTCAAGTTTAAAAGGAGATGAGATTTAACCATTCACAGGCTACGAATTCCTCTCTCATGGTTCCAAAAACCGGGTATAAAACCGGTGACTGCACGAGTCAGCTAAAAAATATCACCTACAGCTCCCCTGCTTGCCAATTCTTCAGCCTGACTGAGAGGCACAGCAGATGCACAGCAGCACAGCTGCACATCCCTCTAACTGCCAGCTGATCAGGGAAACATTTCTGACTTCTCCCTGCAAGCTCTCCTTGCCTTCAAAGCTTCCCTCCTCTCCCAGCCTATTCTCAGTATCTTTTCCCACTCTCGTTTTACAGTTTCCACTAGAAATAAACTGATACAGAGGCACAGCAGTGCTACAGCAAGAGATAGAACAGCACCCCAAAGCCCAGGCTGCTAAAACACACCCTCTTACCCAGGGGCACAGCACACACTGCCCAGACCTTTGCAGGAAGAAAAGCTCCAATTAAAGCACGAATTCTAACAGTGTCACTGGGTTAACACAGTTTAATACACCTTGTTCACGGTCAGTGAAAGCATTTATACACTGAAGTGTGCTGCTCTCAGCTGGGGTAGAGTTAATTCCCTTCACAGGGGCTGGTTTGGGGCTGTGTTTTGGATTTGTGCTGGACACAGGGCTGATATTACAGACGTTTTTGTTGTTATTGAGTTTGCACAGAGCTGAGGCCTTTCCTGCTCCTTGTACAGCCATGCTGGGGAGGGGCTGGGGGGGCACAGCCAGGACAGGTGACCCAAACTGACCCCAGGAATATCCCAGACCTCAGGGCAGCATGCTCAGTATATAAACCGGGGGAAGAAGAAAGAAGAGGGAGACATTTGGGGTCACCCCGAGTGTGTTGGAGCCCTGCTCCCCTGGGGATGGCTGAACACCTGCCCCGCCATGGGCAGCAGGGAATGAACTCCTTGTGTGTGCATCTTTTGCTTTCCCCATTAAACAGCTTTCACACCACCTCAGAAGTTGTCATTGTTCCCATTCTGACTCTCTCCCCCACCCCACTGGTGTCTGAGTGAGCATCTGTGCGGGACTCGATTGTGACGTGGGGTTGAACTGTGACAAGAAGCCATAAAACCCTGGCAGGGCTGGCAGACACTCTCCTTGTTAAGCACACAAGGTAAACCCACGTTTCTGAAGCAGGAAATCTCCCCGAAGTCATTTAGCTGCTTTGCAGTGATGATCACACAGATATGCAGCTACACACACTGCATGCACAAAGAAATTCAATAGTGCTTGCTACAGAGAGAGGGGTGTTGAAGCAGCTTAGGGTTTTTGAGTCTATATATATATGAATAAAAGATTAACTCAAACTTTAAACAAGAGATTAAAAGTACATTCTGCACCATTACCATAGTGTTCACAAATCTATAATGGGATAAAACAGATTATAATTACTTTGTTATGTTCATTAAATGAAAGAGGGGGTTTGATACCACATAACAAAAAGCAAGGTTGTGAACTTCCAAGGCAAGAGGAAAAGAAACAAACCCCTACCAAATGACCATAAGCAAACATGATAAACTGTTTGATAACAGAAATGCTGCATCTAATCAGGATGAGACCATTCCTCCCAAACCTGTAACAGCGCATGGAAACTGCACGCACAACGCGTGGGGCAGAGCACGAAGCCCCCGTGGCTCCCAGCTGCGTTCAGGAGGCTGGCAGGAGCCATCCCAGCATCTCTGACAGCCCCAGGAAGGCTTCCCGTGGATCCCGGAGGCTGGCAGGAGCCATCCCAGCATCTCTGACAGCCCCAGGAAGGCTTCCCGTGGATCCCGGAGGCTGGCAGGAGCCATCCCAGCATCGCTGGCAGCCCCAGGAAGGCTTCCCCTGGATCCCTGCCGCTGCCAGCGCTGCTCCACAACAACGCTGGCTTTGAGCAGCTGCGGCTGGGAACACAGCCCGCCTGTCTGGGCAGCCTGCTGGGGAACACTGGGGCTCTCACGCTGCCTCCCAGCCCACCTCAGGCAGATGCAGCCCCCAGCTCCACGCCAGACAACCGCAGCCGCAACATCTGCACGCTGCAGCCCTCGAGGGCACCTTTGCTTTTCATTTCCTGCGTTCACTGGGTTTTAAGGCAATTAGACATTTTTAATTTGTTTTTAAATGTTCAGCATTCACCCTGAAACTTATTCTGCCTTTACAGAGGAGATTCTGCTGTAAATGAGTAAAGACAGGGATATGTGTGCATACGAATTGTACAGGTTTTGGATTTTGTAGCCTCACAGAGTCACAGAATATCCTGAGCTGGAAAGGACCCACGGGATCATCCAGAGCAGCTCCTGGCCCTGCACAGAAACCCCAACAATCCCACCCTGGGCACCCCTGGCAGCGCTGTCCAAACGCTCCTGGAGCTCTGGCAGCCTCGGGGCCGGGACCATTCCCTGGGGAGCCTGGGCAGTGCCCAGCACCCTCTGGGGAAGAACCTTTCCTGATCTCCAGCCTGACCCTGCCCTGACACAGCTCCAGCCGTTCCCTGGGTCCTGTCCCTGTCACAGAGAGCAGAGTTTGGAGCTGCCCCTCGGGGTGAGCTGCAGACCCTGACGGGATCTGACCTCAGTCTCCTCTTCTCCAGCCGAACCAGAGGAGTGATTTCAGCCACTCCTCGTGTAGCCCCTCCAGAGCCTTCACCCTTTTCCATTTCCCCACTCCCTGCTCCAAGTGCTCGAGCCTATTCCAGCACGAAGGGAATGTTTCCTGCACGAGCCAGGAGAACAGGGTGCCAGAGCCCCAGGGCTGCTGTGGGTGCAAACCCTGAGCCCTCGGCCAGGCTGCTGTGTACGGCAGGATAAACTGGGCGTGAGAGCACATCTCAAAGTACAGGAAAAAGGTGAGATCAGAAATTAAACTTCTCCTGCAGAGGTCAAGCACATTAGAAGCCTTCAGATTGGACTGATTTTCTTTGAGGTTTTTTTCCCCTTCACAATAATCTGCTGCTGGTGGTGTATTTGTATTTTGGTGGCAGGGAAAAGGCTGCAGCACCGCCTGTACCAGGCAGTGTGCAAACACTGCTGAACTTGCCCTGAAGATCCCACAACATCAAAAAACTCTGCTTTATTGAAGAGAAAACAAATGCATACTTCACGTTTCTTTTTTAGCAACCTTAGGGTTCAGGATGCCAAGTGCAATAACATCAGTTGACAATTCCACGAAGACACATGGTGAAGAGAGAAGAGATTTCAAGGTAAAAAAAAAAAAAAAAAGCACCTCAAAAACCTTTACCAAA
>VZTG01006022.1:196524-237005 GCA_013397845.1 Melanocharis versteri
GCACCTCAAAACCCTGTACCAAATATTGTGACTTCTCCCACGCTCAGGCAACACTTCTGACATTTCCCGATATGAAAGCAAGCTGACATCTCCAGCCCACCCAGAACAGCCTCGACTGTTTCTTCTCTGCAATGGCTTTTCTTCCTTCCTCACAACATATGTTCAAGATAAACATCTGAGGCTGCAAAGAAGCACCAACTTTTCAGTGTTAGTGGCTGTACAGCACATCATCTGGAGTTATGGGATGGGGTTTGTTAAAGATGACATTTCAAGGAGCCAAAAAAGTGCTACGTGATCTCTTCCCAGCAGTCCCAGTAAGAGATTTACTCTCTCTGGGCAGCCCATGGCAACAAACTTGCTCATTTTCATTCCACTGAAAGTAGATATAGGATTTATACTCCAGGAGACCTGTACACATTAATGCTAATTGTGCAATAGCACAATATTTTCTTGAGCAGTTCAGGAAACTCTCTGACAGAGGGTTGGGAAAATCAGGGATTTTCTGGTACATTGGCAGCAACAAAAATACAGCAAAGCGTCATTTACTACTGATATTGTGGTTGTATCTAGAGTAAAACAAGGCTGCTGAACATGAATTTAGGGGAAGGCAACACCCAGCTGGTTTAGAGACACGCAGGAAATTCTGTAAGGGCACCCATGGATGCCAGTGCAGTCAAGCCAGGCTTGAGACCCAACCCAGCTGCTTGCTGTCACCTGAAACACCCCACTGCTCCTGAGTTGCTGCAGGTGGCAATGTGAACTGGCCGTGACAGCAGGGAAATGCTAAGGAGAGCTTCAGCGGGTTTATTAAGGGGCAATATTGTTTTATTTTTGTTCCTTTGTAGACATGCAAGCCAGGAATTTGCTATGGTTGAAACCAAACTTCCAGGTTTTACACTTCTCCTGGAAACCACCTGCTCATGCTGAGGACTGGGACATACTGACAAAGGCCAAATTCAGAGACAGCCTTGGGCCCACCCTGCTGGAGTCAGAGCTGTGCAGGAGCCACAGTGATATGGAAAAAAAGTGAAATTTTTCAGCAGAATCTACCTCACAGTTGTATTGTTTGGATGGATATCACTGTTTTGTCTGGGCAGGAGCTGCTCATGAGAAAATATTCCTTCCATCAACACAAGAGATTGAAATCAGGAGTGCTCAAAGTTGTCCTCGTAGGGCCAGAAAAAACCCTTACACTGGAGATACTTAACAGGCAGAAATGAGGCACTCAGGAATTGGATATCATCTGTTATTTCTCACAAACATGGCATTTAAAGTCAATTAAAACTAGCTCCTACCAACTCCCTGCACACCCTGCCATCATTCCAAACATCCCTAAGGTCCCTCAACAGAACCTGTTTAAAAAAATAAACCCCCCAACCTGAGCAGTTGACACACAGACCACTGGCAAAAAAGGAACACTCTGAAGGAACAATCGATGTAATTTCCCATTAGTTGTCTTCACAGATTTATCATTTGGGCTTTTCCTTAGCAGCCTTGGGGGGAAGATGAGCGATGTGTGTGGCTGCACAGGAACTACAAGAAGTCTCTTAAAGGCATTTAGAGCTGCTATTGCAATCACTTCCTTTCAACAGATGGATGAACTGAGGACATTAGGCATGAAGAAAACTAATTTTCAATAGAATGCTGCCTATACATTACGTTCCAGCTGGGTGAGTGACCTCTGGAGCTGTAGCAGCTGCCCAAAAGTCTCCAAGAGAAGTTTCCACAGCAGAGCTGGTGGCACCTTGCCCTGCTAAGGGATGTGCTCCATCTCCTGCAAGGGTCAGGTCTGACCCTCGGAGGGCTCTCAGCTGTGCTTCAGCCCCAGAGAGGAGATCCAAGATCTCTTCCTCAAGATGAAACTCTCTGGCTCTGGCTCCTGGATCTTGCCCTGCTGCTGATGCCTTAGGATTCAGCTTTTCTATTTTTCAGATCCTGTGCTGCTTTAGTGTATAGCTCTGAACTCCATGCACAGTGTTAGCTGCTTTGGTCAGCTGTTAGCTGTTTTGGTCAGACAAAACAATTCCTCTCTAGGCCTGAAACTCAAGGACACCTCACTGTCTCAGGCCCTGAGAGATGTAAACAACAGTGAATTGAGGGGGGCAAAATTGGAGTAAATGACTTCATTACCTGAAGTTGTAATTGGAGGATTAACCCCTGATATGTAAATGGACCAAATTATAAAAATATGAAAAACTTGTGACCATCATCCATCTTGGGTGTAGCCCCTCAGAGCCTTCTGAGTGCCCCAGGTGTACCTGTTGAAGGCCTTTAATAAATACCCACTTTATTCTCTTAATCTTGCCTAGCCTCTGTTTTAGGGCATCACTGCACACAGGGATCACCCTGTAAAGCCCAGCCACACAAGGGCTCCCATCACCAACTCTGCCTCTGCTCTTGGCCAAGTGATGCTCTTACACAACACCTCAGGCCTGCCCCTAAATAGAACCATAATTCCAAGCCTCTAGCAGAGTCAGAGCCTGGTTGAGTGGCTCGAACCACACGGCTCAAAGCTGCCAGAGCCCAGGGTGCTGCTAAAGCACAGCCCCAGTGCCCAGAGCTGCTTCTCCCCCACAGAGCCCAGTGTCCCCTGTGGGGTCCATCCTGCAGCTCAGTTTGACAAGGAAATGTTTCCACACACCTCTCTCAGGCCACCTCATAATCCTGGGATTGTTTTTGCCCAGGGGAGAATCATCCCAGCTCGCTCTGAACCTGCATGGCAGGGAATACTGAATGTATCCGCTTCACACAGAGCCAGAGAAATTTCTGACAGTACCCATTCATTCTGATTTTTTTTTTCCCTTCCTAACTCTTCTTTGACAAATGATAAAAGCCTCTAAAACTACCTCTGCTAAGCACTATATACACATAAAATCTGTGCTGTTGTGCTGACAGGCTTCTCCCGTGGCTCTGAGCTCCCAGGTTCTCATTACAGAGTCAGGCAAGGGCTTTCAAGAGCTGTAATTGCTGCCTAACTGAACAAAACCATCCTGAGCACGGAGGCAGAGCCTCTTGTAGGAAACAGTCAAAAAGACACTGGGGAAAAAAAAAAGGAGCAGATTAACTAAGTGATGGCAGTTACCTGGAATTACTTGATGTTCGGAATACTCAGAATATAATCTAAAAAGTGGATTTCTTTAGTATGTGCAGAATTTCTTTCAATGGCACAAAGATTTTCACTCCATTCCACCAGCTCCCACAGAGCTGTGACAGCTCCCACCAGCAACACCCTCAGCTCAAAGACTGACGATCACATCCAGGTTCAGGGTTAAAAACAGGGTTATGAACCTGAATTAGCATCACAAGAAGTGAAACACCTTGAAAGATAGATCAAATATGTGCTTTAAATTAGAATTAAGCTAACGCAGTGTAGATCTACATTAGCTTCATCCAAAGCAGGGATTATTTCTCCCTAATAAAAAGGAGATGCAGAGCTATGAAGCTGCATAAACCCCGCAGAAGCCAATCCCTATTCTCTTTTTTTCTTCAGGCTTTGTTTCGAGCAGCGAGTTTCCTTTAACATCCTTCAAGACAAAGCATCATCACACGGAGCAGGGGAAGAACAAAGCGGCTCCTTTTATCTGCTTCTCCATCTTCTGAGTAAATATTGCATCACTGCTCTCCCTAGGAAACACCTTTCATCTCTGTTTTAGGGGTGGGGATGAGCTGATGTAGTGCTGAGAGGACCAGAGCTGCGAGAGAACCCTCCCTGCCCGAGATGAAAATGTGTGCAGGGACCTCCCTGTCACCCCTGTCCCTGCTCACAGAGCCCAGCACCAGCCCTGCCTGCTGAGGGCAGCAAGAAGGGCTTGATGCCTTAGGATTTTAGCTTTTCTGTTTTTCATGTATTTGTAATCCTGCAATTCTTTAGTGGATAACTCTAAACTCCATACACAGTGTCAGCTGCTGCTTTCCCATTCTGGTCAGACACAACAATTCCTCTCCAGGCCTGGGAATCAAGGACACCTCACTGGCTCAGGCCTGAGAGATGGAAACAAAAGTGAGTTGGGGGAGAGGAAACTTGGGGTAAAATTCATTACCTGAAGCTGTAATTGGAAGATTAACCCCCAATATGCAAATGGACCAAACTTATAAAAGTGTGAAACCCCGTGACCCATCGTCCATTTTGGGTGCAGCCCCTGGGTGGGCTCTGTCTGCCCAAAATGTACCTGAAGGCTCTTCAATAAATAGAACCGCTTTTTGTTCCCTTAATTTTGTCTGGCCTCTGTTTTTAGGCAGCCCCAAAAGGCATCAGGCTGAATGCTAAACTTTCTTTTTTCCCTTTCCCCCTGAGACAGCGCCAAAGAAGCGTGCAGAAAATCCCAGTGCGTACGTGGCTAGGTGCCATCTGCTCCCCTTTGCAGAGGAGGAGTCAGGATATTTATATCCCCCGAGAGGATCCACATTAGCTGTGCATAAAGACTCTGCTCCTCCTGTACGGCTCTGCACAGGAATATAATGGCTGCAGAACAGATGGGGAAAACAATACAAGGATATTATTAGGACAAACCCATGTTATAAGGAACAATTCTGTTCCTTATATAATTACACCAGAGCAGAGAGGGGTTTCTGGAGTGCTGCAGCCTCTAGAAATTTAAAGATTCCATAGAATCCATCTTAAGATTCCTTAATTGTAGAACAGCAACGTTTACCCTTAAAACGTTCCGTGTGCCTTCTGAATTTTAATAAAAGGGAAATATGCTAAAACAGCAGTAGTTTTTGTGCGCTTTTTCAGGAGTTAACCCATCACAAAGCAAAAAGCTCATGGAAAAGAAAGTGAGTCTGCTCTGATGGTGGTCTCCTCTTGCATCAGTCCATGACTAATTCTACAGCACCCACCTGCCTCTGTTTTCAAATGCTTTGTCTGGTACTTCTGCCCCCTCCCTCCCACTCTGAGCCTCTTGTGATATTCCATCCCGTAAGAACAACCTCTTGGTTCTGCAATTCCCACCTTGATCCTGCTGCTCCAGGATGACAGACAGGTACATCCTGGATACTGTGAATATTGGCAGCTGCAGAAAGGGAATAACTCTGTACCAGAGTCAGCTCAGATGACGAGGTATTTGCTAGCCTAGGGAATGTCTTTGCTTTCTTCCAATCAGTTCCCATTCTATAAAAGAAAAAAATTATATATATTGCCCAGTCTAAGACTGAGAAATGTCACAGCCCATCTTCACCAGTCATTAGCAGCTTTCAAATAATTCATGCAGAAAATTACTTAAAACACTCCCCCACACAAATGCATCTGTTTCTGATTTAAAACAAAGTTCAATTCCCACTTTTCAAAAAGCTTTTATCTTCAGGAAATATGGAGGCTTCAAAGTTCAGTCATTTGCAGCTCATTTGAACATTAATGGAAAGAAATGTTCCTCCACTTCAGACTATTTCCTCAGTCAATTAGACAAATCCTCTGAGTGGAGTTGGTGAAGAAGCTCATGTCCAGGAACTTAATCAGTGCTGAATTCCCAGACTTGCACCCACCTCACCCACAGCAATCAGCACCTCTGGGCCACGCAGCTCCTGGGGCTGTGGGGACATGGGGACACAGAGGCAGCAGCTGGGACAGAGGGGGAGAGTTGGAAAAGGATGCATGAGGCAGGATCCTTCAGAAGGGAAAAGCAAATTCAAAACCGATGGCAGACTCAAAGGTCCTGCCTCCCCATGGTCATTGAGGGAACTCCTCCAGCAAATGTTGAGAGTAACAGTTCTCCCCTGTGCCCTTGCTGAATTTCTCATTGGCATTTGCAGACTATTCCTGCTCCACTCCCCCGTGACTCCAATTACACTGTCTCTTGCACGTTTGTTTGTCCTAGTTAGCTGCTCTGCTCCTCACTGGGGCTCGTGGCACTCCTAATCAGGATTGCTGGCACAGCACCTTCCAGCAGCACCCGCAGCAGCCCAGAGCTGGCTGCAGAGCCCAAGAGCAGTGCGGACAAGAGTAGGAGCAGAGTAGCTCTACACTGACAGAGCAAAAACTGCAATTCACGCTCTGTGAAGCTGCACTTCCATGGTAAAAAGGGTGTAGAAAGCACTGAGCAATTTCTAAAAATAATTAGGGTCTCTTGGGAAGAAAAAACTTTGAACAATATTTATAGAGAAACTGAGCTAGGGAGAAATAAAAAAAGAGCAGCTCTTACTGCCAGAACAGTCCTTTAAGTCCTGATGATGGCAGATGATTACAGCAGAAACTAAGTGAACTCCTTCATAAAAGGTTCATCTAAAACAAATTTGTCTCATCCTACGAGGGCTCACCCCGTTTCCACTTCCTCTTAATCTCCAAGTGAATGCAAATCTTGAAATTAAGTGATAATTATGATCTTAAGAGAAAAAAATTCTGTAAGTTTCTCTGAAAAGGCAGATTTCAGGTCAAATACAGTTTAAAAAAGAATATTGTTTTTGAAGGCTCCTTTCACATGCTCATATTTATCACTTACAGAGAAATCAAACTCCACTGCTTTTTGTGGTCACACACCTGACAACACCTGGAGCAGATTGAGAGGAACTGCTTGAGCAGGTTTCTTCTACACTGCCCTTACTCCTCACACCAGATTGAACTCTCACATGGATAAAACTCAAAGATAGAAACGTCCAAACCCTGGCCCTCAGAGTCACCTGGGATTCCAACAGGGTGTTACACCTACATTAATTATGTAGGCCCATTACTGCAGCTTCTAGGCACATCAAGTGCCCAAAATTTTTATTAATTTTCTTGGAACCTTGGACAAGAGAGAATTTATATCCTGAGGGGACACCTGCAAATAAATCACTAGAGCCCCAGCTCAGCTTTGTCAGGATAAGCAGGGGCCTAAATAGAGATATTTCCAGCAGCTCCAAGAGTGCTCAGTTCTCCAAGATTGGGCAGTAAGTTGGTAAAAAAGGGCACACGAAGCCCAGGCCACAGCACAGCCTCACATCATTAAACAATCCTTTCACAGGCAGAGGCAGGATAAACACAACCTGAGGAGGAGCTCAGAGGAAAAATGCACGGCAGAACTGCTTGATCCTGCATCCCAGTAAATTGTTCCCTTCCCAGGGAAGTCCATGGGATCTCCCCATGCTGCTGCACGAGTTTAGTTGGAGGAAAAATAAAATTCAAATCAGCATCTGGCTTTGTCTGTCTCTTCACCCCCGAGTTTCCCTGGAGGGCCCAGGGCAGCTCGTGTGCTCACACAGCCTGGGGAGCAGCTCTGTTGAGCGTGATGAGCAGGAACATCCAGCTCAGGCATGGAATTAAAGGGGGAGAAGGCAAATGAACCCAAAAACCATCTTCAGGGGTGTCAGAACCAAGGCTAAAGCGTCACAAAGAGATGTAAAAAACTGCAACCAGCCCGAAAGCATCCACTATATTTTTTTGTGTGTGTAAGAGCTCATATTTCTGTTTTGTTTATTATCAGAAAGGAGTACAATATATTTCCTATCCCATAAAATACACATATAATTTTTGTGGTAATAAGACCCAGGAGAGGCATAAATATTCCCAAGGGTTTCTGCAGTTCAGGAGAACACTGTAAAACAGTTTGATAACTTGGAGATTACGTTTCCCTCTATTCAACACACACACACACACACATACACATATAAAAGCCTGCCAAGGGGAACGTTATTGATGCTTTATAACTATGAGCCAATAAACCTCATGAATTTCATTTATTTGAAGACTGCAATAGAAGCAGAAAGATAAGTAGCATCCTTAAATTCAGGATCATCAATTTAATCCCCGCCCCCCAACGCACACCAGCAAGCTCTCTGTGTTAAATCTTTCCATGGTTCTTTCACCAGGGCAAGCAAAACCAGTAGATGCCACTTGGGAAGAACACTACAAGCCTGTTCAGCAGAGTATCCCTCCTGAATTACCCACAGCAAATGGCAATGGGATGTTTCTGGTGGCAGAGCTTTTGTTTTGCTCCCAGGAATAATTCAAGGCTAGGATAGAGAGGAGACTGGTGTTGGTGGGAGAAGAGGTGCAGAATAGATGGGCTGGGCTGCTGTTTTCAGCTGTTTGGGGGCAAGGACCAGAGTCCTGGGGGAAGTTCTCCCTCCCAGGGGTCCTGCTCAGCTCTCATGTCCTTTGTTTCACCCAGTGGAGAGGATCCAGCAGCTCTTTTCCTTGGGAAGCTCTGGCACACGGCACGGGAGGCATTGGAGTGGGCTGCAGAGCACGTTCAGGACTGAGAGATTCTCCTCCCCTCTCCAAAGCAGCTCCTAAGCTGAGAGAGGATCCACAGCAGCAGCAGCAGCACGGCCAAGGCACTCTATTTAAGAACCATTAGACCAAACCTGCTGCAACAGCCAGCATTTCTCAGAGTTGCTGTTGGCAAACACAGCCCACCACAGTCACCCTGCCTCGCCTCACCCGGCCGAGCTGTGGCATTCAGCACCACAGCTCCCATCCACAAGAGCACAGAGAGCACCAGCAGTGCTGACAAAGCTGCTCTGCACGGAAGGGACAGGTAGATCCAGTCCTTCAAACAGTTAAAGGCTTCAACAGAGAAGAAATAAGATGGCACAGAGTGGGGAGTGCCAAAAATCCATCAAAGGCAGGTTAGCTGTCATCAGTGGTGCTAAATAGGTATAAATGGTGTAAATATAGGTATAAATGGACATGTTCAGCCAGGCAGAGACAGCGCTGTGGGGAGCTCAGCCAGGCAGGAGGGGGAGGGAGCAGCTCCCCTTCCAGATGGGATGAGTTCAGCATCTGTTTTGTTCTCAGCCTTGAATGCCTAAATGCATCTTTAAAAAAAGTCACCACGCAGAGGCAGAGCCTGAGACAGACAGAAGGACACGTGGTATCAAACAGCACATCTGGGTGATACAGTCAGAAGAACTGACATTCCTTCACAATCTGGACATTGCCCCTTGTTTGTCCCTGCACATTTTGAATCCAAACCCCTGGTTTATAAAACCAACTGCTTAGTTATGAAAGTTTCTCGTGAAGCATCTCTACTCAATCCTGGTGCAAAATTTAATAAGCCCCTTGACTCTTGTTTTTTTTTAAATTCGAGGGCAACATTTCTGACCTGTGAATCACTAATTATGTGCCCTGACCAGCAAAATTAAAAATAAAAAAAAGGAAATGACAGCTGCTTGGTGTGAAGCATCCCTGCATCCCAGCTGCTGCTGCTGCATGGTTCAGCATTCCAGGAATTCCTCTGCACAGCAGAGGAGCAGCCCTGCCAGCTCACAGGAAAAGTTCATTTGTATCCAGAATTATCCCCCAAAATCTGTCTCTGTATTCCTGCTGCATCCAAATGCACCTGCAGCTGTTACAGGCATCACAGAAGACACTTATTTGTTCAAAATTAATTCACAAAGCGTTCAACTGGGGACTTAACTCCCCGTCCCTACAAAAACTAACCATAAGCACAAACCATGCCTCACTGAAAGCCCAGGGCACCTCAGGAAAACTGATCCTGAGAAGCAGTGATTTGGAATCAGATTACTTGGGGGGGTTCTGTTGCTCTTTGGGTGCAGCTTCCAAGAGACTTGCATTCCACCTCTCCAAAACACACTAAAAAAATACAAGAAAACCATTATTTTATTTAAATGCACATCCTTAAAAACACAGAACTGAAATTCACACACCAAGACTTCACACAAGCACAAGTGTTTGACACAGAAGTGTCTGAAAAGAGAAAAATAAATTGGCTGGGCCAGATGCTTAAATCAGGAACTGAAGTCTGATACTGTGAGTACCTATGTTATGCTTCCTTCTGTAAATGCCCACGTGTGAAAACAATCTTAGCTGATAAATAGAGAGCAGAAATCAATTAAGCCTTTAGACAACTAAAATCGCATTACCCAACAGACAAACCCCTAATGTTGCCTTTAATTCCTTTAAAAAAATGTATGACTATTCAAGCAAATAAGAAAAAGAGTAAAATTATACACTTGGAACACACAAAACTATGCTTCATTCTCAAAATAAATTATTCACTTGCTGTAGCCAGCACCTATTCAAATGTATTTCCTTGAGGCAAAACCCCAATACCATCACTCTCTTTGAAAGCAGCATTCATCTTATTTCCTTCTTTTGGAAAGGAGGCTTGGTGGGAAGGCAGGAACAGATCTTAAACCTTCATTTCACTTTCTGCCTCTCCCCCCTTGCCCTACACATGGCCTTTGGGGCTGTCCTGGAAGCAGACTGGGATTTAGGAGCGTCTGACAGCTGGATGCCAATCATGTGGTGTTTGTGGTCACTTGCTCAGCTCTAAGGGGGAGAAAACAGTTTATGGCCAGATTGAGGCTCCCTTTGACCATTCTGTAGCACAGATGAGTCTCTTTCACCTTCCAACATGAGATATTTTAAGATTCTATGGCTTTAAACTCCTATTTTCTAATTCACCTCAAGTGCCAGTTTCAAACCATGAATATTATTCATCACCAGCGATTGTGCTTTACCTTCTTCAAGCTGTAAAATAAAAAAAAGTTGTGGGAATGAAGCCCGTGGTGGGCACAAAAACCCACCAAAATTATGGAGAAGCCAAACTGACATCCAACATCACCTGCATCTCCTCAGGGTGGCTGGGTCTTGCAACTGGAGTTGTCACTTTAGGGCTGACCACGTGCAGTACAAGAGAATTTTGTGAGCTGTGGATCCATGAAAGCAGATTTTCCTTAACACAGATTTAAGGGAATGAAAGCTGGCATTTCGTGGAAAAGATCAGAAATGCACAGCAGACAAGGCTGACCTATGAAGGAAGCAGTGCCCAAGCCCATCTTCTGGCTGCATTCACCAGCATAAAATAGAATTGTTTGTTCTCCAGCGTTGCTATAACACAATGGAAATGCAAGATAAAAAACCTGAGACATCTCGCAGCAAGGCTGGAAGGGAAAATATTGGAAGATTTATACACATCTGGAGGTAAATGGTAGAAAACAGTCTGCAGAAGGTGGAAATTTCATCTTTCCAGCTATTCATCACCTCAGAAGACACTTGCTTTGGGCAGAGGCATATTGCAAATTTGTCACTGATTCCTCTTGAAAAACATTTCAGGATGGTTTCATTTTCCAAAAATAACGTTAAATAAAGGCAGTGTTATCTGCACATCAATATGCAAAATACATTTTACATGAACAACTCGTGGTTGGTGCATGTACTAAAAATGTAACAAAAATTACAGAAACTTCAAAAGAATAAAATCAAAACAACTCTTATCTTCTTCCTTGTCAGATCCATCAGCTATTTCAATTCCTACTCATTTTCCTGTAGGATGATCAATGGTTCAGTTTACAATAACAGTTACAATTTGAGTTCTTCAGAGAGTTTACATGGATTAAGCTCCTGCTACCATTAGTAGGAATTGCAATTAAGAGGTTGCAAAACACAAAGATGAGCCCAACTTGTTAGGTTAACATTTCTACAAATTACAGAACCACAAAAGAAAATAAACATGTTCAAAAAAACCAGGGAAAACCCAGTCCTGCAGCAAATACTAGATACTCTACACATAAGGAGAGGAAGCAACTTATTGTCATTAATTGAGGTTTTACCAGGTTTTTAAATACATCACCAAGGAAAAAATCTTTTTGACCTCTGAAAACTGAGAGATTATTTGGATGGCAACCCAAATTTTTAATCCCAGGCTGTTCTGCCAAAGAATACCCATCCCTGTTTTACACCTGAATGTCTTTTATTCACTACTCCTGATGCTCACACACAAAAAAAGCTTTTTCTCTGAAAAGCCAGAAATAAATGATAACAAACAGCTTCAGACATGAATAGTTTTCATGGACTCTTATTTAATCTTTTTCTTACATTAAACAAACTTCTGGGTCTTTAAGGCCTTCACACACCTTCAAACACAGACATTTTTCTCACCACACCACAAGAACAAACACATCCTTATTTCAGGCTCTTTTAACCTTCACTAAAGCTTGGGATGCAACATCTGAATCAAAAGCATCAGTTCGTCTTATTGCAAAAATATCTTGAAATTAAAAAAAAAAATGCTTGGAGAAAGCCCAGGTGTGATGCCTCTGGGAGCCCACAATGACACCGATGCCCAGACAATGTCTTTTTCTTGATTAAGTGGTAAAAGCTGCATTGAAGCACCTTCTCTGTGCCTGCAGCACTCAGCAGGGTCATGTTGGCTTCTTGAATCCCAAAATGCAGCTCCTCGACTCCTTCCTGCTCTAATTAGACCATCACACCTGAAGGTGCACCCTCAATCTCTGAACCATCATCTCTCCCCACCACTGGAGCAAAACAATGCATTAACAGGTAAAAAATGAAGAGACTGCCTTGGATGGCAATGACAGAGCTGTGGATTATCACCTCAGGATTTAGGGCAGCTCGCCTGGCTGTGAAGTGGGCAGTGATAGATGCTGGCAGTGCTAATGGGAAAGGATTTACCCTGCACAGATCGGTGAAATTCCGGTATTAAAGGCAAAAACCCAGATCCTGCTGCCATCTGAGTCAAGTTGATTTGCTGCCTACAAGGACTCAGGTTCAACAGGAGAACTTCTCCACTCAAAGGATTTCATAACACAAAGTTTTGGCTTGGATCACAGAATGGCCTGGGTTGGAAGGGACGTTAGAGATCATTTAATTCCACACACCTTCTGCTAGACCAGGATTCTCCAAGTCCCATCCAACCTGGTCCTGGACACTTGGTCACTGACACAGTGACCATCTCGTCACCTGTACACTTCACATCAGTTCAGAAAACTCCCAGGAACAGGGTGCTCTGTCCTGGAAATAAGTCTGGATACAGCTGAAAACACAGCCTAGAGACAGCTGAAAAATCAGCTGTGTGTTTCAGGCATTTGTTCTGACCTAATTATTCCTGAGTAAGCCTAGAGGGGGTTAGGGTATTTCCCCCCTCCCTTCTCTCCAGGTAATACTGGAAATCCTCAGCTACATTTCTAACCCAGTGATTTCAATAACCCTCCTCAAAATATTAGTAACAGATCAACTGAGGGATGGCATGGCAAAGTGTCTGAGTATTCTCTGGCAATTTTTTAAAGCAGAGATTTCAAATGACAAATCACTGAACGCTGGAGACCTCTGGGGTCAGTGCACAAGCACAGATGGGTCCATCTGCAAGGGACATCCCTTGGCACAGCGAGTGCTGAGGATTTGGAGAGATGGGGGCAGCCAGAAGCTCCCAGTCAGGTGTTTCCCAGTGGGCAGAACTCCTCACCTGACACACCAGTTCACAGGGGGATGCTAGTGAAGCTTGCTTTCATTCAGGAACAGAACTGCTTCTCAATATTGAAATTACTTTCCTTGTTCTTACTCTAAAAGTAGCTCCTGTTAATGCTCAGCTTTTATCAGGAGCTGTAACATGCCCTAAAGATTCCATGTGAGGCTACCCCAGACTTGCTACCATCTTTGGGGTTTTTAAAAATAGATCACATCTCCCACCTCCTCCCTAATGTCCTAGTTCAAGAAGCCACAAAACTAATCGATCCTGTTCTTGATTCATTTCCAGTAATTGCTTGTAAAAGCACCTCGTTAACCCGGGGGCTGCTCTGGCTCAGGAGCCCCCAGGACTGGCCGTGGCACAGTGACACAAAGGGCACCTCCCTCCCTCAAAAGTACCAGGAAACAAAGATTTCTTTATAGCCATCATAATAGACGCTCACTTGGCCAAGTTTTACGGTTGTATTTTATAAGGGAGGAAAAAAACGTGGAAGGGAGGAGAGCAGATGGTGACCGTATCCTGACTTCAGAGGGGAAAGGGGAAAAAAATTGATTTTCGAAACCAAGCTGGTTTAATGAGTGCTACAAAATATCATCCTATTTCAACATGACTGGAGACACTTTGCTAACTGCAACCAAACAAGAAAATAAAGAGGAAGGTGACAATACAGAGTTCTGGATGCTGCATACAGAAGAGACTTAAATTCATCCACTGAGTGGGACGAACCCTGCTGCCTCTGCAAATGGAGAGAAACAGCTCTAGAACACAAGGAGTTCCAAAACCTGTGGTGTGTTTGCAGAGGAACAGAAATAAAGAAGTTACGTGATTTACTTCTCTGTACTGAGTAAAATCCAAATACTGTGACTTAGCCTAAGGGAGATGTGCAGTGGAAGGCTTTTTATTTGCAGGAGAGGTTTTTTAATTTATATATTTTAAAGAACAAATTAAATGACCTGAGCAACTACAGAGTTATCAGCTTGGCATCAACCCCAGGTAAAAGAATTGAATAGCTGATATAGAAATCCATTAATAAAGAATTAAACTAACACAATTCATCCATAAATCCATGTTGACTAAACAGCCCTTGATGTATTAACAGGATCCCTTCCATGAAAACTTCTTAAATACCAGGGAGGGGAAGTGTTGACAAAGTTACTTCAAACTTGCACAGGGCATTTTCCTTGGCAGGAGGTGTCACCTGCTCAATTCACCAGCTGCTGCAGCAACACAGGGCAGGGACCTCTCCCACGTTTCCTTCCTGAGGAAGACACCTTCTCACTCTCCAATATTCAGCAATTTTGGCTTTCCAGTCCTCCTTTGGGATCACTGGCACAAAACATTCCCTGGGTACAGGTAACAATGCACGCACACGAGGAGCCAGAGACAAGGTGAGGTGCAGGTCCCCAATTCATCCCAAGATAAACCAGCACGGCTGAGACGTGAGAAGTCTGTGGGGTGTTCAATGGGCATTGAAAAGGGATGGAAACAGGCAGAGGATGTGGGACATGAGAAAGGAGGGAGCAACAAGGAAAGTCAGGAGCTGGTTCTAGTGAAGAGACTGGGAGAGGTGAATACATGTCAAGGAAAGGAAAACAGCCACAAACATTTTTTGTAGGAGGCACGTTTGAACAGAATTTTTTTCAGACATTTAACTTGACTCCACAACGCTCTGGGGCACCCTAGATCCCCATTATTGCACCACTGTGCCTCCCTTCTCCAGAGTTTCCCAGAGGTGGAGGCTGTGGCTGCTGCTCCTCCACAGCACAGGGCATCCCGAGGGACCTCCAGGGCTCCAGCTCCTAGAGGAGTCAAAAATCAATTCTGCTCCTTTCCATCTCCCTCACCACCAGCCAACCTTAGCAACTTAATTATAAATCTTTTCTCCCACAAAGAATAGCTGATATTCCCAATCTCATCTCCAATCTGTGGTAAACTCCATGGCATCTCTTTTATTTCCAAATGAATTTGCCTTATTAAAAAGTAATGAGCTATTAATTAACTTTGCACTCATACAAAGCTGTTTAATTCTCAATCCAATTAACAGCAATCTGCTGAAGGATTCTAATGATTATTTTAAATTTGCTAAGAGAAACATCTCTGAGCCTTTCATAATAAGATATTTATAGAATGGCTTGGGCTGGATAGTGCTCACATTTTAATTTGATAACATTTTTATAATACTCCAGCATCTCTCTCCAACATTATCTCTGACAACACATCATTCAGAACACGGAAAGGCTGAATAACTAAAGCTGCTTATTTAGAAGTGGCTCTGGAAGGATTATTTTGTTTTAGGCTTTCCCAATCCCAACATAAGCATGGAGGGTTGCACTCCTCAAGTAGAGTTTCTGCCTGGGGAAGTCTCCACGGGGTTTCACAGAGGTGTTTGCTTTGCAAAGACTGCAGTTACAGAGTGTTTACCACCTCTGCAAAGGGTCAGGAAGTCATCCCTGGCTGCACAGAGAAGCCCAGCTCAGCAGCCCCACGCGGGGTCTGGCTTGCTCTGTTCTGTGAAGTTACAAACACAACAACAGCACTTACACTGTGTGACCTTTGAGCCTAAACATGGGCTGGTCCCACGCGGCTGGACAAGAAAAGCTTTGTACTGATGCCTTTTCCTAGTCTTAAAAAATTCAGAGCCAGACACGGTTAAGGGGAAAGGGGTTTTGCCTCAGTATTTTAATAAAGATCCTCAGGTGCACCGTTCGCCAAGGCCCATCGTGACACGTTCCACCCTGGCAAAGCGGTGCACCAATAAGGACCCTTCTTAAAAATACCCAGGCAAAACCCCTTACTCCCTTAACCGTGTCCAGATTTCATTTTCTAAGACCAGGAAAAGGCATCAGTATCCATGGGGTTTCAGCATCTGAAGGGTTTCACCTCTCAATACACAGACAGAGCCTACACCTGTATAGCACAAACACCTGCAGTCACTCACCTTGCAGCACTTCTGACAGCAAATAGGGAATTTTGCAAAATCTGCCCTCTCAAGTACAGTTATTCCCTCCACCACTGCAGCACTGAACAGCTAGAAAGCTGCAGCTTTTCATTCTCACTGATATTATAATTTTTCCCTAAGGCAAGTGAGGAACACTCAGCTCAACACACAGAGGAGCACTTGGGAAGAATGCCCCCAACTTTAAAAAACCACAAATGAAAGAAACTTTAATATTATTAAAGACCACAACTTCATGTATAGTTCTTAATAATTAATTGCACTGCCTACCTGAAATAAGAACTGCCAGAAAAGCTGCAATATTAAATTCTGAGCAACTCTGGGTCACATGGGCCTCAAATACCCAATTTCAATCAGGTGTGCAGAGCAGGAAATTTATAAAGGCAGTTCATAACTCACCTTTGCACACACCCACAGCACACACAAACCCCATCTACTTCAGCTTTACACATATCCAAACCTGGAGCAATTATCACGTGTTAGAACTGATGTGCTCATCCACAGACACAGCAACAGGAAAAGCCAGTGCTAAAAGTGTGTGTGGAAGGAGCACTGAAAAAAGTCGAATCAAACACAGGGGGCTGTATTTCTTTAACAATACGATTCCTCTATTGGTAACTTCTGCTCAATGATAACTTTTTCTCATCCACGTGAGGAATTCCTGCTGTTCACCTCAGGCCTGCTATTTGGACTGAACCTGCTTCTGCAACCTTGTTGGATTTCCCCACTTCAGACACTCCTAATCGGGGATCCATGTGCAACATCTGTCCCTAAAAAACAGGTTCCCACTCAGGAAACTGCGACTAGAAAAGGGCACACCACTTCAGCCATAAACAGAAATCTAAGAACAAAATAAACATAAAAATTCTGGCACATCAATGAGTCCCAGTTAAAGTCAGCACCTCTCTTTGCATATCTGCATTGGCAAGAAGCAGGATCCTTCAGCAGAGAAAAATGAATTTTCCTTGATTTTATATATTAAGTAATTCCCAAAACAGCTGCCTGCATCTGCAAGTGAGAGATCTGGAGACATCCACAATAGCACACACCGATTTTTGCATTGTGGGATCCTCCAGACACTTCTAATTCACTCACAGCATCGTGCAGGACAACTACACAACGTGCAGCAAGGACTGTTCATCTTCCTGATTGATGAAGAGCCTCTGTGGGTGCAGTTTTCCCTCTCCCAGAGGCAGTTTGTTCATTTACATGCTCCACAGCCTCCTGGTTCGGAGGGGACACACGGCTGATGATTTACTCTGCCTTTGATGGAGGCTGAGGGCATCGCACATTATTTTATTATCTAGAACATGTACACACAGGGTGCTTTAACTGCTGCATCCAAACTCTTATTTTACAAATCAATGCTGTGCCTCTCTCTGAATTAGAAGAGCTATCTGAAGGTATTGATCTGTTCATATTTCTTTTCCTATTGATCATGTCATCTTCAGCCCCATCAAGTTTCCTTTGGCACACAGTACATTCACAAAGTGCAATTTTCCATGCTCAGTGCAGTGACATCTGCCACTAACTTGCCCCAAAGTAATAAAAGTTAAACTTCTTGACTGTTTTGTACATTACCCGCTGGACACACACATTCTCTCCCACACAAATCATTTTTACTGTGCCATCTGCCTGTTTAGATTGGGGACATCTTGTCAACTGCAGCAATTTGTCCAGTCTCACAGGATGGCCAGTGAACTCCCTCCCAAACACAGCAGCCCCAAAGAGGGGCTGGTTTGCAAAATTCTGCAGCCAAATGACAACACATGAAAATTCTTTATGCTTTTATGAAGCACAGAGGGGGTTTTAAGAACCATTTATGCATCTCACTTAACCTTAATTTGAAAATAACTCCTGTTGATCTCCTAAACTACTTTCAGGGAGTTAAACAACAAAACCATAAATCTAGCTCCCCTTCTAGCTTCTTCCAATAAAAGAAAGTTGCTTCTACAAATTATTTTTCTCAAATTCTGTTGTGTGGAAGGCTTTTATTATAGAAACACACAGCAGTAACTAAGTAGGTTTTTGGTGCATTAAGGAATTAACATTTGTCACCTCGCATTTGTGCCCTTACGCATCCCTTGTACCAGAGGGGAAACAACTGTGTCTGGTGATAAAGTCTGACTGGAACACCAGTTCTCAGACTCCAGGCATTGAAAATGCATTATTCTCTACAAGAAAATATCATTTAAATGCATTCTTTCTTCCTGGGTGGAATCCAGCTGTGCCTGGGCTGCACAGAGGTGCTGGGTTCCCTCACAGGGATCCAGGTCCCTCCACAGCCCTGGCAGCACAGCAGGGCGAGGTTTAACTTGATGTTCTGCAGCTTCACAGAGTGAACAAGCGTGTCCTGACCTGGGCTGGCCCAGACAGAATATTTATGATCAAAAGCTCCTGCAGCTCGGTCAAGGCTGATTGGAGCAGTCTGCAGAGAGCATCTGCAGACAGCCAGGCTGTTCCTAAACCACATCAAATCCTGCCACAGGCAGGAGCTCCAGATGAATTGAAAGAAGGAAGCCCCCAAAAGAGAGCATCAGGGGAAGCCCCATACATAGAGAAAAACGATCCTTGAATAACCTGTTTGAGAAATATTACTCACTTTGCATAGCACTTACATATTCAAGCTCACTCCTACTGAAGTCAAGGAGGCTGATCTTGAGAGCTGAACTACCTTAACACTGAGATCAGGGTCTAAACACAGCTGTGTACTGTAGGAAATGATCTCTGAGTAGCAGCACAATGTGGATCCAAGGGGTTTAGGCTAGACAGACTGCCATAGGAGCCTAATCTTCCACTCCCCTTCCCATTTTTAAACCACTGAAATTTCTGCATGACACAATCTCAAATGACTGATTTATATGAACTTACCTCGATTAAATAAGCACTAGAAAAGACAGTAAAATAAACATCAACAGCTAAGTCGTGGTGCAGCACAGAAAAGAATTTCACTCAATTCAGGACAGCATCAAATTAGGATATCATAACTTTCATATTTAACATTTTTATTCATCCCAATAAAAGGTTTACTAATTGATGGTGTCATACTGTACTAAACAGCATATGCCAGGAGGAACAGCTGCTGATGCTGCCCAGCAACAATTTGGAGCAAGGACTGAAAAAAACAACATATCCAACAGAAAGAACTAAATGCAAACAGGTAGAATACCACTATTCATATCCTTATATCCTTTTTTTAAATTATTTTCTTTCTGAGAGAATCAATAGAAGGCTGACGTTTCTTTTAAAAAGGAGACAAATTTTGTTTGGTTGAGCACAGAAAGTTCGTGGAAGTGCAGAATCATTACAAATTAAGCGATTACTGATGCATGAAATACAACATGGCTGGAATCAGGTAAACAAAGCAATAAGACAGGAAAAATCTGTCACAGCCCAGGCACCTCGCACCTGGAATTTTGAGAGAACTTGGGGTTTTTCAGTGCAAAGTGCTGTCAGTCATAAAATGAGCAATCTGTTCTCCTCCGAACAAAGACAAACCCAAGGTCCAATTCGTGCAGCTTCAGCTTTTCCACGGTGGAAGATAATTCAAACCCGGCTCAGCAGCAGCTTGAATTCACATGCCTGAAACCCGAGGATGCCATCTGCAGCCCTGCATTTACATTTAACGTTAAACTGTGCTCCTGGCAAACTTCAGGCTCAGCCTCCAGAGCCTGAGCCTCGTACTCCAGCAGCTCTCCCAACATCCACGTGTTAACTCCTCAGCTCGAGGGACATCTGCTCTTGAACACTCAAAGGAAAACTTGTCATCAGCACTAAAGCTGTGTGGATCAGTGTTTGATGTCCTAACATGCACAGCAGTGGTGAACAAGGACGAGGGCTCCCTAGAACCACCCACACCGGTGTCACCACAGTTTTCCCTGTATTTTCCTGCAGTACGGGGAATGCACGTGGAAAAATAGAATATCACTTCTGTTTGGAAGACATGCGGCCACAGCTTCTCTCTTTTCTGTGATTCTGTAATTTTCCAGGGCTGCTCCTGGATCCTGATGCTGCCTGCTGCAGGTGACATGGACCAAAGTGATAAAGTCAGCATTACTCTGGAGCATGATCGTGAGCTGGGGAATGCACAGGCCATGCTGGGAGCATGCAGCCCACACAAATACCACCAAAACCACTCCAGCCTCAAAAATCATCTCTATCAACATCCATTCTTATATCTATTGACTGTTTCTAAGGTAATTCTTTTAATCTTGGATTTATCTGAAAGTCACGAGCCTGCATAATTGGCATGCAGAAGAGCTTATTGTAAATCTCACAAACAAGGACAACTACAAAGTCACTTTGTACAACTTTCAAAGTCGAGCAGCTCCAAAATGGACAGAAATCCCATTATTGCAGCACAGCATCCCATTATTCAGCACTGAGACACTCTGCCAGTGCTATTACACAGCTCATACAGTGCATGGGTGTTTCTGTGTCAATATGGATCAGTCCATGCAATGTGTAACTGATTTTCCATAGTCAACTTTAAGTGTAATCAAACAATTTAAGGCCTCAATAGGTATTTTAACAGATGGAAAGGAGTCCAAATGAGTAAAGGCATTTTGATATTTGCTACCACTTAAGAGTTTCGAAGCTTTCAGCACACATATGTTTAATCAGAGAGAGTTGATTGGGATCACGGGTGAGTGATTATTTATTGACATGTGCACAGAGGGATGGAAACAGAATGGGATAATTGGTTCCTTGCCAGAGGAACTGGCAATCGTTATTGACCATTTTTTTATTTTTGGACATCAGCCCAAATATGATACTGCATGTGCCAGAGAAGCTTTACATTTGGCAAAAGTCAAACTACAGGAATAACTTCCTATATGTGATGAATCCTCCTAATTCAGGGCCAAGATACTCCCCAAACCTCACAGTTAGTCAGGGCCTCCATCTGCACGTGTTACAGAACAGCTACGCACACACACACATTATTTTCAGCAATCCAAGCAGAAAAACAAGTTGGCATTTAAGAGAAACAAGCCAGCAGCACTCAGATGCCTTTTAGACCCTTGGTACGAAGCAGTAATCACCACCTTTCTCTCACAGCCCAATATTGAAACGAGGGAAGAGCAAATATTTGCTTTCCTGAGAAGGGCAATATTCCAGCAGATGAGAAGGAGAATCACCAAATATTGACAGAGCGCGAGGATCTGCAATCAGAGCAGAGCAAGGTCCCTGTCCCTGCTGGGACTGGGGCTGAGCCCCTTCCCCTCCTCGAAGGGAACCCTTTGCCAGCTGAAACGTGGGGAGTAATCCTGTCACAGGTCTGCAAACAGAGGTGCCACGCTCACAAGAAGAAAGATGGCTTAGAAACGCTGGGGCCCATCTGGTCCAACAAAGCTGGAAGGAGGAGATGGCTGTGGATCAGCTCCAACAAGTGACCAGGAGCTTTTCCACGTGTGGGCTTTGCAGCAGATCCTTGAGCACAGCTGCTCAGTCGTTAATGCACAAACCTTTACAGAAATTCAAAGAATGCTTTAAAGTCTCCTCTATACAGCTGAAGCCACAGGCAAAATTCAGCTGCTTATGTTTTATCTGTGAGCAGCATCAATGAAAGTCAGATACTTCAGAAAACCAGATTTTTTCTTTTCAAACTGAAAATTCATCTCCTCCCCAAGCCTTTCCTTAAGCATCCTTCTTGCTATACTGGAAATTACCACACCTGGAAAGACTTTGGCCCATATATGCAAATGACAATCTTTCCAAAAACTTTTTACCATTGTAATTTACCTTTAATAATTAACAGCAGAGAAATTCAAACAAAATCATAACATTTACTTATGGGATTGCTAATCAACTTTCCAGCTTTGTTAGAACCATAGAACTGCCTTCAAGACCCGCCCTGAAGCCTCTGTCCCCTCTTCTGCATTAGAATTTGTGCACAAGTGAGTATAAATACATACTCTTGAACTTTCAGGGTTGCAAAAAGATAAAAATCTGCAACATTTAGAGCGAAATACAAGAGTGCAGAGCAGCCTGTTTGAATTACAGGCAGCTACATTATTTTGAGTTTTAAACCCTAAAAAATGGGGGGGCAGGGGGAGATAAAATCAAGAACCAAAATTTGTTCATACAGTTTCTTTTTCTGAGATGGAAAAACATTTGCCACATGGCTTTGTGGGAGCAAGGGGGTTATTCCCAGCTTCACTCAGGATCAGCAGCTTGTGTGGAGAGATTTTGTGCAGATTGGCATCCTTTAATTCAAAGAAAAACCCCAAGAGAATCATTTGACTCAGCCTCTGATTTAGGGAGAAAATTCACAACTTAGCATTTTTCGCCCAGTACAAAATACACAGGGCAGGGATGGGATGCACAGGGAGCAGGGAAATGTGACAAAACCTCCTGCCAAAGTTCACCTGCTTCCCAAAGCCAGCAGAGCTTTCCCAAAAGCACTTCTCTTACTACCCAATCCAGAAATATTTCTACACCCATTGGTAATTCTGACAATTTTCAGCCTGTGCTTATCCACAGCTCAGCTCAAATGTGGAAAGAGATTTGGAGGAAAGGAGAAAGCAGACAGCTCTACGTGCAAAGCTTTATCTGTATGAGAAAACAGTGCTAACAGAAAACAATTTAGCAGCTGACACTAAACTTCTTTACTTTAATACCTCCAAGTTAAAAATCAATAGATTTTAATTGCTCATTCCAAAGTAATGTTTCGTTCTGAATTGAAGCAAAGGGTTTCCGTGCTTTCTGCTAAAGATAGGTCTTCAACAAGTGTTGAAGTATCGATTCCAATTTTACTCATCAGTAAAATACTCCATTTCAATTCCTACATCCTGTAACATAAAACTTGGAAGTTTCCCCGAAAAAGTAAGCAATGCTGCAAGAACACAGTGAAAAATGACACATTTTCTTCCTGTCTTGCCAACCCTGCTGAAAAAGAGGTAAATGAGCTATTTTTACCCCCACCTGCACAGCTACAAACACGACTGAGGCTGACCCTGTTTCCTTGGGAGCCCTCCAACGTGAACCAAAGTCTCTCTGCAGCCAGAGGAGCCTGCACAGCCTCAGCAATCAGCTCAGCCAGGAAAGTCGCATCCTAAACCATCCTTTCCATCTGTCAAAAAATTTAGGAGTTTCTTCAGACTCAGGCAGGATGAGAACTACACCAGCCACGCTGCCGAGCTCGTGGACGTGCACAAGTCCAGATAAATGCCCGTGTCTTCCCTCACCAAAGCAGGGGGAGTTCAGAGCACAGGAGCTCTCTCTTACCCTGTTTAATGCACACATTTGAAATACTCTTAAACCTGCTTCCAGGGCTGCCTGCAGTTCACACACTACTGCAGGCAGGCGGGGTAATGTTTCAAAAATCATTATATTTAACAAGACTGGTCCAAGCAGACAGACAGCAGCACTGTCAAACCTGCAATGGGAACTGGAGGTGCCAGTGGAGCCACGTGGAGCCACAGGAGCAAACCATGCTAGCCCAGAATAACCAGGCTGGTTTGGGCACACAGCCCTTACCCACGACACACAGGAGTCTGCCTCCACTGAGAGCTCTCTCTAGCTCAGCTCCATCAATGGGAAAAAAACAACTCTTTCTCCTACAGAGACTGCTCTGCTATATTAAGATGCGATCAAATGCAAAAATAAGTTTCAAAGGGAGTTCTGGCAGAAAAAGGATTTTGGAGGTGTCAAATATGCAGCACTACACTCGGTAGCACCACTCCCTGTAAATGTGTTCAGTGAGTTAAACCACAAACAGCCCCAACACATCCATCACACCACAGAAAACAAAACTGACTCCGTTTTTTTCATAATTTACAAAATTCAAAACACACTTTAAGCTTGCTTCTAAGCTAAGTTTAGTCACAGTGTCCAAGCCACCAGGACAGCAGGGATACAACCACACTTTAATGAGGCCAAGTACTAGAAGCATTTTCAGCTCTCCAAAAGAACCAAATAAATTGTTCAAGAAGCCTTAAAAAAAAAGCCTCAGCTTCTAGCAAGAAAACATGCTAGACAAGTCAGTGTTCCACAAAAAAAATATATCTCTCCTCTTGTATATTGTCTCAAAACAAGAATTAGTGTTTTCCCTTAAATGAACACATAACAGCTACTGACACACTGATTATTAGCTTTCTGTACCAAGTGGACAGCACTGAGACAGTAAATCAGGATGAACACAATACACCAATTTATTCAGCAAAGCCAAATATTTGAGGAAGCACACACTGAAATTTAATCAAGCAAGAATCACCTGGGAAATCCTGCCCTGTGCATCAGCTACCTCCAAATAAATCCTAAAATATACATATATGTGTAAAATACATACAGAGAAAAATGTGACAGTACAAACAGGTTTTGTGTTAGGGCTGATCTGTGCAGAGAGGATTAAAACAGACACACAGACACAAGTCCCTCGTGACAGACAGGGATGTCATGGTGCAAATCCAGCAAAAAGGCAACAAAAATGAAGGGATTGGAGCACCTGACACACACGGAGAGGCTGGGAAAGGTTCATGTGGATCTTATCTGTGTCCATGGGAAGGAATAAAGGAGATTGCCCAGAGCAGCTGGGGCTGCTCCTGGATCCCTGGCAGTGCCCAAGGCCCGGCTGGACATTGGGGCTTGGAGCAGCCTGGGACAGTGGAAGGTGTCCCTGCCCAGGGCAGGGGCGGGATGAGGTCTTTAAGGTCCCTTCCAACCCAAACCATTCCATGATCCCATGATCTCTTCCTCCAAGAAAGAACTGGCACCGCTCAGTGTTCGTGAGATTTTTGGAAGGTAAAAGAGAAGTAGCTCCACTGTTTTTATTCAGCACATGTTCATGGATGACAGCCAAGATCTAAACAAACCTTCTTGAGAAGTTATCAGGTGATACTATTGAGAAACGGGAGCCAACCTGAAAACACACTGCCCTCCTGTCACCTTCCATCAGAAGATATCCAAATAGTTCACAAGTGCTCATTAAGCATCCCCAAACTCCTGAGAGACAGAAAAGAAACAAGGATGCTACTTACAATAGACTTGAGTGAGACACAGAAAATTAACTCGCCCAAGGTTATAAAAGAAGATGGGGATAGAGTTTGGAACAGGGAAGCTGAGCCTCCAAATCCCTGATCTAAGCACGGTACCAAAGATCCACCTGCTCCCTGACAGAGCATCCCACAGAAATGGAGACTCCTGCAGAAATTCCCGTGAGTATGAGGAATGCTCTGAAGGGAGCACGCTTCTCTCAAACTGCATTATTCCAGTGCAACATTCAATGGGCTGCTTTGTCCCCAAGGAAAGCTACAGTTACCTAAAAAAGGCAAGATTTCATTCTCACCTGCAAGATTACCAAATACAAGTGTGGTGAGTCAGAGTACTTTGATTTTCCTGGAGAACCAGGAGCAGACAGCTGCAATATCCTTAAGTCTGAAAGAATTAATTAACAGTAAAGTATCATAAGGGGCTGGGGGAGGGGAACCTTGATTCATGTTCATCTTTAAATACATTTTCTTTAAATCACTTCCTTGTGCAATTACTCATACATTACAGATAATGTTCTTGTACTCGATTTGCCTTGCTGTAAAACAGCAACATAAACATTTTCCTCCTCCCTAATATCTTTGGAATCAAAGTTATCATCTGGCAGAGGTATCCAGGGGAACGGTATTCAATACAACAAATAATTTTTCATTGGTATTTACTTCCTCTTTAAAATATTAAAGGGCAAGGAAGGGAGTAGAAAGAGCCAAGGTCAATTAGTACATAAATATTTAGCTTGGAGATGCAATTCCTGCTTCCACTACTTTGTGCTATTTTATTACTGTGTCCTATGGACTTGTACTGCCAGTAAACCACAGTTTAAGTTTCCAGGCTTTTATTTTGTACTGAGTTCCCATAAAAGAAAAATTCCAAGTTCCATCTATTTCCGAAAAATTAATCAAATTCCCGTTCTGACAGACAGGCTAAGAAGTGGCAGCCCTGTCTTCCTGCATGAATGAGATGCCAGTAGAATCTCTCTCCATGACAAAGAGAAAATCATGAATTTGCAAAAAGCATATTTGTTAATCCCACCATGCTTCTCCCAGATTTTTGCAACTTGCCACAAGTGTCTCCCACAACACTGAATCATGGAATTGTTTAGGCTGGAAAATACCTATAAAATCATCGAGTCAGACTGTTAACCCAGCACTGACCCAGCCACCTCTAACCCATGGCCCCAAGTGCCACATCCACACAGCTTTCAGTTCCTCCAGGGATGGGGACCCCACCACTGCCCTGGACACTGTGCCAGCGTTTGACAACCCTTCCCATGAAGAAATTTTCCTTAATCTCCACCCTGAGCCTCCCCTGGCCCAGCCTGAGGCCGTCCCCTCTCCTCCTGTCCCTGTTCCCTGGCAGCAGAGCCCGACCCCCCCGGCTGCCCCCTCCTGTCAGGGAGCTGTGCAGAGCCACAAGGTCCCCCTGAGGCTCCTTTGCTCCAGGCTGAGCCCCTTTCCAGCTCCCTCAGCCTCTCCTGGGGCTCCAGACCCTTCCCAGCTCCGTTCCCTTCCATCAACACGCTCCAGCCCCTCCGGATCTTTGTCATGGGGGCCCAGAAGTGACCCCAGGGCTCGAGGTGGGGCTTGCCAGTGCCCAGCACAGGGGAACGATCACTGCCCTGGTCCTGCTGGATTCTTCAGAGGTTTCAAGACCCTTGGTGTGCATTCTCGACAGAATTCCGCCGAGGCAGCAGCCTGTGGCAGGCCTGAGGTGATGCACTCGTGGTGGGGTGGGATGAGCCCAAGGAGGAGAAAAACAAAGCCCACGAGCTGCTGGCAGCCCAGCAGCACAGGAAGATCCCCTTCAGCAGGGCTCCCCTCCTCGTCCCAACAGCAAGGCAGGAACCACCACTCTCCCTCTCCCCTCCATCAAACCTGTGAAAGTCCAACTTTCAAGACCGAAGACTAAGAAAAATCTGCTAAAACTTTTTTAACCACTGCTATTTTTCACCTTTTTACTTCTCTTAACAGAGTTGTCACAGTAGAAAATCTAAAGGTTTCTTAAATAACTCCAGTCACCCTGACAGCCTCAGAACAGGAACTGATGTGCAGATTTACTGGGCACATACCATGAGCACACAAACACCTGCTGCTGTGCCACAGAAAATTCCGAGAATATCATTTAACACGGATGGGCACTGCAGGAACACAGCAGGAATGAATGGCCGCTAAATGCCTTGCAAAAGGAGAGAGCAGAGCAAGGAAAATGGATTGGAAGCCTGAGGGCATAAAGGAAAGTTTTGAAAAAACTCATTATAATTTGTTCTCTTTAACGCTACAGTAATATCAATGCTGAGAAGAATAGCAAAAAAAACAGGATTGAAGCTAATTTTCAGAAGACATTAATTCTCTCGAGTTGACTGATAAATAACAGTGTTTTCTCTCCTCCTTTTTTTCTTTAATGGGATTCAAATGATTCAATTTAATTGTAACAGCCCGGTTTCCCCACCCAGCTTTCTACTACTCCAGTCAAGGCAAGCAAAGCACAGGGTGACCTTAATTGTGTACATGATGCTGATTTTGATTCAAACGAGAAGTACGAGTGCACCACGCAGCAAACACAAGTTTAAATAAAACCATAAAGCCTCAAACCCCAATTCACTGCAGCCCAACTGCCTCCTCGCAAGCCTAAACCACTGCAGAATTGCTGGCAGCCCTTTGTGATCACCTCGCAGAGGAGCTGCCCGCACAGCTCTGTGGACGTGTGCTACCAATAAAATTCAAGTTAAGTTTCCAGGCTTCTGGTTTGTGCTGAGTTTTCCCATGAAAGAAAAATTTCCAGTGCCATCTAGTTCTGAACAATTAACTAAGTCACCATCCTGACAGAGACAGAGCCTGAGAAGTGACAGCTTTGCCTTCCTGCATGAATTAGATGCCAGTGGAATCTGAGTCTATGCCAGCAAAAAGCAAATCTATTAATTCCAACACACTTCCCCTAAATTTTCGTGGCTTGTCATGAGATCTTTCACAAGACAGAATCATACAATTGTTTCCACTGGAAAAGCACTTTACTCTGCCCAAATATCCAAATTTCTGTTCATGTCCCTGCTTCATCAATTCGGGGGTGGTATAAAAAAAGACCAGGGTGTTGCAGAGTTCCACAAAGAGCAGATAATCAGATTAATTAAGCTCCTGATAGCAGAGCAGCAGCAAAACCCCCACAGTGCATTCATGCAGCCAAAAAGAGAACCCCACAAATTCCTGACCAGCTCAGGTGATGAGCTTCCCTGACAGAAAGGGACGCTAAGAAAAAAGGAATATTAACATCAATTAATAATCAAGCTTTCTCGAGGGTATTAGTTGCACTGGTAGAAGATTATCCACAAAGCCCTGTGCCAATCCTCTTGCAGGTTTGGCTGAAAAAAATCACCTGATCACACACTTCTGCCACGGGACCTTTTGTTGTTTATGCAAAAGATGGATGGCCCTGACTGGAGGGGCAGCTACTCAATATTTTGGTTTATTCTTACTCTTAGCTCCGTGGGCCCATGCATTATTTACTGCACGCTATGCAAACTGAGCTCCACAGAGAGCATTATTAATCTCCTCTCAGGTTTCTCGACAGCTATAGGATTTCTGGGCCTTCACCAGCATTCAGACACGCTCACCACCCCACCCCAGAGCTCTGTGTTGACCCCTGTCCTTCTTGGCACCCAAAGATTAAGAATTAACCCACGTTAAGTTCCCATTTGCAGCTGAGGGATTTTCAGGGTCCCCAGGGTTCTGCCTCCACCCCACACAGAGCAAGCACAGCAGCCCTGATCTCAGCTGAAGCTGTGACACCCCGAGCCCTTCTGGGGCCCCAGCTCAGCCCCCAGGGTGAGAGCTGCTGCTCCCCTGCCACAGCTCTGCAGCAGCTCACCCACGGCACCCAGGAATTCTGGTACAGGAATAAGGCACCACATGCTCAACACTCCTCCTCTCTCTGACTCGTACATTATGTGCTTCTTCAGCACCCACAAATCAGATATTGTACTCCTAATCGGGTTTTGTTGTTTTGTTTGGGTTGGTTTTCTGTTTGCTTGGGGGTTTTGGCGGATTTTTGTGGGTTTTTTCGTTTGTTTGTGGTGTGCTCAGTAGGTTGGGCTTTTTAATCCCACACTCAGCATTTACCCTCAGATTAGATAAAGTCTGAATACAGGTTTGGGGGTGAGGGGGATTTGGAGGGGCACATGATACAATCTTGTCTTCACCATGATGCTGTTGATATTTAACAGATCATCGGATTAATTAAAAAACAGCAGAGAAGCATTAGTACGTGTTATCACTTATGCTAAATACAGCATCATCTTTTTATTTTCTCACTATACCTCCTCTTCTTTTCCCTCTTCAACAGCATTATAAGAAAGTTAGAAATTTAGAGGGAAAAAAGCCTGCAGTGGATTGTTCAATTTTTTGTCCTGTCTAAAATAAAGTGACTCAGACAACAGAGTTTCCACCATTTCTTCTGGGACACAATTCCACAGCCTCATGGATCTGCTGTAGGATTTTCTTAATGCCCAAAGTACTTCTTTTCTTGTTTTTATCTCATTGTATTCCTTCATTGTACATTGAATAATTCTCCCTTATTCCCCTTCCTTCCCTCTGAGGCACTCTCCCCTTCACAGCTCCATTCCCAGCTACAGATCCAGAAATTAAATGGATTTAGATACTGTAAATCTTTGTTCAAAAGAGGAGAAATTGCTGTCACTTGTGTGTACTCTCAATATGTTAATTTGTCACTCCTGGAAATAAGAGGATGTTCAGGAGGAATATTCCAAGCAGAAAAAACATCCTGCCATATACTTTTTAAAATACAAACGCAGCAGGTGGTGTATTCTACCCTTTGTGCACTTGCTGCTTCCCAAATCCACGTTCAGTTTGATGCAAATACACCATCAACTGTCAGTCCATCCTCTCAAAAATCTCAGCGTTAATCACTCCCAAATTTCTCTCCTCCACCCAAAAATCACTTTGTAGACATCTTCACTCTGGATCTACGTCGCAATACTACTCAAGAGTGGTGCTAAATTTCTGCTGGAGATCCTCAACTCTGACATTCTTTTAAAGAACTGAAAACTTGGAAGTTTACCATCACTGAGAAAAACCTCATAAAGGAACTGCTTCTAAATTTTCTCATCAACTTCAATGGAAATCGCATCCGAAGTCTGAATCTGATGAGTGATTCTTCTGCCATCTCCTGTATGAGGAAGGACTTTGGATAGATAATCCAAACTGGATAATCCAAACACTCTCCTGTATTCTCTCCAGCAATTCTAGCATTAATTACACCTGGCAAGCAAGATGAAACAAGTTTGGGGTTTATGTATTGATAATGCTGCTGTTGTTACAGGTTTTAAATACCTGCAAGTCACCCTGAAGTCAGTGACCACTGGGAATAACACTAAAGGACACAAGGAAATTCAATATTTCTTTCACCAAAGCACTCATTTATTGAGCATTCTGTTAGCAGTAGCAGTTCATCAGCATGGAAGAAAAACCCCCTAAACCCTGCCCCCTCCCAAAAAAAAAACAACAAACCAAAAAAACCACACCAAAAAATCACACCGAAACCCAGAAGCGATTCGGTATAGACAACTGCCAAGTGACCTTCAGAAACCACCAAGCAACATTCCAAAACATTCCTTCCCAGCCATTATCAGAAATATTTTTGTATTATTACTAGAAAATCAAAGTGGAAGGGTAAAGCAGACATCCAGTGCAGCTATACTCTGTATGTTAATTTTTTTTACAATAAATATGCACAGAAATATTAATAAATGCATTATAGAACGTGAAAATCTTTGGCACATGGAAAAGCTTTATAATAAAAGATGCAAAGTTGAGTGTTTACTTTAAAAGGGTTATTTTTGCTTGGTAAGTTCATTTAAGGACAATTAATTATACTTTCTTATTTTTGCAGGCTCTGGCCTTGGCAGTCTCCAGGGTTATCCCTGTGCCAACAGAGACACTGTGTTTATTTCCAAGCTTTCCACTTCTCTGATCATTCCTACCACGTGCTGATAGCTGTTAGTACATACACCATCTCCCATGATTTAATCATAAAAATATTTACTGTTTGCGTAGGAAACCCTATCGCCAACAAAAAATTTATTCAGGAAGCTGGGGAAATGTTTTGACCAACATTCGCATAGCAAAAATTCCTTTTAAAATGAGATTTTTTTTTTAAACCTATTATTTTTTTTACTAGATCACATGGATTTATCCTCCCTGATTCACGCTGGAGTGTTCAAACCTCAAAAACTGCGGGGAAATGCTTGGTTTAGAACAGCTCTTTTTCAACCAAACGATTTTTCAGCTCATATTTGGGGAAAACTTTCAAGTGGGCCTAGGTTTAATTTATCCAAATGAATAAATTCCCACCTCCCAGAACGAAATAGTGGGTGCAATGCAGCATCCCCGGGGAACACTGAGCGCACGTGTTTGTGCAGGAGTGCCATGCAATCAGAGGGATGCTGGCAGCAGCCCAGCCCTCGCTGTCTGTACCTGCTGTGCAGGACAGCAGCAGCCTCAGGGCACCTTCCAGAGAGGGAATGAGTCAGTGCTGGCACAGCAGCCACACCACGGGCACGGGGAGCTGCAGCAGCCCCTCTGCAAGGGAATCCATCAGAGAACTGCGCCCCGTGCAGCCGGAGCCAGCACCGCAACGCAAAACATCCGCCTCCACAGCAAAAGGCTCAAAACCAGCTCTCTGAAGGGAAGGGGCAAAGATGAGTGGGGTTTTAGGTGGGTTGGTGCCTTTTTGGGCTTACCTAAAAACAGAGGCCAGACACAACTAAGAGAATAAAAGCAGTTCTATTTATTGAAGGGCCTTCAGGTACACCCAAAATGGACAACAGGTCACAAGTTTTCACACTTTTATAAGTTTGGCCCATTTGCATATTGGGGGTTAATCTTCCAATTACGGCTTCAGGTAATGAAGCCATTTTACCCCAAGTTTCCTCTCCCCCAACTCACTTTTGTTTCCATCTCTGAAGGCCTGAGGCAGTGAGGTGTCCTTGATTCCCAGGCCTGGAGAGGAATTGTTGTGTCTGACCAGAATGGGAAAGCAGTAGCTGACATCGTATATGGAGTTTAGAGCTATCAACTAAAGAATTGCAGGATTACAGATATATGAAAAATATTAAAGCTAAAATCCTGATGCATCAGGGTGATGGCTTCTGGATGTTTAATTAGGGTTGGCTTCTGCAAAAATTGAGGCACATCTGGGCTGCTTGGCACAGGCTGTGACCCAGGCCCAGTGATGCTCTGAGGCACCCAGAATATCCTGATCAGCCATCTGACACGGTAGCAGTGTTCTGCAGACTGTAAATAAATCAGACTTTTTCTTTCACGTGCTTATTCCTTTCCATTACTGAAATAAAAAGTGTGCAACTGTCGTGTGCACACATGAGCTATGAAATACCAGCTGAGCTGGAGGAACAACAGGAAGAACTGCTACTGGCATGGTTAGGGCTCTTAAGATATTAGCAACTAGCAAATATAACAGATAAATATACGCTATTCTAAGCAAACCTAGAATGGGCTGCTGGTAAACTCAAAATATTCCTATCAGTTTGGTTTGTGAAGAGAGATGCTCAATCACTGGGAAACTGAAGACAAGAACTAGGTGCTGTATCCCAGGTTTCAGCCTAAGGAGCAAAATTTGCAGCCATGAGCCATCTCACAGTGACTCTGGTGGGCATTTAGCTCAAAGAAAGGGAGATTCTATCAGTGCCAGCCACCCTCCCAGCCTCCAGCAGCCTGCTCCAGAGCTTTATCTTACGTCTGCTTCCTCACTGTTTCTCTTCTGGCCAAGTCCCCTTACCTTTCCTTCTTCATACCAGCTCCCTTCTACTGCTATAAATCGACCATATTCTCCTTCCCATCACACTCTCCATCACTCACCCCCACCCAAACACAAGGATCCTGTCAGCTGCCACCCTTCTTGCTTCACTGTGGCACTGCTCATGTTTCTGCTGCTGTTTCTGTTTCTCTCTTACCCAACTGCAAAGAAAACGTTCTTCAGGGTATCAAAAACCCCCAGCAATTTGTGCCTCTAAAGCATTTAGTAGTTGGCTCTTCAAGTGTTCTAAAGTTACTATACAACAAAGCCATCCCTTCAGGTTTAATAAACAATTAAGAGAGAACAGGGAGTTTCCATTAAAGAGGCTCATTAGGAGAGATGAGTTGGGACCATTACAAGCTGGCAATTGCCTCTCGAGTCCAGAATGAGAAGGTAACGAGCACTTCTGCTCAGCCACTTGACAAACATACCCCAGCTAAAGGCCAGAGAAAGCCCAGAACAGGCTCTCTAGAGAGATACACCTCTTTTAAACAGGTGGGCGTGCATGGAAAACACCAGAAACAGCTCATTAATGTTTATATTGGTGATTTTCTTAGGAACAAAGGACAAATTAGTAAAAATTCTCAATACCAGCCCAAAGCAGTGGTGTGGAGTTAGACGGACACAGCCTCTTGGCTTAGCTGGTTGGGGCTTTTTAAATCTACCTCTCAGCCACACACCTCTGCAGAAACATCAAAACCATGAAATATTTCCCTGAGAAATGACTGACTGTGGTAGAAACACACTACACTTTACAATTTCAGCAACAACTGTTCCCATTAGAGCACTGAATTCCCACCTAGAAATGCAGAATGAGATTTGGGCTGCCCGCACATAAGTGGGTACATGTTGACAGCAAATCCCTTTTCTGGAGAAACGAACCATCAAGCTCAGCAGCTTCCCATCTTGCTGACAGAAGTGCTCTTCTGCTTATCCAGCAAATGCTGCCGCAATTCCAGTAAACATTTCTAAAGGAAGAAAAGCCCATCTATAGAGCAGTCAGACTGCTTTAATTCCCTTCTTCCTCCCCTGCTTTGTGCCCTACTTCTACTAGCTGGTCACAATCACACACGCTTTTCACTCCCACAAATCAAAGATCCTACAAATCATCATTATCTTCTTAAATAAACAAAACCACATGGCACCATTACCATTCCCAACTCCACACTTTTCCATTAAAAAAAGGAACCTGAAAGCCCACTTCACAAAATTGGTATATTTGCCTATTTAGGATTTTTTTGATCTTTTTTTCTCCCTCTGCTATTGAGGGCTGACTTTTGAGTCAGTACTAAGGGAATGAAGATTCACACATGTTCAGATTAAGGTAACAGCAACAAATTCAGCAGTGCTGAAGTCAAAAGCACAATATTCCAATAACATCCCCAGCACAGCATGAAGCCCTACTTCTGCTCACACAGGTAATGATACTTTCTTCAAATTCGAAGAGGGAAGGATTGATCCTCAACATAAAAATGGATAAACTCTGGCTTAAGTGGTAATACTCTTGATTTTGTTGTTCTTGACAGCATTGCAGAGGACAAGAGTGGAGCAGCCCTCCTTCACTCTACAGCTGAATTCACAGCCAGGATCTGCTTCCCAGTGATTCAACACAGCCACTACCAGGAACGAAGCTGAGATTGACAAGGATGTATGCGGGAAAAAAAAAGTGATAAACTCTGTTTCCTCTGTAAAGCCAAATCTGAAGCCGTTTCAGCTAAGAAAACATGAGATATGGGACACTTTGAGCACTTCCAGCACAAAGGGAACAGCATGGCTGAACAAAGAGCTGTGCGCAACCGGAGGTTGCTCAGGCTGCAGCACTGATCTGTGCCCACACAACATCATCAGCTGTCAAACCCCACAGCCTTCCTGAGAAATGAACTCAAAAATATCAAGGAACAAGAGCCAGGTCCCATCCTCCCAAAATCCATAAGCAGCTCAGTCATTCTTCAACTACATGAGCTGCACCACTTCAAACGGCAGCAGAATTCACCCAGCCGGCCTGAATTCCCAAGGCTGCGGTCCCAGGGGGATCCAGCTGGAGAAAAGAAATCAGGGAACTGGCCTTGGATGATTTACAAGCCCTACTTAAAAGAAAACAGGAAAACCAGAGGAGACCAAGCACTAAGTAGGTTCTTTCTTCCTGGGGTTTCTTGTCCTGTTTTGCCAGGACTTCCCAGAATTATATCATCTTTAACTGGGGCATTAAACAACACCTTAACAGCCTTCTTTCTCCAGAGCTCCTTGTTTTCTTCAGCTGACTTATCAGCACTTTTCTCTGGAACGTGCAATGTCCTGTCATCAGTTTACAAAGAATTTGACACCTCTGAACCTCAGTGATAGATGGGATGTATTTACTGGATATTAAAAAACAAGCAGGACTGATTAAATGATGCATAATCCGATTAAGACACAGTAATTGTCTCCTTTACCATGAAGATGTATGATCTTTAGGGCTCACAGTAATCAACCCTAGAAGGGATTGGTTGTTATGTAATGACAAGTGCACAGAAAGACAGGGCCAGGCTGTGAGAAATCCTCACTGATGCCATCAACAACACTCACCACACCTCGGTGAGCCTGTCCTTTTTCTCGGGCTTTGCCTGGAATGGCATTCAAAAGTAAGGGACAGCAGCAGGCCAGGAAGGTGGTAGGGTAAGAGGTAGGTAAGGATGTCCCAAAAAAAAGCAGATACCATCTAAATGAAGGCACCTCCAAGTAGTACCATCCAGCACAAACAGGGGAGAGCACCAGCCAAAGAAAAAAAAATAAGAAAACTAGGAACTGTGAGTGGTATAAAAAAAGTGACTCCAGGCCAAATACATTGGCTTAAACGAGCCAAGTAATGCTGCTCCATAAAACGTTCCAGAAATACCATAAGAGCCATATACCATCTCCTTATCAAGAACATGAACACAGAGCCAAGAAATGCCAACCCACGAGCCCTTCTTAGGGAAGTGGAGCCCTCTGCTACCGAGGCAATGGGAGGCACAGGAGGTTTCCTGCATCACAGATGGAGACCTGGACTACAACTTGTTCACAGCAGCAGGTGACCCCTGTATGCTGCTGCTATTTCAAACACACGTAGGGAAAGTCTCATCTATGAATGCTCCTACCAGCATATTTTGGAAGCTCAGTTACATATTTAATCTGTGCACTACAAGACACCGAGGAAACAGACTGCAGCAGTTTCCATAAAAAATTAAGGAACGTCTCTCTAGAAAGACAGGGGGCTTTATATAGCACTGCACACACGCATCCTGCTGCTCGTCACCCAAACACCGTGAGACTTTGGGGGGATGTCAGCCAGGCTGCAGGATTTCTGAGGTAAAACAGAAGTATTATCCCTCTCATCAGTGAGCAAACCCATGTATACATCAATCACATTTTGGTAGGTGGATTTCAAACATCTGCTATTTTTATTCTTTTTTTAGTTAGGGCCATGTTAAATCAGTCTCAGATTTGCCCATTGCCAAAATATTTAAGCTCCAATGAACACCTCTCCATTGTACATTCAACGCTTCCCATTCAAGCAAAGAACAATACCTGCCAATACACATTCGTGCACCTCACTTATAAAATCACAATGAAAATTACCAGAGGCATAAAACAACTATTATGATAAATAATGAGCTTAAAAAGCCCCTCGCCATACACAGAGAGAGAATCAGAGACACTGATCCTTCTGTGCTGAATGTTATATGAGAGGATTGTCAGAGCAATGCTGAACAGATCAATTTATTTCCCTTTCTTCTCTCCACTTAACTGGATTTCATATACAAAAGTAATTGTTCCTATAAGAAACAACCCTTGTCCATGGCTTTCGAGGTTCAAAGCCTCAGACCTACATCTTTACTACTATTCGGGTTTCCATGGCAACAGATGATGGTGCCTCCTGAAAAAAATATACTTTAATATTCTGCACTCAGAGCCCCAAATCATTCCCATAATATTAATGACAACTAGAGCACGTGGGCCTGCACGCAGAGAATAACAGACTTTAAAAGTACAATTAAAGAAGAAAAGCAGAGCTCAGGGACTTGCGGGAGGGTGGATGGTTTAAAAGGGCTCCGCATTTGTAAAAGAGAAGGATTATCCCTCAGAGATTCACAACCGCCTTTATACACACAGTGACCTTTCGTTGCCGCTGTCGAAAGAGGCAGCTTCACAACATCACCTCCTTAGGATTAATTGTTTATGTATTAGAAAACAAATCGAGCCAGCCGGGGATAAAAATAAAGTGGAATTGTGGTGCTAACCGCTCCCCAGAGGGAGAGAAAAGTGATTATTGAGTTAAATGGCTGCATTGTTAACAATTGCCACACAGAGCAGCTCGCTCAGAAAGGCCCCGTTTTTCACCGCCAATTTACTGACAGCAAAACCTGAGCAAATGAACTCCTACTAAATTAAAGCCTCCCCCAAAAATTTCCTGGCAGTTTGCTCCCTTTTCATCTTCTCTCCTCCCCTGGACGAGCCCTGCGTAATGAACTCTCAGCTGCTGTAACTTTAGGATGTGGCAGCAGCCTTTGGGAACAGCCAGCTACACATCCGAGCGTTCGGGAGCTCTGCCAGCAGAGCAAGGAGCAGGAGAGGGGGAAAAATTAAAGCAAGCGCTGCCATCAGAAGAAAAACAAGTGTTAAATAATCTGGTGTTCAGGTCAACAGCCTCCACGTAAAGCCTCTGTCCTACTTTCCCCCCGGATGCTTTTTCACAGCTGCAAATGACTTTAATCTCTCTGTTTATGCACCTGTTGTGTTAAAAATCCTCGCAAAACAGACAATAGTAAAGCGTGCAGCAACTGCAGGAATACCCCACGTTTTGGTGGGAGAAAAGCTGCGCACGTACTTTTAGGAGAACTTCCCTGTAAGGGATGCTCCTTCAGTTCCAAAATCCTGAAAGCACTGGGAACCGCTATCATTACCTGCTGCTACTTCTGCACCTTACATGGGAAAGTAAAGCATTTAAATTAGCAGCTGACCCTAGAGCTGACTAAAAGTTGAGAGCCTCGAAAAGCATATGTTGAGTTACAAATAAATACAGAGACTGCAGGGAAGTGGAAGTAATTGCCGGGGATAAGAGTTATAAATAGAGTAACAGAGAAATTATATAAAGAAATGAGTGTTAGCCAGCTCCCTCAGGATGAAACGAGGTATTCCAGGGAGAAGCCACGAGCATTCTGCCGTCTTTGTGGTATTCTTCATTTTACGTTGTGGATAATACAAAGCAGCAGCAGCTGTGCAAATCGGGTAGGAACTGACCACATTTCATCTTGACTTGTGCCTTTCCTGCTTCCTAGTCCAGCGATCACTTAAAAAAATAAATCAATACCCCCCAGCCAGCAACTTGCACAGTGATTTTTCGGGATGTTTAACAAAAGGCTGCTGTATAAACGCAGTAGGCTTTGGAAAATAATCGGGGACGGGAGGTATTTGCATCCTAAAAGTTATGGAGAGAGCACCACCTGATGGAAGATGCGGAAAGACACCGATGGCATTGACTGGAGCCGCTCCAAACTTCACCGAATTTTCAGGGACAAAGTGCACCTGCAAAACTTTGCTTTTTACCGTAAAAAAAAATAAAAATCAGCTATAGGAACACAGTCCAGACCGATACACTTCACGCCAAATGTATAGTTTAAGAGTAGAAAAATTTCTCCTAACTTCAGTACTACAAGCAGCTCAGAAAACATTAGTTATTAAAATCAGTGCCTCTTACTTTGGATGGTAGGAAGCACACTGAAATAGGAGACAGAAGGGGATACTGATTATTTTAAAAACCCTCACAGTCACTATTTCCACTGAACTGATAATTAAAACAAAATATTTCATAGCTTTCCTAAAAATAATTGAAATATGTTAAATTTCCATGCGTTTAGCTCACTTCGCATTATCTCCCTCAAATACAAAGTGTCTTCTGCCCCCTTAAAACTTTGCTATTTTCACAGAACACTCTTCTTTTCCAAGCATCTGGCTAAATGATTCATCAAAAGCCCGGGATCTAATCTCAATTGATATGACAAGTGTCAAGAACACGAAAACAGTTGGAAGGGAGAGAAAAGGGGGGGGATAAATAAATAGCTCCACATATTGCTTACTCAAAGAAGCAGCTATTTAACTAGGTTAGATTTCCCAGCCTCTCTAATAAATCTGTGCTTTGTGCAGTTGCCTAGCAATGTAAACAAGATCCCGGTGGTGTCACAGCGAGCCGGGTTGATGGCAACACCTCGTGCAGCGGGGGTCTGCCCGGCCCTTGCCCGCCAGCCCCATCCCTGAGCCCAGCCTGCACCCCGGGGCTCGGGGCAAGGCGGGCACGCTGCTCAGCATCTCCAGAACGCCACTCTTGCTGCTTCTCAAAGCGGCGAGGCAGAGTCATTCGAGCCCTCGGTCTTACCCAACAAAAACCTTCTTGTGTTGGAGATGAACTCAACTTAGTTTCGTGCCTCCAGCGTGCCTAAGTCACGAGCAATGAGATGTATCCCCATGCTAAGCAACATCACACAGGGAAATTTACTCGTCTTGAATATACAGGTAGTTATAAAATACTTTTCTTTTTTCCTTAGTCAAGAGAAAAGAAAGCTATAACTGCTTATTTTTTAGCATAACCATGAACTGCAGTGAGAAAATTAATGTATTACAGGATCCAAGAGAAAAACAAGACCCATGTAGCTTTAGATTACCTACAAAATAGCACAGGAGAAGAAAGCCAGCTCTATAAGCACCTGTCATCTTCAAGTAATTCAAACTATGCCTAAAGGAACTCGTAGGAGTGGGAAAACAGCCGGCTACTATTACTGTACACATGCCAGGGAGCAAAGTACTCCTTAACATCAGCGACAGACAAAGTGACAACTGGGAAGGAGCCGATCCGAGTGGCTGAGCCCCCCGAGAAAGTTCCAGGAGATGTGACATGCAAGTGGTGAAACAGCTGCCACCAAACTTCCCAGAGCCAGCCCCGACCCCTGCCCCTGACCGGAGGGGAAAGGCAGCGGCTCCCCCCGCGCTGCACATCCCGCAGGAGCCAACTCCTGCCTCGGGCTCGCAAACGCTCTCTACCACCAAAAAACGCCTCACATATCGTGAATCCCAGAATAAAGGCGATGCTGTCGCCTCTTGTCACACGCGACTTTCGCAGGAGCGAACCCCTCCGGCCCCCGGAGCCCCGCCCGGCCGGGCAGAGCCCCTCGCATCCCCGGCGCCTTCGGAACCGGCGGGCACCGAGGCTGCTCGCTGCCGCTGGCCAGCGCCTTCCGAGGCGCCTCCATCCCCTGCCGCTCCCCGGATGGCACCGGGAGCTCCTGCGAGGCCGCGGGGCTGGAGGCAGGGACGAGGCGAAGAGTTCGGGCCGCCGGGAGAGCCGCCCGCGGCGGGGGTACCCGGGGGATGGAGGAACGGGCGGGCATCACTCACCTGGGAAGACCTGTCCGTCCGCCCTGGGCAAGAGCTGCAGGAGAAAGACGATCGCGGCGACGCCGGTCATCCTTCCCCGGAGTTCACCTGCCCTCCCCGCTGCCGCGGAGCCGCTGCCTCCCCGCCGGTATCCCCCGCATTGGTGGCCGTGCGCGGCGGCG
>VZTG01006022.1:237575-347271 GCA_013397845.1 Melanocharis versteri
GCAGCGGTGGCGGGCGCGCTGTGAGCCCCAGCCGTGGCCGAGCCCGGTTCCCCCGGATCCCCCGGTTCCCCCGGCCCCGCTCGGTGTCCGCCGTGCCCCCGCTGCCGGCGCGGCCGGGCCCGAAGGGGGCGGTGTTGGACCGGCGGCGGCTGCGGGCGCTCCCGGGGCGGCCCCGGGCACGGGCGGGCAGCGCTCCCCTTCTCCCGGCCACGGCAGCAGCGAAGCCACGGATGCAAACGCACCCACAGGTGTTTAAAACGACCGGTTGGCGTTTGGCGCTAAATGCTACGAGAGCGCCGGGGAGTTAAAATTACCGGAGCGTGGAAGTTTCTTAGGGGCCAGGGTGTCCTCGGGGCTCAGCCCGGTGGGATAACCAGAAAAAATTTCTTCACTGAAAGGGTGGTCAAGCACTGGAAGGGGTTGCTCGGAGGGATTTAAAAGACACGTGGATGTGGCACTTGGGACATGGGTTGGTGGTGGGCTTGGCACTGCTGGGTCAATGATCTTAGAGGTCCTTTCCAACCTGAACTGTTCCGTGATTCTGGAGCAACCACTGAAGAATTGCACATTGCAGTCCTTGTCTGGTCAAGCAAGAGCGCCACCCTGGGAGCCACCAGAGACAGCACAGGTTGCAGCTGCTGCTGTCCCCTCAGCTGTTCCCAGCCCTGGGCAGAGATGAGCTTGGGAGGTCCCTGTATCTCGACAGAGAAAGGGTTGGGTTGGAAGGGACCCTACAGATCATCCAGTGCCACCCCCTGCCATGGGCAGGGACACCTTCCACTAGCCCAGGTTGCTCCAAGCCCTGTCCAACCTGGCCTTGGACACTTCAAGGGATGGGGCAGCCACAGCTGCTCTGGGCACCCAAATCCTATTCCCAGTCCTAAAACCCGCCCACAATCAATGAAGTGTGACCCTCTCTTTAGGTGTCAGCACCACTTCAGAAGTTAAGGCATGCCTCTGTCTTTCATCCAGCACAAGGACAATCACAAAGTACAGCTGGAGATGAAGGGAGAGCAGAGAAGAGAACAACAAGAAGACAAGCTCACTAAGTCTGCTAGGCAGCAGAAAGGATCCAGCCAGCACAGGAGACATAGAAACCACTGGAATAATTCTTAGATTAGTGTAAATTGCCTGGGCAATAACAACAGAAAGTCTTAAAACACAGAGATGGTGCTGGTAAGAAGTGAATAAAACAGTAGCAAAGAACTGCTGTAAAAAACAAACTCTAAATAAAGTTGTTTTCATATAAACTAAATAAAAGGGAAGAAACAGAAGCAAGTCAGGTATTCATGTTCAGAATGACAAAAAGTTAGTAAACAAAGTGACTTCCTGAGGTCCAAGGAGCCCAGAGTGAAAAGGAGAGAAGTTTAATACTTCTTCCAGGGAAGATTTTCAACCCAAGAAGTCTGAATCATAAGCAAGGTGGAGAAGGGTGAGAGGGAAGATCTGGATAGAAAAGAAAGGTTAGAAATAAATTGTGTACAAGAATCTAGGAAAAAAAACTGACAAGAGACAACTGTCTTGGACATCAAATAGTCCAAAGGCAAACATGAGGCTGAAATAAAATCAAGCTAAAACCTTATGAAGGATTGTCTGAACACAAAAAGTCTTGTGAAAAAGGAAAGCAAAGAATATAAGATGCAGGATGACTGCAGCAAGAACAGGATAAACTAAAATTAGACAGATATAAGCACAGAATCCCAAAGCCTGAAATTATTTCAGTTAATGACAAAGTCAATAGATATTTGTAACCCAGGAGGATTGAAATAGTCTTCCAGACAACAACAGCATCTTTGAGGACTAGATATATAGTGGTGGGATGAAATCCAGCTATTAAAAGAAGTTGTAAGGCTGGAGAAGGGAAATGAGAAAACATGCTGCAGATAAGGAATGTGTAATTTAAAAATAAAGAGACATGGCATCATTGTAAACATGGCATCAGTGTAACTCATTTACAGCTGAGGGAACTCCTGAAATTCAAACAGGGCCATAATGTTGGTTCATAAACCATCAAGCACGACAGGGACAAGTCGTGCTCTAAAACTCAGGTGCTCACCAAGCAGTAACACACACAGAGGCTTTTATAATACGTGGCTTTGGAGCTGGCGTGAAGAACTAAAACCCCTACCAAAGGGTCTTGTTAGACTTCTACATTTCAGGGCTAGCATGTATTATATGACATTATTTTCTGAAAATGGCGAAGAAAAGTTCTAAGTCTGATCCCGTCCTGGTGTACAACACCACAGCTTATTTTGCTGTTACTAATAACTCTCAAGTGGCTTAAAAAAGAAACATTGACATAAGTTCTGAAGTTTCCTTGAGCCTGTCGCTTGAGGCTTCTTGACTCTGTAAAACTGTTCCCTTACTGGGTCCAGATGAGAGGAATAAATTTAATTTTTGTTTTCCAGGGACAAGCTGTACCATTTGTGAGTGAGGAAAATGAAGTGCTAAACAACTGAAAGCACTGTCACATTAGGACAGCGGATGCATTTAATCAAGGAAACATATTAAACAAGATCAGCTCACAAAATTTAATCAATACACATGTTTTTGAAGTATTTAACAAAAAAGTTAGTATGTAAATATCCAATCCTACTACGAGGCTAGAATGGGGAGGTGGAGGAACTCCTCCAGTCCCCTGCAGTGTGTGCAACATCTCACAGCCCCAGCAGGAAGCTGACTCACAGACCACAGCCAGGCTGCCTCTGCTCCAGACATCACAGCTCCTCTGCCTGGAAATGAGTACTCCACAGCCATGTGCTCCCTTTGAAGGATAGGAAAACATCTTTCTGCAGGTCTGCAGGATTCTTTGAGGGTGCACGGGTCCCCAGAGCACAACTCTCACTCAAGTCTGGCTGTAAGCAGAGTCCTGAGGTACAGGAGGAGCTTCATTCCAGGCACCAGTGGGTGCTTAAAGAAAACCTCAGCTTTGAGAAGTTCAATACACACCAAGATCAGTCTGCTCAGTACAGCAAACTCTTTTTTCTCCCCCAAGGCAAGCAGTGAGTATATACTTACAAATAAATACACACACAACTTACAGCTTTCATTACAGAGCTTCCTATTAGGCAGCATCCTTGCTAAAAACCAGGACTGATGGGTGAAAGTTTCAGGTAAACTTCAAAAGGTACATTCAAGTTTCCACTTCTTTATATTGTGCACTGAAAGTTTGGGGCTAAAACATGATCTCTTGAGCTTTTGTTGTCATGGGTAGGTGGGGGTGTTAAAGGAAACTTAACACCTCAGGCCATTCTCCTGATACCATTTGCAACTTCACCATCTGCCTTCCAGATCACAACTTGTTTATTATTAAAAACAAAACCGTCTCTCCAACATTGGCTTCACTGCTTTGTGCAGATTCACCCACATTTTATAGATATATATGCACATACAGACACGCCATCCCTACAGGAAAAATAAACCCACACCACGTCTGTGCATCACTTCAACCACTGAGAAGTTAATAATAATAAGCCAGCTCAGTGAGGATCAGGGAGAAGACCTCTGCCCAGTTCTCTGTACCCTTAAGTGGTGCATTATCTGTTTTTCCACTCCCACCAAGTTACCAGCACAATTACAGATAATTATGTGCTCAAATACAGAGCCCAGCTGCTTTTTCCAACCTGGTTACAAGTTGAAATCATTAATCGATGTCACACACATTGGCATTGATCTCCCATGCATTACCCTCATTAATAAGTTTCTTCCTTTCTGAAGATAAAGAAATTAACTACCAGCCATCAATTATTCAGAAATACAAGTTCACCTTTAGACACAAACACAATGACACTTTCTGGGAAATGCCAAAAGGACCTGGATCTAGCAATTTATCTTAACAATGCTGGACCATGGAAAAGCAATATATTAATATCATAGGCAGACCCAAGTAAATAGAAAGGTACAGCAAGGAGGCAACATCAAAACCGTCTGAAATGTCAAACAGCCCAGCAACTCTTCTCCATTAGCAGCAAATTCTGAATTTAAACTGTTTATCTTCCCATATAATAGAATAAGGGTCAGAGGACCTGGATAAGCATCTTTCTAAAAGAAAGCACAACTTTTCCTGGGTGTAGCTCAATGCAGAGATCACAAGGAATGGAACTGCAGGGAGAGCTGTAACACACCATGCTCAGCCTGCCTGGCTCCTCTGCGCGTGGCTGAGCAGCAGAAGGGGCAGCACCTGGCTCTCTGTGCTGGCTGCAGACCCAGGATGGGTGGAACCCGCACTGGGAGAGGGGATGTTCCCTCTGGAAAACACCTGATTGTGCTCGGTGGGGAGAGCTCTCCTGCAGCCCGAGATGGCAGGGGCAGAGAAACCAGAGCCAGGCTGAAGGGAGCCCAGCTCAGCAGCACTGCAGATCCACGGGCAGGCCTTGGAGGGAGCAGAGAGGCTTTTCTGAGCTCCAGGAATCGCTGGTGCAGCGTCTGCAGGAAGGCACTGCTGTTCGATGAGAGGACAGGCTGACTCTGGAGGAGCACAGTGGGCACGGGCACATTGCTTAGCCGACCTTTTATTTTTATTCAATATTTTTCAGATCCCTCTGAGCTCTTAACTACTACCCAAAGTTTGCAATTCTTGCAGTGCCAGCTCTAAGTTATTGTCAAGGCAAAGCCCAACAGAGGGATGTCAGTGTCATTGCTGCCACCTTCTGACTCACTGGGACCTCGAGTGCATTTCCCTGCCTGGAATATTTTCCCACTAATCCTATTCTGTTTAGCTCTTTCCAAAGCACTGAGCAGGTAAAACTCCTGTTTCACCCGAGTTCCATCAAGTACCACAATACATTTCAAGTTCCAGTACTCCACACTGCTCACTTTCCTCATGGAAAGCTTCCATGCAAGTTTTGCTTGATATAAAATTAACCTGAATTAACACTACGACGTGGGGATCTGGATTACATATTTATGCTCAAGCAGGTGTTCTGCACAGCTTTCCAGAGGATCTGCCATTAAATGGGGAAGTAAATGCCTTTTCATCAGCCACAAGGAACAGGAACAACTCCTCCAGGTAGGGGACATAAATTTGTTTCTACCTAACTCAGAAAACTCAGAGATTCCAATTGCAACAGGAAACCTCAGCAAAACATCTGAAAGCGATAGTACATCTTTGAATCTATTGAGATTCAGAAGCAGCCACTATAAAGAAGGGAGCATTCCAGTTAAAGGTTACTCCAAGCCCAGTTTCTGGAACAGGCAAGAGCATGAATGAAAAAATGACTAATTATAAAAATATTCAGAAATCTCTCAGTTTGTTTTTTTTGGTTTTTTTGTTTTTTAGGGGTAGAAGGAAGAATAAACAACTATGACAAGTTTAACTCCAGCTAGCATATCTAAAAGTCATTTTTCCCCCCAGATACGTCAAGCTCAGTGTGACAAATCACAGCCACTTCTTCCACTGCCTCATTCTGTCTTCCCTCCCAGAAATTGCAGATTCCTGATTTGGAAGCTAAGGTTCTACAAGGTACATTTCACCAAAAACAACAACAACAACAACAAAACACAAAACCAAACAAAACCCCACCAGTATAGGCCGTTTAGGATAATCAATGAAAAATGGCAGTCAGAGCTGTCTCAACCACTCCAACTTGTGAAACTTTGGAAAGCATCATTTGTCAGAAAGGAAAAGCCAGAGAAACCTTCAGCACTTCACACACACGTGAATCTACAGCAGGATTTTCACTTCCAGTTTGCAGGGACAAAAGCACAATCTGTCACTGCACGGATGTACCCCAGAAATATAGAATAGACATAAGGAGGAAAAATTTCTACAACAGTAGGGTAGCCAGGCACTGGAATGGGCTGCCCAGGGAATGGGGGAGTCATCATCCCTGCAAGTGTTCAAAAATCCTGTGGATGTGGCTCTGAGGACGTGGACTGGTTGAACGTGGTGGTGCTGCTGGGTTGACAGTTGGACTTGATGATCTTTAAAGGTCATTTCCAACCTCAGCAACTCTGTGATTGCAACTTCTCTAGGAAGTGCAAGAGGCCTAGAAAATTAGGAATTACTTTAAAAGTAAACCAGTTCTGTTCAAATTTAGGACGATGTGCATTAGCTCAGAGTAAACCATAAATTGTTCTCTTATTCTCGTGAGCTGTACCCAGGGGATTTGGGCCCGCATAAAGAAAGCAGCTGAGCGTTGGCAGGAGGTGGAAGCCTTTCTTCTTCCTGCACAGCACGCAGAGCACCAGCCCCTGCAACGTGCCAATGAATTGTGACTAAAGAGTCACATCCATTATGCACTCATTCAGGAAAACATGGAAGTTTTCAGTAAACTACATGGAAAACTTGCAAATTCTACTGCTCCCATTTTTAATGGATTGCTCATGAAGCTCATCTAATAAAATCTATGGAGAAATTTATAAGCTAACATAATGATAGAAAATATTTTTTGTTCGGAATTTACTGCAGCGTTACAGCCAAGCATAAACTTTATCAGTTATTTGGAAAATATACAGTGCCATAAAATAAAAGTAATTAGAATTAGTGTATCTTCACTCTCCCCCCCTCAAAAAAATATCACTTAATTCCTTTTTAAGACATAGCCATTCATCAGGGTTCATTAAGGCCATATTTTCCTCTCAGTGCTGTGTCATTAACAGTCATTAGCAGAGGAGGCAGGAACACAGTGGCACACAGCAGAGCTTTATCAGCTTGGGAAGCAAAGGAGCAACCTCCTCCTCAGGCCAGCGTGGTGTTAGGGACAGAGGACGTGTAGGAAACAAAACCCCACCCACCCTTTCCTTCACTATTTGATTAAACTTTCCCTCCTCCTTTCACCATCCCATCCCATAGCACAATCCATCTAAAGGTGTTCAGGTGAACAGTTAACATCTGTAGACACCCTCGAGACTTGCCCAAGGGTGCGAGGCCTTCCCCCCTACATTTCCCACATGATGGTTCTTCACCTTCCCTATTGAGGAGCCTGAAACCTTCCATAAAGCCAAGNGGGCAGCCACAGCTGCTCTGGGCACCCTGTGCCAGGGCCTCAGCACCCTCACAGGGAAGAATTCCTGCCCAATGTTCAATCTACATCTGATTTTTTTCAGTTTAAAGCCATTCCCTGTGTCCTGTCCCTCCAGGCCCTTGTCCAAAGTCCCTCTCCAGCACTCTTGGAGCCCCCTTAGGTGCTACAAAGGGCTCTGAGCTCTTCTGGAGCCTTCTCTTCTTCAGAATGAGCAACCCCAGGCCTCAGAGGAGAGGTTCCAGTCCTCAGAGCATCTCTGTGATCCAGTCCAGTCCATCCCTTCCCATGGCAGAGCAGAGAACAGAGGTGGCCATCAGATACAAAAACCTTTTAGTGGACCACTTGCAATATTTTAACACTGGATTGATAAGGCTGTTGAGAGCTCCCTGTTTCAGACAAGTGTCACATGAATAAATCTGTCTTTGCAGCTTCCTAAACAATCACATGAAGTGCCTTTGCCTCGGTAAGTGCTTGTAAAGCAATCAAGAACTGATATGATAACCAAATGTTTCTCTAATAGTAATTATGATTCTTTGAAAAAAACGCTCCTCTAACACTAATTTATTTTCTACTTGAAAGCCAATCGTGCTAGTTATTAGATATTCTCCTTCCTATCACAATCAGTAAATTATTAAAGAGCTGACCAGGCTTTGTTTTAAAATTATTCTCCTATGAAGCTCCCTGATATATTTACCCTGAATACTGAATGATTTTGAGGCCTCTAAGGACCCATGAATGATTTCTATTTACTACCTTTAGCAAAAAGCCTGTGTAATTAGCAGCAGGAATTTCACTTGAATCACAGCTACTGGTGATATTTCCAGCTCACTTAGAGCCTCTTGAAAAAAAATTTAAAACATGAAAAAAAAAAAAAACAAAACAAAACAACCAACAGCAAAAAGCTCTAAGCTTTTGATGGGAGAAAACATTTGAACCCGGGAAGTTACTAAGTGGCTGTGCACTCAAAGATGTGTGAAGAATCAGTCCCCCACCGGGAACCTGGCAAGGCTCTCTGTGCCCAAACACATCAGCTCTACCACCTAACAGAAAATAGCATTTGAGAGAGTTCTCTGAGAGCACCTCACCTCATTTCCAGCCCTCCTGCTACGGCAACGGGTGGCTATCACATTCCCACTCAAACCAAGAGCACAAATTCTTCTCGTTATGTCCATGACATATAGGCACACCTAAACGCTTTTAAGCTTCTTTTTCAGCTAACATCTTTTTATACATATTCAAGCACCTTATGATAACTGTGCTGAACAGAGCAGCATCATTATCTTCATTTTACAGACAGGAAAACAGACAGAAGGGTCAAGTTCTCCCAACAGACTGAAGAGGTGTGGAGCAGAACTGGTTTTAGAACTAAAACATGTAATTAATACCATGTTATCAGTATCCTTATGGCTCACAGCAGTCAAACAAAACCCATGGATGGGAATCTTAGTGAATAATCACAGTTTCCTTCCAAAAGCCCAGCTTTTAGTAAAAATATATGGAAAGGTTTCAAGTATTTGTTTAAACCAGCCTCAGACAGACTTCCCACGTGTTTGATTCACTTGATACAGCGATGGACTCGTGCAGCAGCCCTGGCACCACCCAAGAGCAGCTTTCCAGAGCTGGATGCACAGCCTGCCTCCAAACCCCCAGGCTGCAGTGCCAAAATGCGCCTTCTATCACCCCGCAGCAAGAATTGCATTGAAGCAGCTCTTTCTTCAAGGTCTAGCTGCTGAAACAGCCATGCCCCACTGAAATATCCCACTAAACGAAATCCGGAAAAACCCCACGGAACGAGAGTCACGTAAATGAGCTAAATGGAGGCAACAACTCCACAAACACATTTAGAAATCAGTGTTTGCACAAAGATTTGAGAATTCATTCAGTGTTTGTTGCACTCTTTCTATTCCTGGAAGTAACCAAAGGCTATGCTGCAGTTCGAAACCACCAAGTTCTGAGCCCAGGAAGCTGGCACAGGGCTGGCACCACTTTTGGTGGATGCAAGACTGAATTCAGACTGGGCACCTGAACAGGAAACAGCACCCTCAGCTAAGATTTCACCTCACCTTTGGCTTAAAAAGAACCACTCTACCACCAACTCTCCAGGCAGCCCTCACATATTCTAAAAAATAAAAAAATCAATGTAAGACACCATTGTACTAAAATCAAGACCATAAAAACCCCACAAGCCCAGTGTACTCTACACCATACCAACACAACCCACCTTGACATGCATTAAGTCGCAAACCATAGTTTAGATTTTTATAGGGTTAGGGAATTTAGGGGTGCTTTTGTTTGTTTTAAAATCAGAATAGCATAAATCAAATTCATCTTGGTATACCACCACCAATTCTGCTTCACCAGAAGAAAAAAAATTGGTCCAGAAATTCTCAGGCTGAGAATTCTGGTTCAATACTCAATGTTTTTGTAGCTGCAGTAATTGCTTTGTGCTAGAGCCAGAAATAAACCTGTTCAGTCTGCAGTAAAAGCAATATCTTAACAAGTGAAATTGTAAATGCACAACTTCCAAAATCTATGTAATCAGGGAAATGCCACATGGGAAGGGTTTACTAATTGCAATACATGTTAGGAAGTGTTTCACCTCACCCTTACTGCCTGGGCCAGGACTGGGTTTCCCCTCCTTTAGTCCTCTAAACAAACCTACCACTGGGGAAATGGGGGAAAAATAAATTGCAGGTTATGTAATCCAGCACTTCCATGTACAGGACACCCCCTTACATCCTCACAGCCTTCCCAGAGTACTGCTTAATACTATTGAAGTTTCCCTTACATGACAGGTGAACTGGTTTTCGCCTTAAAGCTTAGGCAAGGCAAAGATTAAATTTCACTGTCCACGTCATCCAGCAACAACACAGCTCAAACAAGGCAGAAGTCTTCAGCTCTGCTTCCCTCTGCAGATAAACAGACAAGATTTCCTCTGAACTTGAGGGCACAACCGTAGCAAAGTTTATAAAAATCCAGTTCACTCAGCAAGAACATCAAATTAAGCACTCCCAGTGATCACAAGCTGGTACAACCTGAGCTCTCTGCAATATCTGTTCTCTTCCCCCCTCCAAATCCTAGATAACCATGTCCCTGAAAATAAGCAGCACACAGCGTCAGGTCTAGAACACGATCCAGTTCTGTCTTGAACACATTTTGTGCTCCACGGTGTTGGGTGATACAAAATTCTACTTCAACACCAAAACCCAACAATTTCTAGAAGTGGATTGTTACAATTTTGTGAGAAATACCAAAGGCAGTTTCCCCTAGAAAGTCAAGAGCACTTACATATATATTCATGACACTTAGAAAAAAGAAACCAGGCTGGGAGTTTAAAGAGACTGAAAGGTAGCATTAAGCTTCCAATAAATCCCAATGAATTTAAAATTAATTCCCTTAGGTGACACTAGAAAAAAAAATTAAAAGTTGATTTGCTCTAAAATAAGCCTCCGATTTCATTGGCTGAATCACAGGTGGCTCACATGCAATAGGTCAGTCAGGGAGTTGCACCAATGCTGAGTTGTCTGAGCAGGTTTATCCCATATCACCTCTGATATGGTGAGCATGGAGCCAAAATTCCTCACAGCAGGAGATGGGAAACTGAGAGACTGTTACAGACTAATAGAGGGCAGTCAATGGACATGGGACTATAAAATGGAGAAGAACTGATAGAACAATCAGAAGGCACCAGGGGAAACCCACAGCAGAAGGGCTAAGTATGACAAAGAGTTGTTGTTTTAAAGTGTAATGAGATTTTTATTGTTGGCATGGGCCCAGTGCTGCAGAAGGGCAAAATTATTAATGATGAAAGAAAAGTTCAATAAATGTTTCTAGTTTACATTTTGAGTGAAGGAGGAGGATATACTTGTATCACTTGAGAAAGACAAAGTACTTCATGCTGCAGCTGCAATCAAGAGCAACTCAAAGGATAACAACAGGAACTCGCTGAAAGCACCCTGGGACATGGTTGACATGCTGGTGCTAATTTTAATACATCTCTGAAGACTGATAACATCACACCAATATCCATGTAAGGCAAGGGAAGTGACTCAGCTGCACAAAAACGGGTTTGCTCTGGGCTAAATCTTAGGCAAAAAAGGAGAAAATGTGTCCAGCCATGTAACTGGGGGAAAATTATGGGACAGGAATTAAAGAAGGTTGGGTTGATTCCCCTTTAGCAAACTGACCTTGACAGATGTGAGGTTTTGAGTGCTTTAAGGTGTTTGATTTAATAATGCACACAATTCCCCAATAGATACTGTAAGCTATAAGGAAATTAAAACAGAGTAAGCAATAGGGAGTTGATTGCTCCACAGTGGCTGTCAGGTGCTGGGATCAGAGTCTTGTCATGAGCTCTCCAGCAAGGAACAGCTCAGTGTATCAGATATCACCACATTTATCAGCAGGCTGAGGTAAAGCTCAACACCTCGACTACAAGTGTTGTGTGAACTGGGAGATGCTGCTCGGGAAGGTCTGTCCCAGCCAGCAGCCTGGGGGGCTTCCACAGGGACACATCCCCTCCCACAACAGGTATCCCAGTGCAATTCCAGGCAGGGCTGCTCCAGAAAGGGCAGGAATATTCGTGGAATGGGAGATTCTGACAAGGAGAGAAGTCGAGAGGGATTAGTGGTTCATACTCTCAGCAACACCACCAGTGATAAGGCACAAAACCAGGAATAAAGCACTAATGACCTGGGTTTCCTGGATTTATGAAACAGGAACAGCAGCTCTTCCCACCACTGCCAATGACAGATACGGGTATGTTTAAAACCAATGTTCACATTCACTGACAATATTGAAAAAACACAATAAAAAGAAGTCAAGATGCTGTGGAAAGCATCAGAATATTTGTTTTAGGGCCAGAAAGTGTCTCACAACAGACAGGAGGCAAGAGATCACTCTGGTTATTTTATTAAAAAGATTGAAAGGGACTTGATTACAACTGTGTCCTTGGGGATAAGATACCAGCTCCTAAAGAGCTTCTTAATGTAATAGAGAACAACATAACAAGGAGCAATGTCTGCAAGGCTAAATCAGACAAGTTGAAAAACTTGGCAACTTTTCTCCTCTGCCCAACCACAATGAGGGGAAAAAAAAAAAAAAGAGGCAAACCACAAAACCTCAGCAACATCATTTCCACCACCATCACCCTTAATAAAAAAGTGACACCACTTGAAGCAGTGAAATAACCACTGGGGATGCTGAAGACCAAACTCACATGGCTGAGCTCCTGAATATGGAATATTGCTGAATTTCTAAAGCTATCTGTCTACTGGAACAGTGCCTCAAAAATGACAGCACGGGAGGTATCACCTGGGTTAACAAAAGTCATTTCCAGATAAGCTTCTCTTAAGAAGCTAACTCATATACAGAATTAAAAGGTCCTGTTATTCTCTTCTCTGCCACAGTTTGTAAACACACACTGCTTTGCCTTCCTTTGCCCAGCATGCAGCTTTCTCGGAAGGAAAAAAAAAAATAAAAAGCAGCCCATGACATTTCCACACCCTCCTGAAGACATATTTTATCCAGCTAACAGCAAGCCAGTGGGAGGACTCCCCAGGAATGGCAGGTGATGAAGAGCCATCAGAATATCAGAGCTCCCTCCCCAGTGCTCGCCTGGCTGACTGCAGAGCCTGCACAGCTCTGCTCCCCCAAAGCCAGCTCAGCTCTCTGGGAGCTCAGGATCCATCCTGGAGGCTTCAGCTGAACCCAGGAACAGATGTTAACTCACTTAGGCCTGTTACATCTTCCAGGCAGGTCTTGTTTTATTTTACAGAGTATTTCGAGTCTTTCACAGCATCTTTCATCTGAAAGGCTCAAGATAAATTGCGAGCCCTGAATAAGCACAGAGATAGCTATTCATGTACCTTTGTTCTCCAAATTCCCTCTATTCAAAACGGGACTGAGGAATGAGATTGCAATTTTAGGAATACATTTTGGTAGGATACAAGCTACTCTCAACCAGAATTGAGCCTTGATCAATCATTCCTTCCTCTCTCTCTCAGCCTTCAGCTGTGATGTTGCACAAACCAAGTTCCAGGTAGGAGCAAGTCATTAATGTCAGCAAGAACCTACAGCTTGCATTGCTGAAGAAAGTTCCCCGAATGCCAGTACTGACCTGCAGAGCGTTTATTCATTCCTAGAGACTCTCTAAAACAGCGTGAAAACACCTGAGCCTGCATCTGTAAGGCCCCTGCTTTCAACAGAGCTGGAATCACCAGTGATGAAGGATTCGTAGGGTGGTGCAAGCAGGGGTTTCCAGCTGGGGCTTTGTAACGCTCTCCAGATCCAAAGAGTATTTCAGATGCGTCTCTAAACACAGTTTAACATGCCTGTTATCGCAGGCACTGCTGTTGTGAGAGGTTACAGGATATCTAAGTTAAAATAAACGGCAAATTAGTGACAAATATGAGAATAGTCCCTGTGGCAGCTCAGCCACTTAGACTTGAATATGATACACTTCAGTGCACAGGCAAGGAAAAAAACGTATTTCTGAATTCTTTTTTGGCCCCCATAAAAATCCACTACTGTTTCAACAGCTATTCACCTCACCTCACCAGGGGTACAAGAAGTTCTGCTTGCCATTAGCCATTTAAGCCACCCAAATTAACAGTAATTGACTTTAAAAAGCCAATTTACATTTCCAAATGCTCTAGGAAGCAAATTTACACCTTGGTCAGTACTTGACTGATCCCATTTCCTCTGAAAATTTACATTTCAGACACACTCACCACCCCCTGCACCCAGAGCAAACCTGCTGTGAACGAAAGCACTCATTTCAAACCTTGTACCCAGAGCTGTGCCTGAGGTCAGCAAATTGAGGGACACTCCTTCAAAACCGCTTATCTTGCCCCGAAACTCGAAAGATGTTCTGTAAACTATTGAATTAGAGGAGGATAAGACAGGCAATTGTTCTCGGATAAAGCCCAGCCACCCTAACTTTTGCTGACTTCCTGAACTCCACTTGAGAGGAGGCTGATCTGATTGAGTCCTCCGTGATGGATTCACACAGCCCCACCAGCAAGGGCAAACACGGTCCTTCCAGAGCGAGCTGCTCCTTCTGGAAAACCCACAATGGGCACGGCACACAGTTTGCTTCTCCCGGGTCACCCTTGTGCCAACAAAGAGACACTCAGCAAGTGCAAGATCGGGGGGTACAACAGCAAAATGGCAATGCTGGAGTGAATCCAGGGAGAGAAAATGTCTATGGAATCTGGACAAGACTCTGGGCTCCACCAGAGCTGCTGTGTATTGGCAGCTGCTGTATCTTTAATTATTCTCCCCATATAAAAAGCAGCAAGATAAGTCATCAGTTAAACTGGCAGAGCTTATAAAAAGCAAAAGTACATTAAAATATAAATGATAGGGACAATGAAAATATATTGTGCATGGTACATGGAATCATTCGGCATCCTTAAAAAAATCATCTAAATAAGCATCAGGAACACTGAAGAGTTACAACTCAATGTAATCCATAAAGAGACATTAAGTTAGTTGTGCTTACAGTCTGTGAAGAAAGCAGTTAAGATTCCCAGGCTCTTATCCAGCATAAACAGTGCTGCTCCATAGACTTATTTTTGCCTGGAAAAAAAAAATCTATAGTTTCTTTCCTCACCAATGAAAGAAACGTAAAAGAAAATGGTCAAACAGTTAATCTACTAAAGAGGCATCTAAATACTCGAAACAGATAAGTCTGACAAGTATGAGGATTTTTTTAAATGGTTAGAGGGAAATAAGGCTTGGTTTGAGAAAAAAAAAAAGTCATTAGGAAGTGTTGATATTTTAAGACGTTAGATTTATGCAAGGAAATTAAAAGGAAAAACTGAAGGCTGCCTTAAAGCAACAAAGGAGGAAGCGTGCAGCAGGCTGTCACTGAGACTTTCAAGTCTCTTTTATCCCAGATGCAACACTAACACGGCCAAGCAGCTGCTGGCTGGGGGACGGGGGTGGAGGCAGCATCCCCACAAATCTGAAGGGCACAAACACACAGCCATCAGCTGCAGGGTGACTACTCCACTCCATACTCTGCCATTTAATTATGTCGTTAATAAAGCTGATCTATCAATGACACCAGGATGTTGTGACTCAGTTCAGACGTACAGCCACACATCTGCATGATTCCATGTGCAGCTCCACGTATGTTAAAGACAGAGAACAAAAACTTGCAGGCAGCTCCTTGGTGCAGGATGCTGTGCCCACCACGCTGGCTTCAGATGTGCTAACAGGGAATAGAGCTCTGTGCAGGCTGGCCATCGGTGCCCTGGCTTCAGGCTAAATTACACTTGCAGTATTAAAGCACTAAAAGGGTACTCACATCTTCTGCTTTAATTTTTGCCTTGCCTAACTTCAGAAGGAGCAAAGGAGAATAATCCAGCAGCTTGCATTAGTCAGGGTCTGGGCAATTAGCATCTTTAATAAAACTGCTCTAGGATAAGGTATATTTGGAGGCAAAAAAAAATTTAAATTATCTAATTTTGATATGCTCGGGATTCAAAGCAAAGTTTCCTGCTGTCTTCAAAGCATCACTGAATGTCAGTAAGAGAAAAGTATCACTGTGTCTCTTGCTACAACATTCATTTATTACCATCCATTCACTCATAAATATCAGTGTTGTTCCACCCTCCCATTCCTCCTCATCCCCTTTGCACCCCCACTCAAAAAAAGAAAAAAATATATATGGCCTTTCCTAATGAACCTGGTGTGATTTTTCTACTGCTGGAGACTTAAATAAGGCAGAGTCCTGTAGCATCCTGCAGTGCAAAGGAAAAACACACGCCAGTGTGCATGCATCCATTATAGAAAACAGGGTATGTGTCATACAGGAGTCTTCATGAAGGTTAGATTTACTCCTATTATGGCATAAAAGCAAAAAACTGCATTGTGTTTCTAAACAGATAGCACTTCTTACACCTGGGAACGTAAATCCCACCACCACGGAATGGCAATTCCAGAGCTGCACAGGCTTCCCCCAGCTGTCAGTGCCACAACGCCCGAGCCCAGCAACACAGGAATGTGGAACATATTCCAAACTGCAGGGCTTGGGAAACTCACTGAATCTATTCCACCTATTGAATTGTCAGAAAGAGCTCTGTCAGCCTGATGACATTCATCAGATCAGCCTGATCTGGCAAATTTACACATTATCCTTTCCCTTTTCTCCTGCTAGCGGAGGAGCATGAGTAGGGGTGGAGAGCAGATACACACAGATGGGCACATTTACTCCTGAGCTCCTCTAATCCTACCCACAGCATCAAGAACAAGAAAAACAGTAGTAAAAGGACTGTCATGGAAATTTGAGCACGTTCCAGCAAAGAATCCCCAAATTCTGGTTGTGAACAACAATCCTGCTTTCTAGGAAGGGGAGGAAGAAAGGAGAATTATGAGAATTATGGTGATAGGGCCAAGATCACACCTTGCTCATCCCCCCTGCTGTTTAGACAGGTTTATTGTGAAGGAATGGCCTGTTGATTAGCAATGCTCTTTTGAAACTCTGATAAATGACAGTAAGACAGATCATTTTAATGGCACTAGAAGTCAAATAACTTATCCATTGGCAAAGGAGAGCAACCGATGGCTTTAAAGGAGTAAAAATCTGCAGGTTTGGCTCCTGAGCACCATGAGCACCACAGCACCACAGCCAAGCAGCACCTTCCTCACGCTGGGGGAGCAGTGAAATCCTCATCCCTGCTGAAGGCACAAGGGCCCCACTGAAGGATTAAGGGCTTCTCTGTGCCAAGTGCCACTTCCCCAAAATGGTCAACTTACCACAAGACAGAACGACTCCATGAAAAGCAGGCATGGGGGGAGGATCACAGGAGGATGATAAGATGAGCTGGGAAAACATCGCTAAGTCTTCCTCATACATCAGGAAACTCTGCCAATGAAGTAGTAGCTGTATTTCGGCACCCAAGCTGCTCTTTAGCAGGACAGAATGCCTTCAAAAACACTTTACATATGCAACATTCTGCATCAGATATTTGCAAACAAGCAATATCTTGGTTTTCAGGCCAACTGTGTGGCTTTTGTGGATGCACACCGACCATGGCTTGCCTGGACTGTGGGTGCCTGTAAACACCAAACCTTGCTCCATAAACAACCAGTTTTTGAGATATGGAGACAGGAGACATCAGCACACGGCTCAAACCTCTGGGAGATAACACCCATGTGCACATTCAGTTTGGCTGTAAGGATTTCACAGAGAACAGAAAACCCAACCAGGGGAAGTTTTTTCAACAAACATTTTTGATAATTGCCTACATGGCTGGAGAAGATAAGAAGAGAGCATGAAAGCTTTCTGCAGTTGCCAGGGAGGACGAAACAGTTTGAAACGCTTCCAGTCATGGAAGTTCTACTGTAAGAACTTTGTCATTTCAATTTCTCTCGTACACTTTATGGTGCTCTACATTGCTGTGAATTCTTATCTCTTCAGCCCGATGCCACAGGCTACAGGGCTGGAACACAGCCCAGTTCCCACTTCAGTCATCACAGAAGGGAGGGGATGCATCTCATGTCATAGCAGAGCTAAGCACTGCCACTTCCATCCCCGGAAGACTCCGCAGGATCTTCTGGCTCACCAAGCAAATGTGAGTCTGAGGGGCATCTCCTTCCCGTGCTGCTGCCACTTCTTTCTCCATCACCACTGCTGTTTAATTTGTCTGAGGAGCCCCTGCTGAGGAACAGGATAGTAGCACAGCAAGTTGCTGGCTGCCGACCAGAGAAAAACAGCTCTGCAGCTGACAAAGCCCAGAGTCTGTCTCTTGTTCCTCCAGAATAATCCACTTCTGGCTGGCTGACAGAAGCCAGCGAGAATCTTCCACCACAAGCCCCCATCTCTCCATAGGATGTGGGTGGTAACTCACACCAGGCTGGCTGCCCTCACGTTTGCTGTTTGGTCAGATGGACTCATTTTTAAATAGCACCCTTGGTGGGGCTACAAGTTCAAAACTCGACGGGATCTGCTTGGCACCGTTTCCTTTAAAGGCAAAATAACCCAGTGTGACACTGCTTTATAGGCTAAAAACCGTAACAGCTTCCTCTGGGGGCTTCAAATAAGTCCCCCCATATTCGGTTTCCTGGCTACAGAACTGGGTTGGAATGGTCACACAGCCTCCCCAGCAGCTGTCAGGCTGCTGTTGTCTCTGTCACCAGTTCCTGATGCACGGAATAAGGATAATTTCTCCAACACTTGATAAAGCTCTTGAGATCCAAGTGCTATTTTATTCGTGTAACGACATTTCATAAACTTGATGTGCACAGGCAAAGTTTTTCATCTCTTCGCAGAGTTTGCTGCTTGCTGACTGCCACGTTTAACTCATACTACACAAAACTCACCCAGGTCACCCTTTCAGGGGTGCAATTTGCAAGGAGCTAAAGCACCGACTTGAAATAAAAGTAGCGTGAAACAATATTGAGGAGAAAGAAGCAAAGAACTGAACAAAGTAAGTGTCCTTGTAATGCCAGTGAAATTACAGTCTCACTCCTCAGTCTTTGTCTCCTTTTGTATCCGTGCTCCTGGGGAGAGTGGAGGGAAAGCAAATAATTGAATAATTGTCCTTCCTAAGATGCTTGCAGCACAACAAAGAGCTGTGCTTTAATGGCTCTGTGCAGCCCAGCTCCTCCAGACCCCTCCTGCCTGTACTGGCACTACACAATCGTGACTCAGGCTCACTCCTGGTGCAAAAGCCCCAGGTCGGGTTACAGATTAACGTGTACCTTGCTGCTCTGTGGCTCCCGGAAGGCACCGTGTGAACCCAAGGAGAGGATCCAGGCTCAGGCAGGTGAGGAACTCTCCTTTCAGTCAACGCAAAGCTAATAATTTTCCTAAGAAGCAGTGGCACTTGAAATTTTTCTTGACATTTTCATTTTCTGGTTATACACAGACAAAGGCACCTCTTTAGAGCTACACACAGAGTGTGTTGAGTACATCAGAGCCCATTTTGAGCGCGGCACTGCAGCACTGCAGCGATGATTACGCTGAAGGACACACCATCAAGCAGCTCAGTGCCCCGTGTGTTATCCACCCCCACCTCCCACGGCCAGCCCAGCGCAGGACCACACGCAGTGTTTACTGCCTAATGGGTCCCTCTGGGATGCTCACGGATTTCTGCACAGCACAAAGTTTCTATTTCATCGACACAGTCCTCCCTTTCCCGTGGTTTGTACTGTGCTGTGCCTGCCAGCTCCCCCTTTGCTGGGAGTCACCAAACCTCTGCCCTAATTGGAGGCCACTCTTTAATTCCTGCCCAGCTTTCTGCCACTTTGGCCAATTTGTTTCCTTCTGAGGGGACGCTTCTGCCCTGTCCTCCGTGAGCAGCATTCCCTCAGTGGCCTGACACAAAGTCTATCACATGATGTATTGGCCTCCAGCTCTGCTCCTCTCTTTATATGCTTTAATAATTCTATATTAGGGAGAAGTGACAATATAATCCTTGGTCCAATTTTACCATGCCCATATTTGAAAGTCAGTAAAGGTTTTTAAAGCTTGTCCAGCATTTTAAAGACCAAACCACAACACTTGCTCTCAATAGCAGCTCTACAACCTAATTTGTGGCTGATTGACATTGAACTAAATGAAGTAAAATCAGAGTATGAAGTGAGTTAGTCAGTCAGGTGTTGGCACGTCAGGAAGTTTTGTGGGGTTTCTGCTTTGTGATTTTTTAAAAATTATGAATATCAGCCTACGCAATACTTGCAAAAGGGAGACATTTCAGAAAAATGGTGCTACCTCCATGCAAAACATTGAGAAAAAAAAAAAATAACACATTCCTGACCTTTTCTCAGCCAATTAAGCACACCATCATGGGCACCACTGCAGCACAAGCAGCCAGACCTGCTGAGAACCTGGCCTCCAGTCTCCACAGTTTTCTAGTTCTTTAAACACAGCCACAGTGACTGAACACGAAATCCCACCAGCCACAAATCCAGCACCACTAACACCACCACCATATCCTTCAAGACACCAAACAAGCATGAAGAGGAGCCAAAGCTTTTTTCCCAGGACAAATACCTTTATCCAATGTATATCCAGTCAACTTCACAGATAATTCAAAAGCAGCACAACTTTGAATGCCAAAACTTGAGGTAGGATGTGTTCCTTAGATGAATTATTCACCATCACTCCTTACATCGATGCACAGAATTTGTCATCCCTGCTGTGTTAATCCAGGTAAGTGATCAAGGTCTCTTCTATGATGTATGCCATTTCTGTACTGGTCCCATTTGGCATTATGGGTCAGTTTTCCATGAGGACGTTGTCCAGCAAAGAATAGATCCCTGTCCATTCTCCCCCCACAAGCATGCACCACAAACAGTCAGCAGTACTTGGTGCTACTTGGATCCCTTAAACAAGGGTCATGACCTTTTAAACCCAAATACCACCTCCAATTTAAACCCTGTTGTACACTGAAAATATGGATCAGCAAGAAAGAATTATCCAGTGAATAAATTTTAGGAGGAAACACAAAACTAAAGAGCTGCAAGAAAAAATAGAAGGTAGTACGGACAGAGCTGAGAAATAACTGGTCACAGAAGTGCAAGGCTTAAATTGTCTCATTAATGCTTAATAAAAAATAAATAAGGACAATCAGGACCCCCTTGGTGGCCTGAAGATGTGCACTTCAGAGTGCAGGGAACACGAGCAGCTTAGAAGTAGCTGCTGTAATCTGTGTTACACATCAAAACAACATTAACGCTGCTCCTGGGCTGCACTTCTCATCAACCTGCAATTTGGAGAGGTGTCCCAGATTTAATACCAGCCTGGGAGATTGCTGAGCACATCCTGGCTCATCTGTAATAAAAGAAGCTGCTGCTATGCCTTGCTTCTCCCTGTAGTGATTATAAGCCAGCACATAATCTCTACGTGCTGGGGGCAGGGATCTGCTCAGTTCTCAATTAGGGGATTTTTTTCAGACTTCTGTAGGGGGAATGTGGCAACAACAGCAGCTTTGTACCAGTTCTTTCCTATTTAGAAGTGTTCAAGACACGATTTGAAAAAAAAAACCAAAACAAAACAAAACAAAACCCCAAAGTGTTCAAATTTTAAAAAAACCTTTCCCCAAGGCAAAACATCCCATTTTGAGGTTCAGAATTCCTCCCACAGCTGAAATGATCAACATGAAACGTTCATCCGCGATACAAAAAGAGTGAAGTTGTGCCGAGAGTACATTTTCCTGAAAAATAGATCCAGACAACACTGAGACACCACTGTGTCTCCTGCTGCCCCTCCACACACCCAAGCAATGCTCCTTCATACGGGGAACCAGGGGCTGGGATGTGCAGGACAACAGCTCTGCATTCAAACAAAGCGTATTTATACGAGTGTTTTATACAAGTGCGTATAAAGCGTATTTACACAAGTGTGTATAAAGCGTATTTATACCAGTGTTTTACAGTTCAGACGAGGGACGCTCCATGCACCTGTAATGCAATAGGGAATGGCCCAAAAAGGCCACTCCTGGGGCAGGCTGGGCGTGGGCAGCATTTCAAACTGGCCCAGGTGCCACTGTTCCACTGCCCGAGCACAGCACAGACACTGCACCCGTGGGGAAATGCCACCTTGGAAACGTCCTGTCTGACTTCAGCTGGCTACTCAAGTACACAGAGCTTGCCCAAAACCTCGAGACAAACCAGCTGCCCTCAGCAGCAGCCCCGAGGTGCTGGGGCCAGGCAGGTCACACCTCCCAAAGCACCAGCACAACCCAATTCATTTCTTTCCTGTCCCTCATCTCCACCCGGGGCAAGGACGAGCCTTTTGAATTGTTTTCTTCCTCCCTCTCTCATTTTATTCCACAACACAACACTGCAGCACCCTGCTACAAATCCCAGCCTCCCTGCTCGCAGGCCACCACCGCGTTCTCCCGCTGTCAGCACCAGGGCATATGTGCTCTTCAGCTTCCTCAAGTGAGCTATTCTGAGCCCTGCTAAGAAAAATCTATGACTTTACACCCTGTCTGAGCCTCAGCAGCAATCACTAACACTCTACATTTTCAAATTTAATCTCATTTCTGATTAAACTTCCCTCTCTGCCATTTGTAATCTCACTTGGCGGTGTGCTTTGTGCAGCTCAGTATAAATATGTGCTTTAGAATTAAACTGGTTCAGCAATTTTGACAATGATTTCTTGGAAATTAAGCTGGGACAATTTATTTGGTTGAAGTGGAATCATTTGAAACATATGACAGAAAGGCTATGAAGTACTTTGTAGTGTAGCACACTAATAAATATCAGCAATTCACATCTCATTTCTGCCTGGTTGTGGGGTGTTAGGCAGAGGATCGTGACAATGTGGTATCCCCTGACCAAATGCAGAAACAACATTTCTGCTTAAACTATAAACTGCAAAGCAAAAGCCCACACAGAGGTGACAAATATCTCATCCTGAGGAATAACCTGATTAATAATAGCATTTTAAAACAGGGCTGAACAACCAGAGGAAGAGATTTAAGGCCAGGGTTAGTCTCAAGAATGATGACCCCAAGCTCATGTTATTCCACTGCTCAACACAAGGCCATCAGACAGCTGCACTGGACCAGCTGAAAAATAATAATTTTTTTTTTTACAGCAGTCTGAAAACTTCAGGAACTCTCCTCCAGCCACCCCAAAGTCCATGGCAGCAGGAAGAGACACAAACAGCCTCAGCCATACGGCTCCTCCTGCCCCCAGACCCGAGCTCCCCAGTGCTGGGGCTCCCTGGGAAGCTCTGACACACATCAAGGCTCTGAGGAGCTGAGAATGAGCTTTGCCTCATCCCTCACCAGGGATTGCAATGCCAAAGTCCTCAGGAGACTCCTCAGCCTGGGAACATAAAGATTTCATCACTCCCTTGGGAAATATTACACACATGATTAAATTTAAGGAAAATTCTTGCCAAATAACATCTTCCCAAGTCCTAAGCCCTCTGTGCCTGTCTTTGTGGGATATTTGTGGTAACTACTTCCTCGATTTCATGACTGCTTAGTTTTATAGCAACTTCTTCAGTCATTCCACCTAATTTTAATTCTTAAGCAATTTAGCAAATGTTATTTTTGCCCCAAAACACTTTCCTCCACTCTTCTTCCTCACACACTTTTAAACTGCCATTCTGTCTTCTCCCTTAAATTCTTCTGCTCCTCAGCCCTTAAGAATCTCCTTGTTCAGCCTCTTCTTCACAGCCTACTTTATTCCTACATGTTCTCAGTCACCCCCAGACATTTCTCTGGTGGCCTGACCCTACCACATCCTGACTCATCTCGGAATAAACAAACAATTCTCCCCACCTCAGCATTCACTCAGATACATCCTGTGAAGTTCACAGCACAACACCCTGACAGACATCACTTCTCTGCAGTCCTCCAGAGCTCATCACCAAATATTTAATACCCACTTCCAATAACCATCGCTCATCTGAGATTAATTTCCAATATTAATTAATGCAGCAGGGTCAGAGCAATCAACTCAGGGCCTGAGGAAGGCAGTGGGTGAATATACACAGGGTAGTGTGCGTGCCATGGAAGGTGGAAAAGGAGGAGCTTTTGGGATGATGGGCCAGAGGAGGGGCTTTCACTGCTCTGCAAGCTGCCAACAGCTTCACCTGGAGGGCTCGATGTCCAGAGTAATCTCAGCACAAACACTCCCACTGCCTTTCCCGAGTGCTGACGTATGTGTGGCTCCCTGCCCTCCAAATGAATCAGCAGCACTTGTGGGTAAAGCAAGGAAAAAATGTAGGGCAATAGCTGAGCATTCAGTGGAGCAGATGGAGGCAACAGTGATCCATCCCCCAGAACAGCTATCGGAAAGCCAACATATTCCCTGGGTGATGATCCCAAAGGTCCCCCTCCTCCTCCCTCCCCGCCCTGCTGGCAGCGTCCCCACTCTGAACACACAGGGCAATAAATTCCCCAAGCCCCTGCACGCATCCTCTCCCACTCACCTGCAATACTGATGCAAAGCAAGGTGGTCTGCTCAGCAAAAATCAGCCGTGCACAGAAAGCCTCGGCGCTGTTTTCCAGGACTTCAACCAGGAGGAAATCCTCAGGTCTACTGTAAATACTTCCTTTAAAATGTTTCAAACTGCCACTGCCCTGTGGCACAGACTTTTAAACACACCAACCATGAATACCATTAGACCAGGGATCTTCTCCCATGTCATTCAAGGCTGAGCTCCCATTCCTAAACAGAGCCTCAGAAAACTAAAGAAAAGGTGCATGCCTAATGAATATTGAAACACTCCGATTTTTATTCTCCACTTAGCTCTGCTCTGGTGGTCTACTGATCTAGATATTTAACAGCCTCTTCTAGCATAGCCAAATTGCAATTTCTCTCCCCATAATTAATCCAAGGTGCTGCTGGACTAAGTAAAACAAAGGGACTAACTTAATCCTAGCTGAAATTCCTCCAAAATTAGTAATAGCATACTTACAGCATTATTGAACGACTATTATCACCACTTTTTTCCTTTTTTTTCTTTCAGTATTACTGAAGGGCATCTTCATTAACTTTTAACAAGAAATATATACAATAAACAAACCTTGGCTTTTTGTCGTTGTAACATTTTCTTGGACAGCAAGAAGAATTAAATTTAATTGAAATTATCTGCAGAAAACACCCATTCTGAACTACCTGAGCTGGCATAAAGCCAAATTACAATCCCCACACACCTTCTGACAGTTAAATCGGCCATCTTTCACAAACACACCTCCAAAGCCCCCCTGCTCAGCCCCATACTCTGACTGCAGGCATGAGGAGATATTTTTCCAACTCTGTGAAGCAGCAGGAGAGACCATGGCAGGGCCAACGTGCTAAGGAACGTGTAGGAGGCAGCAATAACAAACTGACAGGAAGAAACAAGGTTGTAGCTGGAACAAATGGAGCTCTGGGGAGAGGTTCGGGGGGTTTCTCTCTGATCTAACGTGCCACCCCACCCACCCCTAGACCCAGATATGCCTCCCAACCCTCTGGCATGACCAAGCCACCCTGTGCAAAGGAGGCTTGAATCTGGGTTACCAGAGCTCTTCTGAAAAGTGCTTTTATTCTTCAGCAAGCACCAACAAGACCTCATTTCCAGCTGGCAGAAATTACCCAGGATGAAGCTAGTTTCTGTATTGTCATTATCCAACAGCGTTTTCTCACTAGAGATCCTGAATTTTCAGGTGGTGCAGAACATTTACTGGGGCCTGCGTGAATACACTAAATTATGGCTTACCTAACGGCACCACCTCCTTCTAGCTTTCCACCTTCAGGCCAGATTTCTGTAATTTAGCAGTAACACCTCTTCTAAGGCTTGAAAAGCTTTCAGCTGGCTGAGCAGAGGCAGCAAATAGAGAGCAGTAAGGCTGCAAACATAACGAAGCAGGGACTCAATTCAGAAAGAAGACAGGGTAGGCTTTTGCTCTCCAAAACTCAGAGGTGCACACAGCAGACTTAAATAGGCTACATTTTAATTTGCTTTTCTACATCCAATCTAACAGCAGTGGGAATTCCCTTAACTCAGGCACTCATTAGTCCATGTCTGCTTTAGTCACACAAAACACATCACCCCTTTAGGAAACGGTCTGGCTGTCTCGTTCACTTGTTGTTATTGGGAGATAGGTCAAATAATCTCAGGGTCTCTCTCAGTGTCCCAAATCCACAGTGCACAATGAACAGAGCTGGGCTCTGATAAGTGTGAACTAATTTAGTGTTATCCAAAACTTTGCCTTGTGTTTCCCTTTCCCCTGTGCTAGGGGTCTGAGATTCACTTTCTTCCTGGGTTTCACTGTTTTTCAATGTATGTTCATACACTGAAACACCAACACCAGCTCAGGGTTGGGAACATGCTCAGCAACACATCCCAATCCTTATTTTGGTGCTCACACCCCTCACTTAGATCCAGCACTGTAGTGCCACGAGGACCAGCAGTGATGCAGCTGTGGTGGCACAGGTCAAACATCAGCCCAAGCTCTTCTTACAGCCTGACAACCAAACCCTGGGTGTGTCTCCATTCCACCCGCCTTGGGGCTGTAGCCCCAACATTTCCAGTTCCCTCATGTGAATCAAGCCCCTCTCATGTCATGTTTGATCAGAGGAGAACAGAAACAAGGATGTTCTGACAGGAAAGTGAGTTAAGTACCTTGGCTCTCCCATCTGGCAAACGGCCCTCTCTGTCTGTGCGCAGAACTGAGGACTCCTGTTTACCCATTGATTTTTAAATAACATTTCCCAACCTGGATGCACAGAACAGCTCCCTGTAAATCTTCCTGCTGATGCCTTCCTGAGGAAGCCAACAGCCTGAACCAACAGCACCACGAGGGGCTGTGACCTTCCCCATCCATCTTAATTAGGTATTAACTTCAGAAGGCTTTTTGCTACACTGCTCCTGCCAGCATCAAAAAAAAAAAGACAAACACCAGCCTTGAGTCGTCAAAAATGTAATTACAGGGTCTCTTGGAGAGGTGGCTCTGCCTGCTTCTCTGGTTTTCACTCCAGGAATTTATAGCAGGGAAACAGCACTTTAGCAATACTTAGAAGAGCCCTACAATGAGAAAATACACCGAGACACTCGCACAAAGCACAGCTTTATCTATCTCAACAGCCCTATCAGGAGCACTCACATTGCTTATTTAGTGCTCTCCCACCTAGATTTTCAGATGTTCTCTACCTCTCCTAGTTTTTCAGCCCGTGGTAAAAGGGGTATGGACAGCCCATGCAGACCCTGCAGCCCAATCTGTTGGCACCCATTGATCCACTTAATTACACAGCCTGGCATGAAGCAAAGGATTCAGGAGAAAAGGGGTTATCAGATAAAGCCACAAGGCACTCCAGAGCCTTGATGGCATTTGCCACAGGAGTTCCTTGCACACTACCAACACAGCCCCTGCACCTCACACACCAGAAATGCAAAGTGGCAGCAGGTGCCCAAATGTAGTGAGGAGCCCCTGCCAAACCTGTATCACCCAAGGTACCTTAATCCATTAATTCATTTACCTTGCATTCTCCCTCAGGGAAGCTGTGCTAATAAATAATCTTTAAAAAAATAATTAAGTTGGAGAAAATCCTAAGCATGCTCTGGAAACATGGTTTAGTCCACCCACAAACTGCTGTGACAATATCAAACTCCTGCTCCTGCCGACACAGGCTTAAAAAAACCAACAAAACAAACCACAGAATGGTAACCTTGAAAAATCAGGGCTGGGAAGTTGCCTCCTAATGCACCACACCTGATCCAGGAGCAGATCAAAGTGCAGCCACGGGGAGCAAGAGCAGAACCAGCTACCCAGGAAACATCTCAGCATTTATGGCTGTTCAGAGGCAGCATTTTGATGACGGAATGTTTGGAGATGGGAATAACCGGTCGAACATTGTTATTTCTGTGCTCCTTTTTGCCTTGATGGGGCATAAGAGGGGAACACACAACTCTTTTTCCAGCCCATCCAGCCCAACAGCTCACCAGGGGTTTCTCCCCAGCATCGATATTTTTCTGATGTATATTTCTGTCTGATGTAAGAACTCCTGTTTCTCTTTCCACGAGCTCCTTGGATCTGAAGAGCGATTGAAGCACCAAGGACATTGGGATTAGCAGTTTTTCTGTTGTTGGGACAAAGCTAAACAACCACATTTAGCAAGAAATCTCTTGCTTTGGATTACATCTGCATCGCTCCACCTTTTACCCACAGAAGCTCAAGCATTCGTACAGCAATGCTGAATAAAACGATTGTTTTCTGACAGAGTTGAGGCAGCACGATGTGCTGCTAACCCACACAACAGAACTCTGACGTTTATGCTTACAACTGAGAAATGCTCTGCTCCACAGAGAAGCATTCAGGACTAAAACTTCCACATAAAACATAACCTTGCCTTAAACCTATTGGTTTTTCCTATGCTAATACACTAACCAAAGTTGTTTATATTACATGAAGCAGAGATTACAATGTGAGTCACAAGAAACCCTCATTTTTCTTCCACCTGATGACTTCAGAAAGCAAGCTGATGTCACATGAACAGCAATAAAAACACTGGAACCAGGCAATCCATCATTGCAGCAAAGTGTTAAATAATAAGCTTCTCCCATACCTGTTTTCTCCTCTTTTAATTTTAAAAAATTTCTTGCTACTTTGAGTTATTTTGAAGCTATGTCTGTTTATTCCTCTGCCAAGTTGTTGAAATACTTTTAGCAGAGACAACAAAAGAAAACAAATTATTTCACAGAAAACAGAATAAGAGCATTTAATGTTCTCGTGAAAGCCAAATCAACTGCTCCTATAATAAATCTTTAATCCCCTGAAAATGTTCTCTTACAATAGCAGCACACTGAAGCAAGGAAGCAAAACAGCTCGAGTCATTCAGCTGACAGTGCAGAAGAAGAACCATTCAGGTCTAACACAATGACTGCAACTCCTTGCTCCAAATGGGCAGGCATAAAATAAATGGGATTCTAGTGGCAGGAACATCACCTGCAAACATCAGGTGACACAAGGTTAAGAGCACTCGCTGTCCAAGGCTCCTGTGGAGCAAAATTAAGGGAGATCATGAGCACTCCAAAGCCTTTAAGGTGGTGCAGACCAGGGTTCAAGGGCTGCTCAGTGCACTCTGTGTGCTCTGCTCGGAGCAAGTGGCACCCAGCACAGCTCCCACCGTGCTGCTATCAACAAACAAAGTTATTTAAAGCTTCCCTTCACCCCTCAGAGGCAAAAGAATCCTCCAGTGTCAACTCTCGCTCCTCTCAGTGCTTCGACCACTGGATAAAAACATTCTCCGTTTCTCCCTTGTCCTGCAGGGCCCTTCAGGAGCCAAGAGCTGCTTCAACCCTCAGCTGGTGCTCTCTGCAGATAAACCCCAGGTGCCTCTCTGTGTGTCCCCTGCTGCTGCCAGCCCTCCCTCCCTCCCTGGCTGCTGCTGCCCAGCTTCTCTCGGGGTTCACAGACCCCAGAATTCGGGTCTAAAAAGGCTCCTGGAGTATCTCTGTTAGGAGGGGTTGTACATCCATGTTCCTGGGCAAGGAAATTTTGCCACACCTGAGTTTTAAAATGCTTGGAGCCCTCAGAGGTGTCCAGAGACAGAATCATAGAACTGTGGGATGGTTTGGGTTGGAAGAGACCTTAAAGATAATTTCATTCCACCCCTGCCATGGGCAGGGACACCTTCCACTGCCCCTGTCCAGCCTGGCCTTGGGCACTGCCAGGGATCCAGGGGCAGCCACAGCTTCTCTGGGCACCCTGTGCCAGGGCCTCCCCACCCTCACAGGGAGGAGTTTCTTCTGTATATCAAACCTGAATTTCTCCTTTCTCAGTCTGAACAGGGTTTGGGTTTCAGTTTGACTTCTTCAGGTCTTGTGGAATTCTTTAACTTACCAAAATCAATTTAATAAATGGAAAGGCATTAGTATCATTCATCTGACTGTTCAGCAATGCTTATCAAAATCCTAATCTCCAGTGATGACAGTGACCAGCTTTACTGCTAAAATAAAAATACAAGAGGTCTCTTGCAGGGAGAGGGGGCTGTGGCATTTTTCAGGAGGTATTTTTGTTTGGAGGATGAGGAGGTTTTCGTTGTTGATTGGTTGGTTTGGGGTTGTGTGTTTGTGGTTTGTTTTTTTGTTTTTTTTTTTTTTGTAGAAGGCAAATAATAAATTCACAGCCATTAATACTTGGGACACTGGAAGTTAAATTTGCCTAAAAAGTGTCAGTCTCACCTCTTAGGGGTGGGAAGAACAAAGGGTCAGGTCACTCTATCAGTCCTTATTTGTTGAACTGGAAGATTTTTTTGTTGTTGTTGTTTTACAGAGCCTCAGAAACACAACTGAGCTATTTACTGAGGTCTTGCAGCCAAACTGTCACAAGGGCTTTTAGTGCCAGGCTGAGCAGGATGTGCAAAGAAAAAAGCCCAGTGTGATCTAATCACCAAGAGCCTGGAAAAGATGATTTTCAGTCTGCACCAAACACTACTCGATTTTATTTGACCATTTTCCACAAACCAAATCAATATCTCAGAGCAGAGAAATCAATCAATGCACAAAACTTTTTCAATCGTTGTGCTAGAGGAAGGGAATGCACAGGAAAAAGCCTTCTCCATATCAGAGCAAGTGCTGTGTCACAGGAGCTCACAGCGAGGGCAAAGCCGTGTGTGGAGGGTTAGTGCCCTTCCCAAATATAACAAAACTTCTCAGCACAAACCTATTTCAAGGGGTGGGGTGACAGAAAAACCTCAGTGACACCTCCTGCAAGTTATTTGTGAGAACTCTGTACAACATTAAAAATATTGAGATATGCTAGGTTGGTTATGTTCTTTGGCCAGGCACCTTCTCCTCTCAAATTTCCTCTCATTTATTTAATTTCACAGGCCATTTGATTTTTCCATCTCCATTTTCGTGTTTGTTTTCTTTTAATTAAAAAAAAAAAGCTTTGTTTTTTCATGCATTTTAAGCTTTTTAAGGAGTGAAGTTGTTGAAGCTGTTCTTTGTTATCCGCATATTTTCTGACAGAAGAATAAAAAGCTTTCCCGATGACTATTACTGGCATACAAATTAAAACAAAAGAAAAAAATGTTTGTTGTTAGAGCTAGGAGACACCCTGTTCCTCCGTGGGTGCTGACCTTGATGGATATGTAGCAAGCTGACTGTTTACCAATAAATTTTACTTTCTGGGAGAAAAAGGCAGCTGCTTCACCAGAGATCTTGGTTGGCATCATTCTGATGCTGACAAAGAACGGCCCCAGCAGCTCCAGGGACCTTAAAAATTCCAGATTTTGGGCAAATCCTCTTTGCTCAACACACGAGGCACCCCCCAGCAGGCAGTGGGTGTTTAAAATGCTGAAAATGGAGCAGAAATCTGCAATAACAGCACAGCTTTGCCTCACAAACCTGCAGGACGCTGGCACTCAGGGTAACACGTCCAGCACCCAGCATTCTCTTACCAAACACATCCTTCCCCATCTCAGACATTTCACAGCTGCTCCAGGAGGAAGAGAAGGAGCAAAACCACACTTGCTGTCATCTTTGAAACACCTTTTCCAACGCTGACGAGAGTTCAGGTTCATTTCCTTCAGCATGGAAAGCCTGCCAATCCTCACTACAAAAATGTGCCTTTCAGCAAATTTTGCTCATCTCAGAGAAGTCCAGGCCTCCCCTGGGATAAGGCACCTTATTTATAGCATTTAACCTTGATTTTGCCTGTCCTGCTGTTCACATGGGAGGTGCTCACCGGTCAGATCCTTCCTCCAGCCCCACAGGCACTAATGCACGGCACAAGCAGCAAGGCACGTCTGTGCAGAGCAGAGAAACCACCTCGAATGAAGAATTCATTCACAGTTTTACCATCCCTACGTGCCAAGTCATATCTATCAATCATCCATGCCAATTCATTCAGCAGACTCTTCTGCTAAGGCACACTGTCCTCAATTTCAGACATCTTTAAGTCTCAGCATTACCTGCAGATGTAGAACAGTCCTCCTTTCTGGAGTTTTACCTTGAAACCCCCGGTGTGGGGCTGTATCTCAGCCGTGAAGTGGTTGCTAAACACAGCAAACTTCCTTTGTAAGTGCCTGGCTGGAAGTCAAGGATTCCTGGAGCCTTGGCATTTGGCTGCAACCTGTTTGTAAAGCTTTCCCCCCAAAAGTAGTTCTAGTTTCTTGTTACCAGACTTTGTCTTTGGCCCAGGACCATCAGACTCAGCAATTTGGTTCTTTTGTCATTCCCAAATCCTCTCAACGGGGACCAGCTCGTGGCTTATCCTCTGCTGGCACTCGCAGTCCTACACTCACCAGGGTGTTTAACTCTGCTCTGCAGCTCTGGAAAGTGCATCACTTTATTTCAACAAGGAAAGTCCCCAGACCAACACTTCATAACTCCCCCTTCACAGGGGTCCACCTTCTTCCAAGGCAAACTGCCTTGTTTTCTTTTCACTTCCAGCTTATTTGCATGAATTTGAAAATGCAAAGTTCTGGCTTTTACAAGTGTCCCATTTTGAGGTATTTATAGCACTGGGCCACTTACAGCTTTACAGGTTGGTGGAAGATGATCGCTAAAACCTTATGGCACTGCAAACTCCCCTTAGGAACTTGAGCACCCTTTAAGGGGCACTTTTAGCTTATTAAATCCTTGCTGAGTATTCATAAGCCTTGAACAAGATTTTTTTGCTTCTGCAGCTATGAATTTCCACAGTTCTTGTGGCACAAAGTTGCTTTCTGCAAGAAATCACCTCTGAATTTTCATTATTAATGCCAGGGATGGGTCTATCCTGCAGCACACCCCATAATGAGATTTGTGCTTCTGCTCTTTAAATAAACTCCCCTGCACACAGAGCCTCAGTCTCCCCTTGCCTCCTCACCTGGAACCAAACTTGAAACAGCCCCCAGAGCAGCCTGTCTGTGCAGGCACTGCTCTCAAGATCCTTCACAGGTCTGCACTTTCATCTCCTGATTTCTGGGGTTGCTGCACTTCTGAAGAGGGAACAGCTTTTATTGCCAGACACACTGAGGAAAAGCTCGTTTCTGTTTGTCATTATTTCCTTCTCGAGCAAGCTGAGAATAAAGCAGCAGGTGATGACCCACTCCTGGCAACCATCCCACACTAAGATCGGGGTTTTCCCGTGGCTGGGTTTCCCTCATTACCAGCAGGTTCATTGGGCTATTGATCATACTACAAATGTAAAATAAATAAATAAATAAATAAATCACACTCCCCTTTCCAGACCATATGGCATCACTTCAGCATCCTCACCACTCCCTCCCATTCATCAGATCTCATCCATGCAACCCTTCAATTCCCACCCAAACCACGGATCTGGCCTCAGAGCACTGCTTGGAATTAGCTGCTTTATTCCATACATCAAGCTGGCAGGGCTGCCAGTGAGCAAACATAAAGGCAGGGGCAGCGTGCCTCGTTAGCAGAGCACACACAGTTGCTGGGAGCATCTCAAAGATGAAAAGAACCATTTCAAGCATCGCATCCCCTCAAAAATAAACAACCAAAAAGGCAGCAGTACAGCTTGTCAGATGAAGTTGATTACAAATCAAGCACATTCACAGGCCCAGGTCACAACATTTGAGTTCATTAGTAAGGAAACATTAAACAAGCAGTGGCATTTGCTTTTTATGGCAGCAGAGTTGAAAAACAGCTTCTGAGTTTTTTGGTTTGGTACAGATCCCTGATAAAAGGGATCTCTTCATGTTTTGTCTGCTTTCAGATGATACCAAAAAATATTCTGCCTTTTCTAAATCAGCCTTTTTCTAAATCTGCCTTTTCAAAACCTGATTATCTTAGTTTTAGCCACAGTATCAAAGGCAAGTATTTGTCTAAATAGTGAACAAGAATTTACTTGGATAGCCAGCAGATTATTCTATATTAGACTCCAGCCCAGAATAGACTTCAAAATTACTATTTTTTAAAAAAATCATCCTTGATTCACAGTACCAGCAACCAGTTCATTTAAATGTAGTAATTCTGAGAATCATTTCAGCTTTGATTACCAGGAAGACAGAAATATGGAGAGAGGTGTCAGGATAGCAGCTTGAGGGCATCCAGTCTACAGAAACAAGAGAGTTCTCTAGGAAGACTTGCCATTATCCCTAAGAAAATACATTTCAACCTCCCTGGAGTCTTGCTCATCCTCCTCACATCTGTCTTAGAAGTCCAAGTTTAGAAGCAGTGCCAGTGATAAATGAGATTTCCCCTATGCAAGTTCAGTTCCTCCCTGAGCAGTTATATAAATCTAACAAAGGAGATGCTGCTCCCCCTGCCACCCCAGAGCTCTACAGCTGGGGAGGGGGAGAACAAGAGACAGACAAAAGAGATGAGATTATAAAACTGACTGTGCTCACCCTAAACCATTGGGCTGTATTATTTCTGGCAAAATCTCACCGTTTAAGAGGCGCTTTCCACTTCATAACCATTTACAAAGCAACTCATTGAGTCTCAAAAAGCTCTCAGAGGAAAGAAGGGACAATACAAAAAGCACAGAACATTGTTTAATGAGGAAAAAAAAATTCAACTATTTTTCTATTCCTCTTTTTTTCAAGTCTATTTCTAAAAATTGGAAATTTGTTGCATTTAAATTCCAGTTTGCTACTCACAATGCAGCATTTGCCTTTCTATTGGAATATCTTTTTCTTCTATGCTTCCAAACCCAGGTGTTAGCCCATGCCTGCAATGTCTGCAGTCATTTCCTTGTCTTATCTGAAGGACATTCTGGGCATCTGCTATCATTTCTTATGGAAATGGGAGACCAACTCTAACAGCACCCAGCTCCACCTACACCAAATAAAGGAATGAGGGAGAAGGGGGAAAAAACAGGACTGGGACAGCACAGCAGCTCCTGCCTGAGTTTAGAAACTTTTTCAAGTTATAAATGAGTAACTCTATACTTATTTCTTTTTATTTTTTGTGTTAGAAATTCCTTCTCCAGCACCATTCAGGAGTTGGTTACTTCCAAGATGGATGTTCTCCATCAGTTACCTGTGTCCCCACTTGAGAGGGAGAAGATAAAAGGGCTCCCAGTGCAGGCACAAAGATAAAAACACATGCCCAGGACAAAAAAAACCCTCTGTCTGCTGCTAACTGGGCTGAAACACCAAACTTTTCACCCAGGCCATTGGGCAGCTGCCAAATTCAAACCTTCCACTGCTCTGCCAGCCTTGGACAAGCTCAGCTTGATAACCCAGAGAGAGAAATTTTGTTTGACCAGAAGGAATGGTCAAACAAAAGACTGTTTCAAAACACAAGAGTTGCCAGCGCAGACAAATTGCTAAAGAGCAGCTGTCCTATTAAATTTTGAAAACCTACTTGATTCCTAAGAGATTCCTTCCAGTACAACATTTGAGGATTTCTTTTAAAAATAAACACTGGAAAATTTAAAATTACTTGTTGGCAAACACACACATGGAGGATCCATGTCTTGGTATGGAAGGAGGGGAGATTTCTTGCCTTCATTCCCAGCCTTAAACTGCAATTGCCTCCATGAGAGCTTTACACCTTTCCTGGAAGTTGCCCTTTCAATAATCCTCAGTATAACAGAAGGGGCCCACAGGTAATTAACTCAGACTTTTCACAGCCTGAAAGCTAGACAGGTTTGTCAAAATGATTTTTATTCTTACGGTTTATTATCTTGTTGTGAAGATTTTTATGAGAAAAAGATTAAATCACCACCCTGATGTGTGCATTTCATTAAGCCTCTAATCCTTAAAGAGTCACTAACACAGCTCACCATTGAAAAGCATTAAATCATCGTTCAGTCATATTGACCAAAATAATCTCCTAATTATTTCAGAGAGGAGCAGAGCACCAGAGATGTGCTGTAAACGACACTTCAAAATGCACAAAACAAAAGGAATAGAAAAGCAACTTTGATTACTTTTGGTCTATATGAATATGGGAAGGTAAGAAATATATCTCTGCTGAGGAACTTACTGAGGGTAGGTGGGATTTTGGGTGGTTCAGGATTTGGATGGGGTGTAGAACACATTTCAGCTGCAACAGATCAGCCCCTGCCACCACAGCATCAAGAGAGCTACAATGAGCAATGAATTCCAGGTGAGGAACATTTAGCAAATTCAACCAGCTTGTGAAGAAAGAGCCCCAGAAGCACAGCCAGTCTGTAACAAAATGAATTGCCAGCCACACAGCTGATAATGGAGCTTGCGTTAGTTAGAAATGGGTTTAGTTTTTTCTCTGGTTTTGCTTCCATAAGTGGAACTGGAAGCACCTGTGAGGCACCATTCAGAGGTTGGACTTTATGATCTTGGGTGTCTTTTCCAACCTTACTGATTACTCAAAGTTGGAACTTCTGACCTCATCCCTTTCCTTTTCTTCCCCTTCAGGTGGACAAAGAGGAGACCTGCTGCCACCAGCAGAGCCCCAGCCACACAAACATCATTTTTCTCTCTTCCTATATCAGCTGATGATTTCCACAGCTTCCCAAAAGCTTTTCCTGCCAGTGCCCTTCACTCACACATTTGCTGAATACTCCAGAACAGGGAGCAGCTATCACAACCAATGTGAGGAGGAATCCAGCAAGGAAAGCCATGACTGCTACAGCTTTGTATTCCATGTTAAATTTATCACACCCTCTGTGGCTGTAGCCATAAATCTTTCAAGAAGAGCTTGCTTCTAAAGCTTGATTTCGAGTATAATATTTGCAATTTAAACACCCAATGGACCAATAATAATTCACTGTCAACCTTTATAAACCCTTTTGAATAACTTGCATTCTCATTACTAGAAAGATCATCAGAAATGAAGAAAAAAACACCCAGCAGACTTAGAAGGAAGAAGAAATCCCTCAAGTCAAAACATGAGTTCAAAGGATAACTTCTACATTTTTGTACTTTTTTTTTAACCAACTTTCTGTTTTATCATGACTAATAAGGCCCAGAATCACCTTCCCAACTCAACAGACATGGTAGGATTCGTGGTAAGGCACAGCTTTCAGGTAGATGCACCCAGATCCCCTGAGAGGATGGAAGTTTAAAAGAAAAACAACACTTTCTCTTTGAGCAAACACTAAACAGACACAACTGTAAAAGAGAGGAAACAAACACAGCAGAACTAAGAGGGGATTTTGAAAGAGGCCTCTTTCCTACCACTGCTTCCCCACACAAGGTCTTTGCAGCTTTGCTTTTATTAGAGAATCTCAGAATGGCTTGGGTTGGGACGGGCCTTAAAAATCAGCCAGTTCCAACCCCCTGCCAGGAGCAGGAAAAATCCAGGTTAACAAATTTCTGCCTTGTTGCCAACCCTACACAGTCCCCACATCTCCTGGAAAAGCCCTTTTCGAGCCTCATCTCAGGAGGCTCCCCAGCAGCCACATTGCTCAGCCCACCCTCTGCCCCTGCAGCCTTCTGTGCAAAGCATCACCTCCCTTTGTCCCACAGGGGTTTCCTCTGCCCTAAAAACAGCCCACAGGAAGCCTCTTCCCAAAGCCCCCAGCCAGCAGCACCAAACGGGGCAGGCAGGGAAGCACCACCCCTCCCAGGAGCCCAAACACCCCAGCTCCCACAGAGGCTGGCAGGATTTGTTTGGGGTGGGGGACAGAAGGATTTCTCATAAGAATGGGAACTCTGTGATGATCAAAAGATGCTATTTTTAAATATATTTTTACCTTGTTCTCCATGCTTTAGACCCCACTGGACTGTGCTGCAGGCTGGATTTTCTCTTTAATTAACCAAGCTGACCTGGAGTGAGTTAGACTTATCCTTAATTTCCTTCCAGCACTCTTTCCTTTTGATAAAATTCGAAGTAGAGAAGGGCAAATACCACTGGGTACTTGCCCACAAGCCTGCACCAAAGGTAGAGAGAGCTATAGAGGATCAGGAATCCTCACGGCTTTGAGGCAAACTCGCCTAGACCTCTCCCTTAGAGCAGGGCACCTCAGAAGACTAAACCAACTTTTGAGCTGAAATAGTCAGGTTTTAGAAGCATAGAAGTCAGACTAATTAACTTTTCTACAACAGCAAAAGCACAAAACATCAACCTTAAAGCAGAGTTTTAAAAATTCACCTGCCCGGCTGGGTGAATCCTCCTCCCAAGGCTCCTGCACTGCAACAGAGCCAGCACAGCCCCCTGGGAATTGATTGTTTCCGTGATCACAAACACCTGGCTCCCTGCTCTCACCTGGCTTCAATTCCCTCTCTGCTTCCCTGCCCTTCTCTGCACCCTGCACACTGCCTCCCCCAGCCCTGCCCAGCTGCTCCTATAATCCCCCCTGGGAACTCCCTTAAACAACACAAGCAAGACAGCAAGAGGATTGATTTCTTTTTTTTCGCAGCGATTAGAGAAACTTAGAAAAAAGCTCATAAATTAGGAAAAATATGAGCCTAATTTGTCTTTTGTATAATCCAATATTTTTATAACCACAACTGAAAGCTTCTGAGCTTCTCTCCTCTGACTGGGAGCAATTAGGAGATTAACTGTAAACCACGAGAAAGATGTGCCATGAGATTGCTGCAACCAGCCCTCCCTCAAACTGCTCGGGTTAACTCAGATTTCTGACAGAAAACACCCAAACTGCTCGTGGGATAAAGGACACCCTGTGAAAGCGTTCTCCCTGTAGCATCCTGAAACATCATCACACTCTGAAAGCCTCTGTGCTTAATTAACATCTCACCAGGCTTTTTTACACAACTCTATTAATTGGAACATAAATGGATAAAAGAGGCCATTACTTCTGTCTACGAAGCTTTGCCCTCACTCGCAGATTGTCCCTTTTTATTCACACAGACCTTTCAGAAGGCAGCAAACCTGTGAGGTTCCCTCCTCCTCCCCCTGCTCTGGAGACTGACAAACCAGGTGTTTCCAGTGCTCAGATGCCTCTTTGTTGGCTTCATGGCACTGTGGGGATTTCCTGACTGTGCTGTTCATTGTATTTCGAACCCAGTGGACAAACACATGATCATTTAGAAAAAAGAGGATTGACCACAGCTGCCAGAATGCCCACACTTTGCCATCTAGATTTATTCCTTGAAGCCCTGCTTCCTGGGAGCAGGATACCTGCAAATTCAGGGGCACTCCCCACTCCTAGGACCTGGGAGTCTCAGGATGAGGTGGAGGCTCTGCAAGCAGCTGGTCCAGATTTGCTCATTCTGCACTGAAACTCTCTCACTCCCACACCTACCTGCAGACTGAGCAACTTCCCCCAGACAGAATATAGGTATTAACAGGTAGCTAAAAGGCTGTTCACCACGCTTCATTTAGCTTGCTAAGAGCTTTTCTGGAAAATGTGAGTGATTAAAGGGTCGTGTGGGGTGTGATTTATTCTCCTCGTGCCAGTCACAAAGGGAGCACACAAATGCCAGTCGACACAACTGTGGCACTGAAATAATTGAGTTTGCAGTGGGATGCTTTCATGAAACAGTTTTCCATATACTGCAGATATATTAAAAAAGGTCAGAAATATCCACTATTATTTCAAAGGCTTTTCTCACCTGGTTTTGGGTGAGTTCTTAGAAATTCAGCATTTTTTGCCGGTTTGTCTAAAAGATAGTAAGAATGTCTCTTTTTCTTTGTCTCAGTATTAAGCCTGGAGAAGAGAAGGTTGTGTGGAGACCTCAGAGCAGCCTTGCAGTGTCCAAGGGAGCTGGAGAGGGATCCTACATCAGGAATTGCTGTGGCAGGAAAAGGGGAATGGCTTCAAGCTGAAAGAGGGGAAATTTAGGTTTGATATTAAGAAGGAATTGTTCCCTGTGAGGGTGGGGAGGCCCTGGCACAGGGTGCCCAGAGAAGCTGTGGCTGCCCCTGGATCCCGGGCAGTGTCCCAGGCCAGGCTGGACAGGGCTTGGAGCAGCCTGGGACAGTGGAAGGTGTCCCTGCCCAGGTGGAAGGAGATGATCTTTACAGTCCCTTCCAACCCAAACAATTCTATGGTTCCAGGTACCCAAGAAGACAGTGACTGGAGTGTCTCTCTCTGTTCCCACTGTCTGCCCAGTACACGAGCTCAGTGTGAGAATGTGCCATGCAGGTTATAAACAATCAGCTTTTTACTTCTTGATTATTTCCTTACACCCTTTTTTTCTTCAGGCTTGCCCAATGATGGTTTCTTTATTAAATTGTTTATTATTACAAGTTCTGCCCTTGAGCCTACTGAAAGAAGTGATAAACCTCTCATTCACATCCACACACCTTGAATCAAGGCTCTGTGTTGCAAGAATTTCTTTTCCTCTCAGCCATCGTGGGTACACCATTACTAATTTTAACTCTGGCCCACATCACTTGTAGCTGTCACATTTTTTGCAGACCTTTTCTATTCAGCCACCCTGACACCAACACCAAGAGAAGCTGTGGCTGCCCCTGGATCCCTGGCAGTGTCCCAGGCCAGGCTGGATGGGGTTTGGAGCAGCCTGGGACAGTGGAAGGGTGTCCCTGCCATGGAAGGGGTGGAAGAAGATGATCTTTAAGGTCTTTTCCAGCACAAATCATTCTGGGACTCTCTGGTTGCATCCATCATTAAGAAGCCAAGCACAGAGGACCCCCCTCTCCTCACCCTCACACAGCCATGGCAGCACCAGCTCTGCAAGCAGGACTGGCCAAAAATCTCTGGTTGCTAGCCCAAGGTCTGGCAGGGCAAGCGTGGAAGCAGCCAATAACCTGCTCCCCATGCAAAGAGAAAAAATGTTTTCTCATTTAGCACAGACTCAATATGCTTTTTGCCTCTTTGTAGCAGAAAATCCGGTTTCATAAAAGTTCAAGTTTAATATCAGCTGCAGGCCTTCGAGAGCTATTAGCTGATAATTCTCTGAGCTTTTGCCTCAGACTCCCTGACCAGCAGCACTGAAATTATCAAATCACAGCAGTATGATGGAAAACCTTCGCTGCAGCAATGAATTTCTCTGCGAATGGAGCTGGACACAGTTACTTACCTTCAGTATTCACATATGTATTAGAGATCCTATCAGCAAATAAAGGGCCTGAGTCTCTTTTTTTATGCCCTTGCAGAAAAACCAACATCAGCAAACCAACAATCCTTAAGATTCTTCAAAATTTTAACATTTCTTTTTAAAAAACCCTTATACAAAACACCTGAAGTGCAAAGATTTATGTTATGCAGCCTGTACATTGGTTTTCCAGCTGGGTTTGATGTGTAGGGAACTAATTCTGGGTATTCTGTGTCCGTGAAATGGGGTCTTCTGAACTCAAAAACAAGATAACATCATTTTCTTTTACTTTTCAGGACTGAAATTATGTAACATTTTTTATCGAGATGTTTACATAAGAATAAATCCTAAAAAAAACCCAAAAAAAACAAACAAAAAAAACCAACCAAACAAAAAACAAATGCCTATAATGGAAAAATTAGGAAATTACTTAATTGAAATAATTCTTTATTGGCCCCAAATTTTACATACAGACAGGTTAAATTTGTGGAGTTTTACCAAAACAAAGGAAGAGCATCAGTGAAAAGTGGGTTAATTGTGTAGGATGAAATCAATGCAAATACCTTTCAGTCTAAAAGTTTAAACTAAATGTTACCCCGGATTTTTCCAGCTAGTCCACCTTCAGGAATTTTCCAGGCTGAAATAATGAAGTACCAAGGCTATGTTTAGACAGAGAGGAGCAAAGGTGTAAGTTAAGCAGGAAAAGCGAGCACTCACTTCTTTCTATTCATCCTCCAAGATGTTAAAAATAAGTTTTCCCTTCTTAATTTTGAGACGTAATCCTTAGGAGGCTCTGAAAACTGTAAATCAAATTTCCAATACTGTTTCTGCAGGCATTCAAGCAGCCTGTCCTGGCTCTTGCAGCGTGTTTATTAGCGCTGGACCAGCTCCCTGTTTGCCGGTTCAAGGAGCACATGGAGAGCTGTGGATCTTGTGCCACGAGGATTGGAGAGGGGGGACTCAGGGACTTGGAAGACAGGCAAATATTGAAGCTGAGTTTCAGGAAGCAGCCCTAAAAATGAACGTTTTACTCTGAACTGTGTGATTAGAAAATACCACAAGAGGCTAATTGCAGAGTATTTCTGCAAGACACACTCTGAGGCCGTTTCCCAGCCTGGTCCCACCTGCCACTGGGACTGCTGGGATGGGCAGGGCTAAACATCCTGGGCCAAGGGAGAGCCAGAACTCTGCCACAGCGCTTTCTGTATCCATTTTATTCTCCCTGTGGCCACGCACAGAGAGTTCTCAGTGAGGTAAATGCTGCTTTGCCTGATTGTTCGGCATATTTGGGGTAAGATGTTACTATTTCTATACATTTTCTTGTGCTTCCTGAGTAGATTTTGCTCACTGAATAGATTCCTGAGTAGATTTTTTGCTGCAATGCCAAGGCTTTGCTGAAATAAAGCCCCTCACTAAGTGTTGTACTGAGCAAGAGATTCACTCACCCAGGAAATCCTGTATTTCCAGCATTCTTAAAGTTCTGTGTTAAACATCCTGCTCAGAATGCAATTTTCTGAAATACACTTTATTGTAGAATGTCCTGCTTTGCAGTAGCATCAGTAAATAAATATGTCTATGATACATATGGGTTTATTCTGTTTGAGTTTTGTTATGGGGAGGAGGAAAGTTCCTGGGGCTGAATGAAGGAGAAGCTGTGAAAAGGAAAGACTGAATCCTGTTTTTTCTTCTGCCAGCACTGTTCTCTGGATGCCTTTTAGCCAGGATGGCACCAGGAGCAGAGCCTGACAACTCCCCCAGCCCTTGAGCAGGGAGGGTTTGCCAAAGCAGAGATCCCCACACCACCATCCCTCTGGAATGGCTGGCTGTGGACTGGGTCAGCTAAGGCTGACTCAACTCTATCATCTTCGAATCCAAGACTGGTTTGGGTGGGAAAGGATCTTAAAGTTCATCTCATTCCACCCCCCTGTCATGAGCAGGGAACCTTCCACTAGACCAGGTTGCTCCAAGCCCCGTCCAACCTGGCCTGGGACAGAGGATGCCAAGATTTATGTTTTATGATGGAGGCACCTCCTTCAGCATAAAACCTGACTTTACAAGGTCGGTTCATTTTAAAAAGTGTAAAAACACCCAGTCCTGGAGGCAGATGTTGGGACTGAGGAGCTCCGCCTGCCTTTTCCAGAGCTGCTCATCAGCCCTCGCTGTCGTGCCAGAGGTGGCATCCCTTCTGCACGAGCACATCCCCAACTCCAAATGAGGTAAATCTTTAAATTAGTATGAGGAGGGCCAAAAAATCCCCCTTGGCAAGTCTGAAATAGATCCGCTTGACGTGGGGAGGAGGAAGATGTGTGCTGGGTCTCAGTTCCCCATCCTTTCCACACATTTACACAGAGACACCGTTCTCAAACTAAAACTACACCTCTGGTCTGCTGCTTTTCCCTCTTCCTGCAATTCACACTGTGTCTGGATGGGATATCTGGATATGTCTGGATACAGAGTCACAGAATCACAGAATGAACCAGGTTGGAAAAGACCTTTGAGACCATCAAGTCCAACCTATGACCCAACACCTCCTCATCAACCAAACCATGGCACTGAGTGCCACGTCCAGGCTTTTTTAAACATGTCCAGGGATGGTGACTCCACCACCTCCCTGGGCAGATGATTCCAGTGCCCGAGCATTCTCTCAGTGGAGAATTTTTTTTCTAACGTCTAACCCACAATATATTATGTGTTATGGAGCATAAGGCCTATGAGGAGCAGCTGAGGGAGTTGGGGTTGTTTACCCTGGAGGAAAGGAGGCTCAGGGGGTCCTTATCACCCTCTGCAATCACCTGAAAGGAGCTTGGAGCCAGGTGGGAGACCTGGCTTTTCTCCCAAGCGATAGGACAAGAGGAAACGGCCTCAAGTTGCACCAGAGGAGGCTCAAGTTGGGTATTAGGAACAATTTCTTCACTGAAAAATGGTCAAAATTTGGAACGAGGTGCCCAGGGAAGTGGTGGAGTCCCAGTCCCTGGAAGTGTTCAAAAAACAAGCAGATGTGGCACTTCCCAATATGGTTCAGTGAGCACCGTAGTACTTGGCCAAAGTTTGGATGTGATGGTCCCTGAGATCTTTTCCAAGGTTGATAATCCATGAGCTATGGAGCTCTCTGCACAGGTACACAGAAACCACTTCCTGCAGCACAAACACGGGAGTTACACGCGTTTATTTTGGAATGCATATAGTATGTAGACATAGACGTGACTGATTGCAACAACAAAACCAAAAAAAATCAAACTTAGTCATAAATTACAACAACAGTGCTGCCAACCAGCGGCATTTAAAAGTCACGAGTCAGCCCTCACAAAAACATGAGGTATTATCTTTCAGAAAAATAGTATGTGTTCAGTTATTTATCTTCTGCTTTTCCGAGTCGTTAAAATGAATTTAAATCATCTTTTCAAGGCTTTGTTCTTAACCATGAAGTAGAAACTTACTTCTAGGGGGGTAAAAAAAAGCTGAATTTCTTGCACTGGCAGAACTCCAGGAACAAGGACTTTAAGGGAAAAAGCCCAAACAAATATAACGTGTGAACTGTATTAAAACTGCAAGAGTTGGCAACACTTTGACATAATAGAGTATTTTTATGCCAAAACAACTGTGTGTGACAGGGATAAACTTGGCCACCATCACATTCCACTTCTCACTTCTCACATTTAACCCTTTGCTGCAGCCCCAGCTCTCAGCCCCAGCTTTAAGCAGCTCTTTGTAGATGTGCTTTCTAAAGCAGGAGCTGCCGGGGTGCTCAGGGTCAAAGTCTGCCCTTGAGCAATGTCTGCAGCGCCGTATTTACAGATTGTACTAACGAGATATCAAAGCTCCAACACCAGAGATAGCTGAAAGTAATATGAAAGGAAAGTCTCTTGCTAAAAGAAAACTGATGTAGAAGGGCAGAGGGAAAATTCATTAGCTGGTAGTGGAAAGAATAATGGGCTTTAGAGCCCGCTCTTTAGGGTTTTTCTAACACCAGCCGCTTTCGTAAATGGAAGTTGCAATATTTAGGAAAGAGTAATTCCAATGGGAAATGGTTCCCAGTTCTCAAATCTGCACATCAGTAGCTGCACGTGGCTGCCTGCAGGTGCATTCCCTGCCTCCTTCCAGGAGATGGGATTTGATCTCACCAGAGTCCCTGGAGTTTAATTAAAATGCTGAATTCCTGCTCCTGCCTCAGCTGGCTAAATGCAGGTGGTGTGTGTGGGGTGAGGAACACACTCCTCGAGAAGGACTCAGGAATGATGGAAGGGAATGTGCCCACTCCACGTTGTTTTATTCACTCACACCCCACTTGTCGCTCAGTGAGACATCCCTGACCAGCAGAAGGCAAAATAGGATCCCTCTCTTCCCCATAACTACTTTTCCATTCTCCTCTCCTGTTCCTGGGCATCTCTCCCAAAACTAGGACCATAACTGGTACCTGCTCGGGGGCCTGGGGGGTGTTATTTGGAGTCTCTGTTCTTGGAGGTGATAGCAAAGCCCTGTTTTCCCTCAGAAAGTTTCCATCCTGATGGCATCCAAATGATAGAGCATTTTCAGTCAGCTGAGGCTCAAAGCAGAGAGCAAATAAAAGCACAAAAATATGGTGTAAAAATTAACTTTTTAAAAAATCAGTCCTGGGTTGTCTGGGTTTTATAACTTCTAAAGGGTGTGAGGTTGATAATTCTGTATCATGGGTTTGTTGGGGTTGGTTTTTTTTGCAGAGACAGAAGAGCTGGCAGTAAAAAACTTGCAGCAGCCTCCACAAAGCACCAGCTAAGCTTTTCTTTCCTCCTTTAAAATAAACTAATGCAGTGAAACAAAGGCAAAAAAACCTATTTGGTCAAATAATTCCCTTGGCTGAAGCACAATCTTTTTTTTTTAGAAAAATCTAATGCTGTAAATAACTGGAATTTTACCAGGAGATTAAAGAAAACAAGCTCACTTTCTTCCCTGAAAGAAAATGAGCTAAAATATCATTGACAGATGGCAATCTGAGACTGGAATACTTTATTACAGGCTGATGACACCATTTTCTCTCTCATATTTACAAGTGTAAAAGGCAGGCACCTTTTACACAGCTGAGTGGAAAGAACCTGTTTAGCCAAGTGCTGCTGTTTGGTTCATTCCCCCGTCTCAGGCAAGAGAGAAATACTCACTGTAATGTCACAATAAATCTGGTATTGATGAAAATGGGCCCGAGAGCCCCAGCCAGGCCAGGCACAGCTTCTCCCAAGGAAATTTAATCTTCCTGCACATCTCTCTCCATCAGTGCCCTGTCTGTGCTCCCAGACACAGCAGCCAGCAAAGCCCTGCAGCCCCTTTCCCAGCACAGCCTGCACGGTGCTGCTGCCTCGTTTGCTGTTAAAAGTACCTTCTGAGAGACAAATAAACTGCTTTTTAATAGAGATCAGAGCAGCCTTTGAAGGTGGGAGCCACAGTGGCCCGTGGCACCTCTGCGGCTACAGAAATTTTAGCTCAAATATGCATTTCACCCTTTCTCTCGTTTCAGCTCCTGGGTGGCTGTACAACAGAGGAGCAATGAGAACGAGAGGGAGAAGAGCTTGTTTTCAGCAGAGGTGCTCAAGCAAACAAGTTCCTGTGATCCTTCTGTCCGACACTGACCCCTTCCCTACAGCCAACCTTTCTCAAGCTTCGACCATCTCGCCTAATGTGACAAGCTCCCGAGATATTGGCTCCTAAATCACACATTCAAACAGGGAGTCAGGGTTAGGAAATGCTTCCCACCAGCAGCTCAACTGAGCCTGAAGCACCTTGAGTTCAACTCCTGTCAGGCACCAGGGAATCCACACCAGGAGAGCCTGAGCCTGCCCCTCCTGAGCCACCAGAGCTGGTAGGAGCTCAGGCCACCCTCACTGCCCTGTCACAAAACCACAGAGGCACTGAAGACGAGGGTGCAGGGACACTGAAACACTTGTGGGAGTGGTTAGGCACCAAGAAAACTCCATTTTGCTTTTCCACTTCAAAAAGAAGGCAATTTTTTGAAGCATGGTGGTAAATTAGTGTGGTTGTGAACAAATGCATGCATACATTAGTTTATGTCTTGTTGTGCAAGTATCACAAAGTCATAGAAGCACAGAATGGTTTGGGTTGGAAGAGACCCTAAAGATCATCCAGTTCCAACCCCTGCCGTGGGCAGGGACTCCTTCCACTAGACCAGGTCCAGCCTGGCTTTGGGCATTGCCAGGGATCCAGGGGCAGCCACAGCTTCTCTGGGCATCCTGTGCCAGGGCCTGCCCACCCTCACAGGGAACCATTTCTAATTTCTGATCTGAATCAACACTCATGGAATTATTCAACTCTAATTCCACAGGAGTTCCTGCAGAAAATTTAAACTACTTTACTGGAAGGGCTGTGGTTGAACTAGTGAGCACAGCTTTACAGGCAGCCAGTGAAGTCTCTAAGTCTCAATTAAATCAGTGAAAAAACTCCCGGCTCTGTGGGATATTTCCTCCCTGGGTTTTTTAGCATCCTCACGTACAGCCATCCTTGGGGTGCCTCGCACTCCCAGCTGTACCAAGAGACTTTATGCAGAAGATGTTCACAGCAGGAGATAATAGCGAGCAATTGAGGGCAAAAATAGGGTGGGATATATGGGAAAAAAGAGTTGCAGCTCTTAACTGACCAGACAGAGAAGGCTGGGAGGAAAGAGGGCAAGTCATTAAATCCAAATCTTGGCTGATAGAAGAAGATAGCTGTAGCTTTTCTTGCAGGAAGGAAATAAGTCAGTAAAACACATTTTCAGCACTGCTGCTGTGCACCATTATTGCAATTATTTGGCGAAGAGATGGTTGAGTATATAAATACCTCACTGACTTTGGTAATGGTTCTTTTAATTTGTATAGGTTCGACAGCGCATTAAGGGCTGTGGGCACAATTATTCTGAGATGATAGATTCTCTTTCATGAAACCATATAGGGGATTTCTTTTGCTTTCTTCCCAAGGATAATAGAAAATAGCAGAAGCTTGACATCATAATAGAGTTCAAGTGCCTTAGCAGTATATCTGCTCTCAAAGAATTGTAAAAAAGCTGCACTAATGTACTTTGCTGTGTGCATGGCACAGGCGGGCCCCTTTGGAGCTCTCAAATAAACAGACTGTTGCCTCTCTTGTCCATCAACCGAGGCAGCTCTCGGGATGATATAATGCCATGGATTCCAACCCAATCAGCTGCTATTGCCTAATTATACAAGCAAAACAAATCCAGACTGTTTAAGGTAGAAGAGGGAGGCAGGAGGGGGAACTGCCATAAAACACTGAGGGAGAGCTGTCTCCTCTTTTCAAACATGTAAAATCAAAGAGTTGTTTTCCCCTTAAACAGGAATGCTGCGGCCATGATTCCACAGACCTATTTACTTTTCCTTTCATAATGTGCCAGTCTGCATGCAATAAAGCTGTCAGGCACAGCTCAAGAGCAATAAATATGGGAAAAACTGTTATTTAACAGGCCAAGAATCATCTGTACAGTGTCACTGTGCATTCAGAGCGGTGCTCGTGTAAAAAGTCATTTTGCAAAATGACAATTTGTGTCGCATCTATTTCCATCTCTCCTCCCATTCCCTTTCCCTCGAGTTTCTCAGCAGGAGCAGAGAGATTTCTGCATCCCTGCCCTGCTGCTACTAAAGGAGCTGGTGCCAGGGCTGCCCAGTGCACCAAGACAGAGGAGGAAAAGGAAAAGGCAGAAACCTGTAGGGCTCTGAAGAAGACAGGATGGGAAAATTACTCTATTTTACCAGTCTCAGAACAGATATGTAAGCCTAAATATCCCATATATTCAGAGCTAAAGGGAATGAAAGACAAAGCCCTGATGCACAAGAACCAGATCTGGATCTGCTTCAGCTACAACTCACAGCAAGTGTTGGGCATGGGGGTCCAGACTCAAAGAGAGAGAAAAAATCTAAAATCTTGGACTTTCATATCCCACCACAGCCTGCATGCTCAAGCACTTATCACTTTTTCAGGCCAATAAAAGCATAGATTTCTCTCTTTAAGAAATACGAGCTTTTGCAGACCCAGCTATAAAACTCTCATCAAGCCCATCTAAAGCATCACCTCAATATATGATTCTTATTGAAACAGCTTCTCTGAAAACACAGTTCCCCTTTCCAGGGTATTCCTCTCACAACTCAGAGACAAAATTGTTCCAAACAATTCTGATGTAATGATTTGTCTTCAGAGACCAGAGCCCCAGTGGATTTGTGGTGAAGACTCCCAGAGGTGCCAGTGACCCAACAAAGATCACTCTGAGCCAAAACACACCAAGGAGGAGGAATGGTGACCAGAAAGATGTGTAAAAGAAATTAATTAGGGACTTAACTCAGTGTCAAGTCACCTGAATGTGGTTTGCTGAAAAGAATAGGAATAAAATAATTATAGAGCTTCGATCTTCTGTCATGCTCCCACTACCACAGTGTGATTTGCTCTTTTGAGCACCTACAGAAATTTAAAACCCAGTGTAGCATCTGGCCAACCCCCTTTCGTGAAAAGAAATGGATTCCTGAAAAATCCCATTGAATAATATTAAATTTATCAATGATATATGGGGGAAATAACCAGGCAGTGTATAGATCTGAAAGCAACCACCAGCACTGCTTGGTTCAGGAATGATATTTATTTATGTACTGTGATTATCAAGTGATGGAATGACTGGGTGGGTTGTGTTACATCTGCAGTCACACACAGCCAACTGTGTAGATGGGCTGGAGATACATGACATTTGATTCAGGACTTTCACAGCCTCTTGGCAGGCCTGTTTTGTTCTGGGAGCATCAGCAGCCCTATAAATAAGTTATTGATTTTAATTTGTGGGCAGAATATTGTTTAATCTCTGCAAATCGCCTCCTGTTCCACTGTATAAAGTCAGCAGAAGGAAATAAAAGTATCGAATATCTGCTAAATTGCACTGGGTTAAAAATCTGCCATCAGTGACATTTTACCCTTCAAAACCAGCAGAGTTTCTTTTGATGGTGGCAGACTGCCTCTCCACAGAATGGCCCTAGAAAGACCGTGAGATTTCAGTGATATCAAATAAACCAAATAGTTTTGGCTCAGCTGTGGCTCATCTTGGGACATTCTGTGGGGTGTGGGGCAGCACACGGGCTCACCACCACCGTGGGGGTCCCTGCAGTGGGAGGGGGCTTTGTGGAGGAAACAGAATGGTTCTGCTCCAAGGAAACTGTCAGGACAAGGGTTCTCTCTCTCCCCCTTATGGGGCTTCTCTTCCTCCCCTGGTGCTGCACATTAAATCACTGAAACTCTGTGTCTCAAGCGACCAATTACCCGGCAGCCCCAGAGCGTCGCAGTCCAGAAAATGTCTGGGTCTCACCTCGGCTCAAACACAGAGTTTTGACTCAGCCGTGTTCACGCCTGATTTTGCCTCTCATTTGCAGTTTTGCCATAAGCAGCTGGCATTTGGAAGTCACGGCCCTGGGGAAGCTGAGGTGGTTTGTGGTGGAGCTGTGGGACTGAGGTGTCCCCATGAGGGCACACACCTCTGCCCTGCTCCATGGCCTCCGAGCCCCCCATCATCATCATCCCTGACCCAGCCCCCAGCCCTGCTGCCTGCGGGGGACAAGGGTCACCATGGCCTGTCCCCCCACAACCACCACAGAGCCACAGGCTGCTTTGGGCTGGAAGTGACCTTGGAGATCATCCAGATCCAACCCCCTGCCATGGCCAGGGTCACCTCCCACTTCCTGGATGCTCAGAGCCCCATCCAACCACTTCACGGGTTTAAAAAATCACATCAGCCAGGTACTGATGCCCTCTGTGTGGGGCTAACACACTCAGCCGGTTCATTCCAGTCAGTACTTACAAGTTTTCTCAGCAGAAACCTGCAGTTTGGTGCTGGGTTTGTGGTCTGTACATCAATATTGTATATAGGAAATAGAATCTATCACTTTTACTCCATTGCATTTACTTATTATTGCCTTTCACTTCGAGTCAAGATGGAATTGAAAACTGATACCTGGAAATTCCCTCTGGAAATTCCCCAGCCTGTTTTTTTCAACCATAGCGCCAGCTATTACGATACCACATTTTCAAGTAACCTTGCAATTCAGAAAAGTCCTGTTGAGAAAAGCATTTTCAAATTAACCTTTGAAATTATGGCTGCTCATGGCCTTTCCCCACCCTGACTCATGGAGCAAAGCCTGTCTCCCCTGAAATACTATTAAAAATGCCAGCCAAATAAACCCATTATAGCTATAACAGCTCAAATTAATGTCAACATGTCAGGACATATGTCTAATTTCAGTTTGGAGACTTGAAGATTGGAATCCTCATTATGGGCACCATCAGCTGTTTCCAAACAGCCTTCAGGTCTGGAGAGATTCATTTGAAACGAGGAACATCGAGGCAGACCTCACAGAGCTGTTCAGATGGTGCATTAATTCCAGTCACTTGGCTAAATCTATGATTATCATCACTGTGGATTCAGTCATCCACTCAAACTTGCTACTGGTGCAGTTTCAGAGGCCTTTCCTCACATCCTTCTTCTCCACGGGAGACAGCAAGGGGAAACAGTGGCTGTGGCCTCCGGGTGGGATTGATGGGGACGAGGAGCTCGGCTGAACGGAGCAGGGACCCGCTGTGCCCGGCCCAGACCCGCACGAGCTGCCACAAATCCGTGCCCAGCCCCTGATCCGGCCAGCTCAGCACACAGGAACCTCTGACAAGGACTGAAATGAAACCAAAAATTGAACTGAGAGTATCAAACCACTCAAAGTGTGTGTGTGCTTCGGCGAGGAGCTGGAGCACTCATCTGTACGCATATTGACTCAGGGACAGAGAGGGAGGGCTGGGCTTGTATTACAGAGCTATTCAGAAACTTGTCACTATTGAAACCCTTCGCATTGGTTGCTATATAAACGCAAGGCAGACAGACCTTTTCACAGATTTCCTGCCATTTAGCTCCAGATGACACAAAGGAAGGGAACAAACAGGGAGGGAGATGGATGGGAGTGATGTGAGATCACAGAGCTGTGCATACCCCAAGCATATGCACGACCTGATTCTTCAGACAGCATGCTTATAGTCACTGCTTAATCTTTCCTCTTCTGTCTGTTCTGAAATGCATAGGTATTTTTAGCCAATTTCTCCCTCTTGATGTGCAACCTCCAAAATAGAAAAGACAAAAAATCACACTTGTCTCCTTATCCCATTGTTTCTCATTAGTTTCAGGGGAATCCTTGGTTTTCTTCTAGGGTTATACACATTTGATGCTTCTGAATATAGATTTCCAAATTTCTCACTGCTGAGTCTCCATGTGCTCAATTTGTTTTGTCAACTTCAAAAAACATAAAAAAAATAATTTAAAATGACCTTTTGACACAACTGAGACATGAGCTTGGGTTCCACTGTGTGCAAAACTTCCGGGACTCTGTCAAAACCAATATTTGTTGTTCTCAGCAACATTTCAGTTATTCAAGGCAAACCTGAGAAACGCTGACGAGTGCAAAACTCTCAGTTCAAACTTCAGTTCAAACTTCTCACACTGAAGAAAAGCTTCTGTACAAATTCTGGAATAAAAAACATCAAGACTCCTTCTGAACTCGAACTAGAGGAAAGAATAATATACTGTATGTTAGGAAAAAGGGAATATCTAAAGCCTTCATCTCGCCCATTAATCATACTGGAAAACTGCTTAGTTATGGACACGGAGTTTGCTTGGGAGTAGAATAAGAAATCATAGAACAACAGAATCATGGAATGGTTTGGGTTGGAAGGAACCTTAAAGCTCATCTCATTTCATTCTCTGCCATGGGCAGGGACACCTTCCACTGTCCCAGGCTGCTCCAAGCCCCAATGTCCAACCTGGCCTTGGGCACTGCCAGGGATCCAGGGGCAGCCACAGCTTCTCTGGGCACCCTGCTCCCTCCCAAAGCTGGGAAACCACCAGGAGCAGCTCCGAGCTCTGCAGCGTTCACGCACATCTGTACACATCTGTATGCATGAAATCTCCAATCCACCTGAGTCTTAATTTTCTCTGTTGCATTTATTGGATTATTTGGCTCAAGCTCTGCCTTCCTGACTGGTGCTGTTTGCCCACTGGCCAGTCCATGCCCAGGGGAATGTTCCCAGCACAGACAAGCAGATTGAGCTGCATTCTTTGCACTTGCATTGGCAGTGCTTGGAGCAGGCTAAGGAGATTTAATTGGGTTTTAAGGAGAAATTACCCAGAATATCTGGCTCAAAAAACATTTTCTGAAGCAGCTCCAAAGGTTTCTTAAGAGCAAGTCAAGCCATCAGAGACAAATTAATGGGCAAGTTTCATGTGAGGTGGTCAAAGTACATGATAAATGTAATTAATAAGACACTAGATTCGATTTTGACATTCAATCTTGCTCAGTAGATAAAGTGGGAAACTTCTTCTGTGCCAGGAGCAGACCAGCAAACAAGGGGCAGCCATGGTGCTTTTCTTCACTTTGCTCTGGAGTTGTCTCCAGGATGAGCACAGCCTTTCCTGGACACTCTGTCTTCTCTTGCCTCTCCCTTGCCCCAGCCCAGGTCCCTTGGCAGTGGCCTGGAAGGAAACTGCAGCCCAGCCTCCTCCTGCTCTTCTCCAAGCCTTTTCCACTTTCCCAGCAAGTTCTCCACAGCCAGAGGAAGCAAAACAACATGGGGAAATACCTGTTCTTCCCATCCACAGCCTGGACCAAGTAGTCCCAAACTGGAACCTCTCAAAAGTTTTCTCCTTCTCCCTGGATTTTTCACTCATGTCCTTTTTTCCTTTACAGATACTAATAAACCTAGTAGGAATAATTTCAACTGAACATGAACTATTATATTTACTATCATCAGCAAATACTTCTCAGGTGAAAAGTAGGCGGAGGAGGAGAAGTAGCTGGGGCAGCAAAAGTTGGCTGGAGGTGAAAAAATGGAGCAACTGCCTGATGTAATGTTTTATGAAGGTAACCAGAAGTTTTGCAAGTGTTGTACATGATCAGGGTAAAAAGGGTTGTGCTGGATGTAAACCTGCCCTGAACGCTTCAGCTGTGCACAGGTGCAGCATTTCCCTTCAAAAGATTGCCCAGACTTGGCAAGGGACTGGAGGAAAGGCATCAGCAGGCTCCTCACCAGGGGAATTCACAGCCTGAGCTCCTCGAGCCGACTCTGACAGAATCGGTGCCTGATGGAGAGGGGTGGACAGTTCTCAGCACAGCAGAGGCCCCATGTCTGCCCTCCATTAATATCTGAAGCATAAATACACTTTTCATGTTTCAGCATGAAATCCAGTCTTGCAAACAGCACTTCAAATCTGCATTCAAAAACGTACCACCATTTCAAAGCTACTGGAAGTCGCTGCAGTGTTTTGACAGATCCCTGTAAACACTGTGGCCATTTCACGGTTACCTCAGGCTATCTTTTCATCTCCAACATGCTTCAGCCCTTTCATGTAATATTTAGACCAATGTTGTTATTAGATTTTCCCTGGATGAAAGCATCCATAAACGCAAATGCCAGTTGCTAATTCTTGGTAGTACAAAATAATAGTATAAGTACATCACACAATAAGACAAAAATTAAGCTGGTAATTTATACTGCTGAATTAGATACAGCAACAAAAGAGAGAGGCAATTATATACCACAGTAAAATCTTCAGTGCACAGACTTAAGCATTCCTCAGTCTTTAGTGTTCAATTAGGGTGAAATTTACTTTCAATACAAGACATAATGCCAAGGGCTTTCACACCCTCCGTAAAAATATAGGATTTCATCTCGTCTGCTCCATGCAAAGTCTTTTTTATTCTGGCAAAGATGAAGGTTTAGCTCTAAAGAACAATTTGATTTGCATTACACATTGCACTAACAGGCTGCAGCGAGCAGATTTATCTGCCAAATGAATATATTCTAATAGGTCTGATGATCCGTCTTTATGGTATCATTTGATTAACAACAAATTTATTCGCTTGGCAGCTGTATTCCTTAATCAGGTATTCATTAAGCAATAGCGTATAAATATGTATAAATGTCAGATTTATGGATCAGAGACTACAATAATTCCATTTAAGAAAGGTGGATTGTCTATACTTCTAATTAGTTTCCCTTTAAATAGGCTCATCAAATCCACACATTTGTACACGTCCAGGGCCTGATTTTCAGAGCCAAGGGTGCCTGTCCAACTGGGCAGAATTCCCTTCCTTTGGAGCCTCATCCAAGTCCTCTGACAAGCCCTTGCAGCCCTACTGCTCAATTATATTGGACATCACACCCCCATCTCCCTGTCTTAGATGTTTTTATAGAGGGTTCCTTTCCAAATTTGAGTAATTCACCTTTTTGCACACACACCTATTTTGCACCTGGCCAATCTCTGCTTGTCATTCCATGACCTGGACATGCAAAAGTAGATGCTGGCAATGCATATGCACTGGCAGATAGCATAAAAGGAAATTACTGAAGAGAATATCTTCTATTAAATGGATCTTGGTTGTGATAATAATGAAAAATGACCATAATTACCAGGGGAAATATTCTGTCTGTGGAATTCAACCCAGCCTTTTAAGGTAGGTTATAGACTAAGTTGATGAAAGTGCTTTTACCTTTCTTTTTTTAAGTGGACTCCGCAGCCACTTTTACACTTCACGGGAGGCTGGAAGAAAAAAAAGTGGATGTGAAATAATCCTTGGTTTATCAGGGATAAGTACTGTTATTTTGATATCTGTACAGGAGGTAACAGGACTGGAGCTGTCAGACCCCAGGAAAAGCAAAAAGTGAACTGGCTGTGAAGACACAGAGAATTTAATGGTGTTACTGGCCACTACTCCAGCGCACTGTGGGTACCCAAGCTGAAACTGAGAGCACCTAACATTCAAAAGATCAAACTGCCTACCAAGAAATATGGACACCTGCAGAGAAATGCTCTGAGTAATTACGCTAAAAACCTAATGAATGTCCTCAAATTACCTATTTCACTCTACTTGCTCTAAACGTCTTCTGCATTTGATTTAAAATTTTCTGGAGGAAACCTGGTGGCTGGAGAGGAACCTCAGCCTCATGTCAGTGTTTCCATGGAAGAGGAACCCACCACACGTTGCAGATGCTTGGCCCCAGCTCTCTCTCTGTGCTGGCACGTGCCATCCCCAGCAGCTGAATGACAGCTCTGGGCTCTCCAGGAGCTCCCCAGGAATGAGGGCACATGGGGGCTGAGGGCAGGATGAGTGCAGAGACATGAATTTGTCGTGCTCAGGGGTGGTGTTACGAATGGAAACGAGAGCTTGGGCAAGTCCTGCCTTTGACTCAGATTTCTGGCGGTAGCTCTGTGTGAGCCAGCCTGCGCCCCAGATTGTTCTCATTCACAAGTTCTCAGTAATAGCTGATTAAGTCTATTGCAAAATGAATTATTTATTGAATAGACACAAATTTAACAGACATAAGACTCTTGATGCCTTGAGAGGCTACCTAGAACAGAGGCTAGACAGAGTAAAGAAATAAAGTAGGTGTTTATTAAAAAGGCCTTCAAAGGATCCACCTTGGGCAGTACAAGAGCCTGGCTGAGGCTACACCCAAGATGGATGACAGGTCACGAGTTTTCACACTTCTATAAGTTTGATCCATTTGCATATTGAGGTTTAATTGTCCAATTACAGCTTCAGGTAATGAAGTCACATCCTCCCAGTTTGCTCTCCCCAGTTTGCTATTGTTTACACTTTCTTGGCCTGAAACCCCGATGATGACCTTGGTTCTCAGGCTGCAGAAGGATTGTTTCATCTGGCTAAACTGTGAAGAGAACTTGCTGACACTCTATATGAAGTTCAGAGTTATATACTAATGCAGTACAGAATCTGGGAAATATGAAAGCTAAAACCTAAGGCATCACTCTGAACAGACTACTCACTACACAGGATAAAACAGAAAGAACTACTAGTAGAAAAAATACAGTGCACAATAAAGGTACCTATGTTACAGCTAGCGAAAAAATAGTATAGATTAGGATGCAATGTAATTTACCACTGAATTGATGATGGAGTGCACATAGAATTCTTTCACTCAATTCCCAGGAAAGTATCCATGGAATTTGTGTCCAAACTCCATGGGAGAAGTCCTGCATGTTTCCAGGGTGTGTGTAGGAGGCTTCTGCCTTCATGAAAGTTTGTGTAGCTTTTCTAGTTTGTAAAAGTAGTGTTTCTCAGTCAGGAATTCCAGCTAATCTCCCCACATCTTGTTCTCATGGTCAGTTCTTTGTCGCTGTGAGCGGCAGTAAGGAGAGCAGAACACACACCAAGCCGTAGAAAGAAGAAGTGTGTCAGACTTTATTTTGATTCTAACTTTTATACAGAGATATCTACATAATAGTGATTGGACAGTGTCATNCCTTACAGCTCCAGTTAGCAAAACATAAGATTAGAAAGAGAGAAAAATGTCCCAGTTTATCTTGTTTTCCTACAGAGTTTGTGAGAAGGAGAAAATTCTTAGGACTGTACATCCACAATTCTTTATTGGGAATTCCACCCCTGGCACCAGAGAGAGAAATAACTCACTGGCCAGTGAGGACTTAGTGGTGAGACGAGCTGGCCTGGGTTATCTCATCAATTCATGTGAGGGGAGGATGCCCGGAGCTATCCCAGCTGATGGACAGAGCAGATGAGCTCTGCTGTGGTAGGGGGGATGTCCTGCCACAGGTGGATCCCTGCCAGGCCCCCTTTGTTCCCTTGAGGCTGGATCAGCTGCTGCCTCCAGCCCTGCAGTGGTGGAGGTGACAGGCAAAAAGCACTGCAGATTTATGCCACGTTTTATTTTCATGAAGCACCAGACACAAAAACAGGTGAGAACAAAGATGCCTTCCCTACTGCTCCAAAGTCTTCCCCAGAGCGTGTTAAACTGGCGCAGTGTGTTGTGAACACTCTGTGTGCTGGGGCAGTGTCTTTGCATCTTAACCGAGTCATTTTCCCACAGTTTGTCCTTTTAGTACAGCATGTCACAACCCAGGGGTTCTTTACACAGCATCTGTGCCACTGCTGAACTGACGTGGACCTGAAGTGAGTCTCTGCCAGCAAAAGGAGTTGGACTCTCAGCAAGATGTTCACCATGACTCTGGACAGAACTGGAATGTGGTTCTGGAGCAGAAGGCTTTAAAGGTTTAATATAGATTCCCCGACTGTGCTGTCCAAATATGTGACAGGTGGAGACCACTCTCCAACCCTGCTTTAATTGCTAGCTGGAATAGTTTTAATAAAAAATAGAAAATCACATGGAATTCTGAGAGATCTGAGCCATGTCTCTGCACCATTCTGGTATATCCAGCTGTGGCTGTACTGCCCCCATGGTGGGAAAGCAAATTTTGCTGCACAGAAGTAATGTGCAAATAAATTAATAGCCAGAAATCGTCCTTCATGCAGTTCCACTTGGACTGCTTTTTTTTTTTTTTTCTTTTATTAAGTTACTGATCTATTGTCTTTGGAATATGTAAGAGGCAGAGGGAGGCTGATCCATTGCCATTTAATATACAGCACTGTTGTGTGTTGAGATGGTTATGACAGTAATAGTTCCTTGCAATATTTAAGTCTACTGAGCCCTGAAGATCTCTTCTAATATCACTTGATTTATCAAATCTGATTTGGGACTTATAGCCTATATAGAGGGAGTTCTCAAATTCCTAATCCATTTGGCAATAAGCATCTTCTCTGCTTTACTACTTCATCTTCCTTACTCACTGATCTGAAGGGTTGGAGTTTTAAACTCGTTTATCAAGGACAAAAAAAAAAAGGGGTTTTATGATGAGTTTTGACAATTATATATGTCCCATTCCAGAGAGTAAATAAAATATGAGTGCTATTTGCTGTGCCACTTAATGCAGGCCACCAAGCTGATGCCCTGTGATGGAAGATGTACAAGACTTGCTGCTGAGAATACAGAATTGGAACCACTTTGGCACTCCTCATGAAAACCAGAGCTTCCAACCCAATTTTTCCTACGCCGTGCTTTTCTGCAACACGGAGTTTTCTGCTACAAGTGGTTTCCAGGCAAGGTAAGAGCCCCATTAGGTTCCAGTCCATGCCCCTGAGTGCACTCAATCCAACATTCTCCTGCTGCCCTGTCCTGCCTGGTTTAACTGTGCCGAGTCACGATGCTCATTTTGCCTTCCTTGAGACTCTCTCCCATCATCCAAGTGCTTTTTAAAAAGCAATATTCCAAGGCTGACTTCACTTTTTCACTTGAAATGGACTGGGTTTGAGTGAGTCGACGCCTGGCCCTCCGTCTTTTACTTAATGACTTAAAAAATCCAATAAACAGAGCAAGCCAAATTACAAATATGGAATAAAGAGCACCAGGCCTTTATTTCTTGCTCAGAGGCAAGTTGTGCAACTTTAATTTAACAGAAAATGATCAGCTTTATGACTAGATGTGTTGCAAATAAACTGACAACCTTTATACAATACAATTACTTTATTTTATGTGATATTATTATTATCTGAGCCATCTGACACTCTTATGGCTCATATAAAAATTCCTATTTTAGTGCAACTCTGTGCTTAAATAGATTTCTTTGTGCTACATGAAATAACCCCTTCCTCTCACCTCAGCATTTACAGCCTCCGAAATATACAGAGCTCTATCACATCCCTTCCTCCTCAAACAGCTGGATTTAAAATCTTGATCCAGGAAAGGGTTTCCATTGATTTGAATGGCTATTGGATCATCCCAAAAGTGCACCTATGGGAACAATTCAGCCCCATGCGACTGGAAAGAAGGTTTTCCTTAAGCTAACTGACATTTTTGAGGGGAAAAAAAAGGATGTTTCTGGATGGAGAATCACAGCAATCCAGCTATTTTGCTTCTGTTCCCTAAATAAATTCATTCAAGTGGCTGGCACTGAGCAGCACAGGCAGATATACCCATTCATTATCATCTTTCCTCGCTACATGTCACATATTTAATTCTTCTGATCCTTCCTCTCAAATCTCTCCTCAACCCTGGGATCCTGTTAGCAGCTCTTCCCCTTGTTCAGTACAAATCCCTCAAGAAAACAGGCAGGTAACTGCCATTATGTTTGACAATTACTTAAAAGCAAGAAAGCGTTACCTGCTGTGTTAATTCACTCTTTGCCACTCGGCAAAGCACAGCCTGGCCCTCGCTCTCTGCCCCGCCGCCCAGGGGCTGAGCACAGCCCGAGGGGACGAGGTCAGCTTTGACTTGACCCGGCACAAGGTGCAAAACTGCCCTTAACTTCCAGCAGCTCCCCGCAGCAGCATCCTCGAGGATGGAGCTGGGTCCCTGCGCAGCCGAGATCCGCGGAGAGCAGGGCTGCAGATAACGGTGCCTTTGTGCTCTGGTTTCTTTCATCCTCGCTCTGACAGCGAGTCATTCAGAGCACGAGGGAAGGAGACAGGCAGAGGCAAACAAGTTGCATTCAAGCAGCCATCCAGAGGCGGTGGCGCGGTTCCTGGCACGAGCACCACGTGCAGCTGCTTTGAAGGAGCCGCAGTGGCTCTCTCACCGCTGCTGGGGACACTGCCCGTCCCACCAAGAGAGCACCTCCCCAGCTGATGGTCTTCCAAGCACGTGGGGAAGGTGCAGGACATGTGCCATTGAACTCTTCCATCCCAGGACTTCAGAATCCCACAATGGTTCAGCCCGGAGGGGACCTCAGTGGGTCATTTAGGCCAAACTCCCTGCTCAGAGCAGAGGGCCCAAGACTGTGTCCAGATGGGCCTGGAATATCTCCAGTGAGGGATATTCCACTCCACACCCTCTCTGGAAAATCTCTTCCAGTGCTCACAGTAAAGAAGTTTTTCCTCATATTCAGGTAGAACCTGCTGTGCATCAGTTCCTGCCCTTTCCTCTTGTCCTGTTGCTTGTCACCACTCCACGTGTCCCATGGTCTGACCTGGTGCTGGGGTTGTGTCACAATGACGGACACGGCCCGGGGAGGAAGGAGAGACCCAAACTCAGGAGTGACTAGATAGAAATGCCTTTATTTATTTATATACAGAAGGGTTTTACACTCTACGTTATAGAAAGCCATTGGATCTTAGCTGACCACCCCCCAGGGCTATTGGCTAGATCTTAAAAACACACATTTCTTAAACAGTCCTTCAGTCTTACAATAACAAAGTGCAAAAACACCTCACAGGTGCAAGATAGAAGAATTATTTACAAAAGCTCTCTAGCTGTTTTGCAGCTAGCTCCGTGAGAAAGTGAGAATGCTCAGGGACACAGGCAGATACTGAAAAATCTCTCTGCCACCAAGCTTTCAGTGTCCACAGGGTTGGATGTAGAGGAGTCAGGAATTACAGATCAGATGAAAACTGCCGCCTCTAAGAGATGTGGTGGGGTCTGGGGGAGGCACTGTGTGGCTGAGCCCCCAGCAGAGGCTCCTGCCAGGCTAGATGGAAGAAACCTGGTCTAGTAGAAGGGAAAAAATGGCCTGAAAAACAATGTGAGCCATCAGAATTTGGGTATCATGTCAAGTAAAATGAATAAACAAATAAATAAAATAAAAGGGAAAGTGACCAAGTATTGTGACATTGGATAGAAAGACATGAAGAAGAAGAACTGTGTTTACCATAACAACAAATCTTATAATTTCCCGGATCCCTGATGCTCTTGCAACTCCATGTGATCCTGTAAAGCATCTTGGCTGATTCAGAGAAATTACATCTCTGGCTCCAATACATGACTAAACCCTGAAGCCACCCTCAGAAGAGAGCTCTGGTTCCTGCCATCACCACTTGCCATATGGCTCCTCTTTCTTCCTCCACCTTCTCAGCCTCATTTACTATGGAAACAAGGCTCATGTGATCCCGCTGCCTTTCTCATCCCTTCACCTCACACGCAGCTCCTAAGCCTGGAGCTCTGTCTTGAGCAGAACTGACAGTAGAAAGCTCAAAGACAACTGGATCCTCGCAAGTGTGGTGAGGATGGGAGAAGGGGAAGGAGAAATACAAACACATTTATGCTCCTGTAAGTGCCCAGCAAGGGGGGAAGGGCTGCTAATGCCACGTGAGGTAGTAGTTGTATGATCACAGAATGGTTCGGGTTAGAGGGGACCTTAAATCTCATTCCACTCTCCTGCCACGGACAGGGAAACTTTCCACTAGAGCAGGTTGCTCAGAGCCCCAAGATAAGGGGCTTAAACATGCAAGAATTTCCACTGTAATCTTCTCAGGCAGGAAATCCATTCAGCCACTGGACACACATCCGTAGAGAACAAGGCTTCGGTAATTTTTACTCCTCACAGATCTACTTCTATTTTCTATTCTCCTCTTCCATTTTCTTCTATTAGAACAAAAAAGGCAGGGTCGGCCAGGCAAGACTTCACTATCTCTTTGCAGCACGGCTGTGTTTGCTACTGGAAATGAAGCTAAAATCAAAGTTTCAGTATCCCCAGTCAGTGCTGGAGATGCTGATCAGATCACAGGCTCTCTCGGCTCCTCCACAAGTATAACTGCCAGGAACAATCTGTCCCACAAAAGACAGAGGATGCATCTCTTCTTTGCTAATCTCTTCTTGCTCCTGGTGTGAGTGTCTCGGGGTTTTTTCTTTTTTTTTTTCCTCAGGCATTAGAATTAGATTTCAACAGAACAATAGCAGCAGCAGTAACATCAGCTCCCTTATCTCTACTAACTGCTCTTTTCTCCCAAATATTTCTTTTTTTTTTTTGGCACCATCTGAAACTACCCAAACCTGACTTTTCCTTAGAAATAGCTAAAGGAAAAAGGATTAAGGCATATTGTTAAAATCAAAACCTTGCTTCATACCTAACATCTTCCATTCTTTAACTATTTTTTCTTTTTCCTATATCTCTAATGACAGGTTAAAAGATCTTGAAGGCTGATTGTTGCCACGGGATTAAGGAGCCTGGGGTCTATAAATTCAACTCCCAGAAGTTTGTGTAACTAGTTAGCGTGCAACACTGTGAGTGTCATGCTGACATCCTCATTTCAGCCCTCTTTCCTAGGAAAATAACGGGGCCACTCCCAAAGACTTCCAGTCCAGCTGGAGTTTGCAAGTGCAATTTCTGTCTATTAGCCTGTGCCAAGAGGCTTTGCATTCTGGATCCTAAAAAGTGAAAATCGAAGAGAAATGAGAACACAGAATGTCTCATGATGAGGTCAGACTTCTTATTTGGGGCTGATTCAAAGTAATTTTCCAGTGCTGAAGATTGGCATTATCCCTTCCCATGGGGAGTGGGGTAAGGAGGAGCAAGATCTATCTTTGTGCCAGGTCTGAAATTCCATCAGCCTTTCCTTCTTCCTTGCAGTGCTTTCAAACCCCTATAAACTATGACCAACTCTGAACCTATTTAACTTCTTTTCCTCCTCTGAATGACTCCTTCTACCTTTTCAAGGTGTGTCTTGATGTGTTGGCTCACCAACGATCTGCTGAGGAGATTTAAAGAATAAATAAATTTTCTAAAAACCACCTACCTGCGTAGATTTATTCTGTGCTACAACAAGTGACGTAAAATGAAATTGCTTTTACGTAAAGGATGAAAGTTTGAATATCTTATACAGGAGAAATGGGCATACCAGGAATATAAAGACACCTGGAACTACAAAATACTGTCACTACAATTCTTTATTTCATTCGTAAGTGCTGGGCTGGAAGCTTATTCTAAATTAGAGCTCTTGGGGAAAGAGGTTACTTGTTTGGTTTTAATGTTCCACAATAGTTCAACCTGTGCCATTTCAGAAAAAGATCACAGATACCTGAAATATTTCATATGAATTGTGTATGTACCCTCTATGCAAACTGGGAAAAAACCAATTGTAATTAACTCTGCCCTTGTAAATAACTCATAAAAATGAAGTTAAACTTGTAGCTGTCGACAAGTGCATAACCATGAACCAGGCAGTGCAGTCATTCATTTACAAAAGTATATAAATGTCAGCCAGGAGAAGTAAGTCACTTCTGTTGGCACAATAAAGGGCATTAGAATCAAGCAATGCTGGACTGTCTAACACTGAAAAGCTTCGCTGGAAAGCCCCAGTGTGAAGGGGTGAGTAGAGTCAACAGCCGTGGGCTGAGCTCCCAGTCCTCCCAGTGCTCCCAGAGCTCTCCCCACTCCACAGGGACTTGTTCTACAAAGGTGCCAAACCATTAACCCCCAATTTAAACCAGAGAACAGGCGGAATTTCAGCCAGGATCCTCCACAACAGACCTCCCCTGTGTGATTGATGAAGCAGCGAGCAAGATGAATGCACACAGGCTCTGAGTAAAGCAAGCACCACCTTGGAGAAAGCTTTTGATAAGAGGAAATGCTCTGTTTTAAGAGCACTCTGAAGTCAAGGCAGAGACAAAAGTTACATTAATTTCTGCTCCCTGCCTTCACTGCTTTAAACGGGAGGGAAGAGTTGAACGGGAAGATTTCATACTCTTGAGACTCCATAATTTGCTTGATGAATGCTTTAAAAAGAGATGGGCTGGGAGAGAAGATCATTGAATTTAAGCAAAATGTAGTATTCGCTTCACTTCTGGTATCAAGAGGCAAGGCAGATGATTCACAGATGAGAAAGGAACTCGGCTGTAAAGGTAGGAAGCTGGAATAAAAATGAGCAAACGTTTTGTGATGAACGTGGTCCTCAGTGTAGGAAGAATACTGCCTGTCTTGGGAGAACAAGAAGGAATTCCAGAATTGGTCATTAGCTATCAATTACACCAGTTATTTGCAAGGCAAGGGGAAGAAATTAAGATGAATAATCAAGAAAAGGTCTCGAAAGCCACTTCATTTGGTGCCCTTGGATCCAGAGACTGACACAGAATTTGTGGTTCCTCCCTTTTCTTCTTGTACCAAGGTCCAGTTCCTCCAGTTCGCAGTCCGTCCCCTCTCTTTTGTCTGGAAATGTCTAAATTTTGGGCACTAGCTCCTAGTCTAATGACATTTTTGCCACCCAGTGTTCAGCACTGTGTTGCTGTGGGGGTGATAGACTACAGCAGTCACCCGTGGAAGAAATCTTTGCAACTCTTGTTTTGGAATTACTGCTGAACCTTTCTTTCCCCCTTTAGTTCTGTTTTTAATCAAGCCTGAAATTTTCTTCCTGTAAAGAAACCTTTAAAATCTTCTCATTTTCTCTGGATAATACCTCTCTGAACTACATTGTTATACTCTAAGAAAAGGACTATTTTCTGTCACTTGGAAACCCACGCCTCATTTTGAACTGAAATAAACCCACTAATAAAATTAATCAGAAGCACTATTCCTCTGGAGAGAGCCAGGGAAAATATGATGGGTTATAAACTGAACCACAGGTTTCCAATAATGCAGCACAGTCAATACCAAGGAACAAGACCTCCACTAGCTGGGACACATCATACCTCAACAGAAGGTCGTGAAATTACTGCAGGAAAACAGCGCAGATGAAGGACAGGGAAAAAAAAATAAAGAAGATATGAAGGCTAGATAATAAAAAATTGTAAGCACATTGAAATTCCTGCAGAGGATCTGCAAGGCTCCTTAAGTCCTTGTCTATTGTTCAAGATAGAAGCTTCAGTTTTTAAAGGGGCTAAAATTTCTATTGTGTGCGCATCCTTTTGGGGCATCCTGCTCACAATGCCTTATGTCCAGGAGAATAAAGCACACACGGATCCTGTTAGAGTTGATTATTTAACAGCAGTGAAATTCAGGCTGAAGTGCTGAGAGCACAACTAACAAGACACCTAAATTACCGTCCCCGAACGAAAATGGGGGTATCACTTCTGTCTGAGTCTCCTTTCAAGCTTTTCTGTAAAATAGATATAGTTATGGCAATTTCCTAAGCGTGCTTGGAGGGTCAGGTAGTGTCAGCAAGGTGTTTTAGATTTGTAAAACACTATCTGTGCCAAAAGTTAATGTCAGGTGCCTGCAATGAAAGTGCAGGGCATGGCTAATGGAAGCAATATTAGACAACAGACAGGAGACTTTGTTTTAAAATTTTTATGACTGAGAGATGAACTGACAGAAGCTGACAGTGACGAAAAAAAGGTACTGCTCTGGAAACTGGCCAGGTTTTCTGAAGCTGCCATCAACAGAAAGGTAACAGATGCAGTATTTCAGTAACAGGCCATGAGAAAACACGGCCCCTGCTTGCACTAAGACACCAACACTTGGTTAACCTCTTCCAGAACACTGAAAATTACTGACTATTACTTACCTGCAGAAAGAAGCCTTATTTAGGATCACAATAAACCAAAGTTCACAAGGCAACTAATGGCAGTTTCTGCTGTGAATTCCACACAACTGCGGTAGATTTTTATGTGTGTGTGTGCAGTTAACCAAGCCATAAACAAGTCGTGATGCTGTAACAAGCCTGACAGTGTTCGTGCTGTTGGGAACCCTTTGTAAATTTATGACACATGCCATAATAAAAAAAGGAGCAGAACTCCTGATTTCCTATTCCACAGGGTTGTTTCCTTCTGCTTTGTCTGACTGAGGAATTGCATAAACCCCAGTCCTGTGGCACTCCAGCAGCTCGGAGTCCGTCCAACAAGAGGGCCATGTTCATGATGTTCAGGATGATGTGATTTACCTCACACCACAAAAGCGTTACGAGGTCTCTCACTCGATGTTTTCCCAGGTGAGAGGCACAGCAGAAGCGCCAAGCACTGAGTGGTTCGGGGCTGAGTGCTGGAAGGCACTCTAAGAAATTTCCTTTTTACAAGCCAACACCTCCTTCTCTTGCCAGACACAAGAAAGAAAAGGACTCTGCTCTTTGTTTGGTGAGTCTTGATGCTGATGCTTTAGTGATGACTGATTCTACTACTTATTTTTACTTTCCATTGATGGCTTCTTTATCTGGGCACCCAGACTCTTTCTAGCACAGCCTCAACCACAAGTAGCTGAATTTTCCTTCCTTCATCGTTTCTTCTGCTGGTTGGTGGCCGTTTGCTGCACATTTCTTTGGTCTTTTGCTCCATGTCCCAGCCCCTGTTTTTCCTTCAATCTCCAGGGGCAGTGCCAGCAGCAGTTCCCTGAATGCCACCTTTACGTGGCTATGCTCTCACAACCTAAACACTGGGCAAAGTCTTGAGGGGTATAGGTGTTTTACTATTATTTTCTGTGTTAGCATAGATTTCAAGCAGCTTCTTTCAAAAGCCCTGTCAAAAGCTTGAAAAATTGGACCATAAAATAAAAATAATCTTTTTTTTTTATAGAGTCAAGGCTGGGAAGGAGAACAGACTCAAAAGTTCAGCTTTCCTGTGGAATGGAGAAGACGGAAAAGCAAGTTGTGTAGATACATTAAAAAGGACCTGATTTACCTCTAGGATAACCTTAAGAGCATGTCTATTCAAATAGTTGCATATTCAGAATGGAAATATTTGAGTAGATATTTTAATCTTGTTTGCACTCTAAGACACAAACTTTAGTGATTAACAGAACAAAACCACTTGTTTCGAGGCCAGGTTGGACAGGGCTTGAAGCAACCTGGTCTGGTGAAAAGTCTCTCTGGCCATGACAGGGGTTTGGAATGAGATGATCTTTGAGGTCCCTTCCAACCCAAACTATTCTGTGATTTTTACTTTTCAGTAGTTTCCTTTATCTGGACACCCAGACTGTTTTCATAACAGCCTCAACCGTAATAATTTTCCTTTCTTCCTCTTTCCTGCTGGTTGGTGGCATCTGCTGCATGTTTCTTTGGAATTGTGTTCCGTGCCCCAACTTCCTGCCCCATCTGGGCAAAGACTCTACTTAATTCCAGACAATTCATTTCAACAAACTTAGCATTTTTATCTGACTTTCCCCAGTACCCTTACAGTCCCTGTGGATCTGGGAGCACTAAAATTCTGCTGGGATATGAGAACCTTGGGAAAATCCTGGACCTTTCTCAGAATATTCCTTGCACATCTCTTTTGATGGACAGCACAAATTCTGTTGTGTTCCTCGGGGGCCACAGCCCGTCTTCAAATACCAGGAGACGTTTGTCTCCCCACAGAGCCACTCACGTTGAACCCTCTGCCATAGCAACTAAGTCAACAAATAAACAATAAACTGCTTTTTTTTCTAAGCAGGATCCTGATATTCAAACACAATGACTAAAATACTGCAGAGGTTTCAGTATTGCCACTCCTCTGAGTGTATTAAAACATTTCCGTCTGGTGTTTCTTTATAGCTGAGCTCTTGCAGGGTAAGGATTAAGTTAAAAAATCCTTAAATCTTTCTTTTTTTCTTTTTTTTAATCTTGGTGTTTAGGGGGAAAATGCAAAAGAATATAAACTGCAGTTATACATAGCAGCATTTTTTTTAATCTACAAATACTGAAGAAAGAGAAAGATAACAAAAGAAAATGAAAGCCTTAGTGAAATATCTGGATTGTATTTAATGTTAGCAAGAATTCGTGCACTTTGCAGCTATTCTGGCTTTTATTATTTTATAAGGTCCCAGCACATTTGGGGGATTACTTCTAATTTATTAGCATGTAAAGAAGCCTCCCTCAGAATAATGGCCAAGGCAGAGGAGGACAATGTGATGGGTTGGGGCTCCAGGGTTGCTTTTTTTTGAAACTTTGGACAGCAGAAGTGAGGAACTCCAGGAGAGAAGGGCAGATAAGGTGAAGCACATCCCTTCAACCAGAGCAAACCTCTCAACACCAGCACGGCAAGGTTCTGGCCAGCAGTGGACATTGAAACCCTGGCCTGCCTGTCATACCTTGGTTTCCTGATTTGCTTGGGAAGAGCTCTTGGTTGATGTGCCTAAAGGAGATGATGATCAAGGAAATGGAAAACTGCCTTCCACATGGTGTTGCCACCAGTGGGCCGGTGCCAGACTGTAACTTTCTGTCCTGTGAGGTCATGAACTGGCCCAAGTCAGAGGTGACATTGCTGACGGCCTCCCAAAAGCTCTCCCCAAGAGCTTTGATTCCAACTTTGGGCCATCATCTCCCCCTTATTCATTTTCTGCTCGGTTTTAGCGCTGTAGAAACTTTGCTACACTGGCCAGAGCCAGAGGATCAATAAAGCAGAGGAGGAAAGAGCTGCGTTCCCACCTGCCTCGTCCATCACTGGCAAACCTGGCAGCTCGGTTCTGCTGCCCAAATCCCATTTTTTCACTTGACAGAAAGCCTCTCTTGGAGACCGCTGGGGGAGAGACCTAAAACCTTATATACATTAAGGCAAGTGAATTGATACCCTGTCAGATGAAGAGAATGTCTCTTCATCTGCTGAGAGTTAATGATGATTTATTAGGCAGAACAGACAGGTCCCAGGACATATTTGCAAGGACTTGTCAATCAGAAAAAATTCCTCCAGAGATTTGGGCTAAGCTTATTTCATACTTTTTACTGAGAAGACATGAGAGGACAGTGAGATTCAGTTTGAAGTACTTCTCAGATAACATGGAGCTTTAGAAAGATAAAAGGCTAGATGAAAAAAGACCTCTTAAGACCTCGGTACAATCCCATGTCATCCCAGAAATGCCACTAAGGAAACATGTATACGTGAATAGGATTTGGGGGGTGGTAAAATAAACATGACAGCTTGTAGAGAAGATTCCCAATGAAAAAGAAAGTCTGAAATTAAATCAATGCCAGGCATACTGCCTTAGATCTCACTACAAAATGCACCAAAACACCTCCAAATAACTGAATCTGGGATCTCAATGTGTAAATTTCTGACACTCACACATCAGATTCAGGGACCTGTTGATCTATCAGGGTAGGACTCTTAGCCCAGAAGTAAATGTCTCCACTTCTGCAAGCCAACTAGGAGTCAAGGGAAATAAATAAGTACTTTTAGGGTGTGCTCCTCACAGTGTTAGCACAGCAGAGAGGTGAATCACCCTGAAAAACACCCACCCCTCCCTAGGGAGCCAGGGCTCACTCAGTCCTGTAAGAGGCATGAGGACCTCTGAAGCTCAGAGCAGGGAATCCTCCTCAATGACCATCCCACTACTTGTCAAAGACTGGGCCATGGGAATCTGAACAGGACGTGGGACAAGCTTAATAAGCCCCCCAAGCTTTAAAACTGTTTCATCTGTCCTCTAACTTCATCTCTCTAGCGCCACAGCTGTTTTTCGAGGGAGGGTGGACGGCAGAGGAGCAGTACCAGAGTCACCCTCCTGTAAAACAGCATTTGAAGGGAGCAGGGGCTGTCTGAGATGTGCTTTAGGGTGTGCAGGAGATACAGCAACAGAAAACCATCCCCATGCAGACTTTGATCAGAGAGAGCCTGCAGTGAGGACCTTCTCCTTTGACTGTGTCCAGACTGGCAGTTCAGAAGCCCAACAGGCCAAAAGTGAATGGGAAATGCTTCCCACAGCCAGTAACCTGTCTGAAAGATCAATTCTCACATTTATTGTGACCCCTTGCTGTCTCCCCAGAAGGAAGTGGCAGAAGGGTGGACAGAGGAGCCTGCCTGCAGCAGCAGTGTTTAAAGCTCCCAGCTAAGAGTCTCCACAGGCAAGGAAACCAGCAGATATTTAACTTGGACACGGGTTCTGCACACCTCCAGCCCTCTGACCACGGGAAGGTGCTTGTGCCCTGCTCCTTTGGGAAACTTCTCCAGCTCTCACCTATCCCTCCTTTGGAATGAGCCCTGCAGACAGCGAGGGGGTGGCTCCCGGGGATGTGGGAGAGCAGCATCAACCACCTTTGAAAAATCCTCGTATTTCCTAGTGACAACAGCCTGTGCAAAAGCAGAGCTCCGGCTGCAGCATCCCTGTTTGCTGAGATTTATAGCAGAGCAGCAGGAGCCTGCTCCGGGCTGCTGCAAGGCCTCTCTCACACCGTGCTTTCAGCTTAGAGGCACAGAGCAGAACCTGCCTGCCCTGCTTGAATTATAAATACAAGCTTTCTCTCTGTGCTCCCTTAAAATGAAAATGAAGAGTTTCACAGAAGTGGGCCAACATTTGCAAGCCTTTCTTCACTCTGGAAGATAGAAGAGTTGAGCCCTACAGTGGCAAGAGACACACACTATGGGATTTGAAGTGAAGAGAAAAAAGCACGGTGTCCTACCAAAGGGACTGTGTGTGCTCTGCACTCTGCAGCCATCCAAGAGCTCTCTCAGCAGTGAGACAAGATCCAGCTCCCACAACAGCCCGAGCCATGAGAGAAAACTGCCTGCCATCACTTTCATTTTCCTAGCAGGACTGTCTGTTCCCTTCAGAGCCACCTCCCCAGAGAGCCCTGCAGTGACAGAAGTTGTGATCTTCCCTGCACCCATGGGCAGCTCAACCCTCCCATTGCAAACCAGAGCTCAGCACTCCCCATCCTGGGAAGTTATGTCAGCCCCAGCATTGGTTTTTGGGGCCAGGTGCCAACCACCAGCTCTTTTAAAAATGAAAAGAGCTCGTTCATACTCAAACCACAGTCTTGGTATGTCCACACTAGGCTACAAGATAATTAAAAAACCTGGAAAATCGGTAAAGGATGAAAAAAGACCTGCACTTTCCTCCACGGTCTGATGGACAGATGGGTTCTGCTGTATATCTCTCTCCTCTAACTGGATTTACTTGTGCAACCTTAACATTTTTGTGTCTGCAATAGAGATTTTCTTCTGTCCTTGCTCCCTGCAGTTCCCCAGCCCATTTCTCATTGTCATTTGAGCAGAGCTATACTTCCATGGAAAGTTTATCATCACAGAAAGTAAAAGGCAGGGAGGAGAAACACCCACTGTTCAGACTAATGGCTCAGCTGATTGATGCCAGAATGCAGCATCAGCTTGGTTTGGTTGCTTCAGTGTTTGCTGTCACTGGGCAGAAAGTTCCCCCACTCCAAAAAGTTGCTTAATAAATACAAACTCCTTCCAGCTTCCCATTAGTGGGCATTAAAGGGGATCCTGTGGGAGCACTTGTCCCATAATGGTAAAATATGAAAGCAATCAGTTCACATCTGTCTGATCTGTAACCAGCACAGGTGAAACAGCCCTCGTTACCCCTGGGCTGCCTTTCTTTTCCTGCACTGCCTGTGGTAAATGTTGGTTATTACCTTGCTCCTCACCACACTGTGGGTAACAGCACCTCGTGGGGAAATCCCTACCGAGCTCCAGTGTTTTTATACACCCCCAGGACCTGTTTAAAGGGAAATCTATAGGGTGAAATCTCACTCCAGCCAGTCTCTGATCTGTGGATGAGCCCAGGATGCGGAGGAGAGGGAAATGCAAGGAAGCAGGGAGGATCTTGAGGGAAGTGCAAGAGCTGGAGCAGAAAGTATGACAGGACCATGTATAGGTAACATCTTATGAGCCATAGAATCTGCTCCTGTGTGTTTAATCACTTCAAGGGAAGATAAATCAGTCCCTGTGATAGTACTGCACAGGATAATCCTTCCAAAGGAGGAGATTCACACCACTGTGCTTTAAAAGTTTACAGGACTTTCCATAAAGAAGATACTGCTGTTGACCCAGGTATAATAAACAGCTTCCTTCTGGCCTGGATGGATCTTTGTAATCTACACTACTTTTTACTTCATGCTTTTCTTGTTTTTATTTTAGATTTAGTGCACATTACAAACACCTTGCCAAGAAGGGGAGTGTGGGCACTGGGATTTAACACCTTTGGTGCTCCTGCAGCTCTGCCGTAGGACAAAGTCAGGTATTGTACAGCACATTTGCTTTTCTCTCCCTTTTTTTGTTTAAATTAAACTCTTTGTATAAATAGTCATTCTGTCTGATTATATAATCTCCCACATTTAGATCGTCTGTGTTGCAACCATGGCAACTCCCAGAGCTGAGCACATTCGGTTCAAATTTCTTTCTAAATTTGCTGATGAGGGTGAAGAAACAGCTTTGGAAACCCTTCTCAGACAACCTACATTTGTTCTTTGCTTGTGAAGCTCAGTCCAGCTTGGACTGACAGGAACCAGCACCCTGAAAAAGTTAAAAGCAAGCGTCCGTCCCCTTCCAGCTTAACTGATTGCATCTCTGGTACTAGCTATGGATAAGGGAAACATCATCAAGGAAAATAAATATCTAAAGTTTTTTTAATTAAAATTAAGCAGGAGGACTGAGCAGTGGTGGAGCAGGAGGATGACATCTCCCATGCACAGAGCAGGCAGCACCCACAGTAGCTGGGCAGATTTCTTGCCTTGCCTCCCCAGTGAACTTCAGCTGTCGTTTGAAAACCAATACTGAAGCTAAAAGGTTCCAAAATTATCTTCTAGTGTGGCTAATAAGCCATCTGAGAGTGATGTTACCTGTGTGGAGTCCTGATATTTGGTCCTAATTTTCTCACTGCAGAATGTGACTCTGTAGTGGTTGGGTGAAGTGGAGCAGCTCAGCCACAGAATTATGGAGCCTTTGGTCACACTGAAATAATTCCAGATTACAGTCTGATACTGAAAATCCACCTAAGACTGCCAGCCCCCACCTCTTCCCATGCTCTGCATGGAGTTTGCAAAGGGAAAGTAAAGCAAGGCCCCACACTGTGTGCAAAGTGAGAAAAGCAGAAGCAGATTTTAAATAACAAGTTGGGAAAAAAAAAAGGTGTAATTAGGTAACTTTTCTAATCAACCATTGTGATCACCTACTGTATTTTGCTATTTATATCATAATTCTTGGTATTGCCTTCAAAGGGGTGAATCAGTACAATCAGGTCTTTGTTTTCCTTATGGCATAAATACCCCAGATGAGACTCAGAGTCAGATTTTCGAGTAATGTGACTGAAAATGCTCCATACTGATCACAGCTGCCAAAATGTGCCATAAGCAACAATGAAATGCAGTGATTTTGCACTTGAAGAACTTCCAAATTTACTGGGACTGAAATCCTGCTGTATTAGGTATTGGATAAAATCCTGTGGTCAAATTGGAGAATTTATGCAAGAAGTTAAATTTTGCATATGCCATTGCCCATCTGTTTTGCAGAATTGGCTTCTTCTGCAGCAGCCCAGGCTGGTGGACACTGCCAGATATGACCTGAGAGACTGCAGCCTGGTTTTGGTCTGGTTATAAAGCTGCCTCACAGTCTGGAGATTGTTATCCTTACACAAAAGTGGCAAGACCTGTAATCCTGTTGAGGGAACCGAAAAATATTCCTTCATACTCTATTTAAATCTTCACGGCAACGAATGAAAGCAAAGGTTTCACACTTATTGCAGGCGTTTTAGAGCTTGTACAGAATTTAATCTCTTGCTTCACTTGGATATTTACAACAATAAAAGGCCCAGCCATGCACAGACAATTCATGCTACAATTACACTTACAAAAGAAAGTGGCAATCAATAGCTCATGTAGACACTGATTTTGATTATACTTAATCTATGGTGATGGTAATAACTTAGTTATATCAATTAATTTCTTTCCATTTACATTTTAACTGCTATACCAAAGAGTCCTAGAAACTGTACAGCAAGATGCCATATATTTTTTTCCTCAGGGTGACATGAGCTTTGACACCATGAAGTGCTGGTTTGATGCTGCAGACTGGAGGGAGAACGGAGATTAAATGCAATAATTAATTATGTACATTTGAAACTGAATAGGGGAAACATAAGACAAACAGGTTGCCGAGTTTGTGCATTAACAGTAACTTGTTGCATTAATTTGGTTTCTCGGTGGTGATTTCTAATTCCTGTTTCATTACATGAGGAGAAGGAATACATTTAGCCAGAGCTAAATACTTTTGTGGAGATGCTGGACTCATTTTAAATGTGTCTATTCTCCTACCTGTAGACAATGGATCTCTTCGTTATCTCCTTCCTCGCCTGAAAATCCCATGGAGAACGGAATAAACTCAGACATTCAAGGGAATAACAGTAGCAGAATCAGCCTGGTGTATTCACAACCCACCGAGACTAGCACAAGGTGGGGAAGGCGTTTAAATAAGCAAATAAAAAGCCACCTGAGCCTCCTTTGCAGGATAATGTGGAAGGAGCTTCTCTGGGAGCCGAGTAAACAAATGAATTAATAGGAGTCGTAGCCTCTCGTTGGGTATTATTCATTCTTCTTTATTAGGTTGCTCCCTGGAAACCTGGGTAAACTTTGGCTGTGACTTTCTTTTTGATCTTCTGTGCCCAAATCACCCGCTTTAATGTAATCCTGGAACCCTTTCAAGAAGTCTGTATTCACAGGCCACTCTGTACATATTTCCATTTGAAAGGGCAGCTGGTGCAAATCCTGGCTGGAGCAGCTCGGTGGGGTGGCCATGGCTGATCTGAGTTTCGGTCCTGAAAAGGAAAAAAGGGAAGAGAGAGGAAGGCTTGTTCAAACTGAAAATGCATCCCAGGCATGCAGGCTCGTGGGTCAGGGGGAAGAGGGAAGAGAGAACCTCCTCCATCCCCAGCTGTGCCCGCTGGCACTGCCTAGCCCTGCCCAGTTTGCCACGGCTCACAGGGAGACACCTTCACCCCTGCCCTGGAGCTCTGCTGCTTCAAAATTAGGAAGCAAATCCTGCTGAGTTTGGGGATGTTTGCTGCTAATGTGTCTAGGAGAAATTAAACAACAAAAAGTCACTTTGCCCTGTGGCTGCTGGTGTTTTCTGGCCATTTTTCAGGCCTGTATCCTTCTCCCTGTACCTGGCATGTAAAGTATTTGCCAGCCACAAACTGATGGAGGGGTGTTTAAAAGCAATAGTAACAATGTCTGTTTACAAGTGCTCTGGATGTAGGTCTACAGCAGTTGTTTAGCCAAGACACAGTCCTATTTTAAACTTTTTACATAAATACAACCACTCTGCATTCATTTCTATCCTTTATATTGCCTTGGATCCCCACTAGTCGGACACCACCTCTTTTCTAGAGAAATTCAGTTATAAGATAGCACCGTAATGGTACTTTTGATATTTGTGTGACTTCTTCCACTTTTTCTTACTCCACACACCCCTTGCTATTGCACCAGCAGTGCCTTTCCAGGGCAGGGCTCTGTGAATGAGATGCCCTGTCCAGTGCATTGTCACCTGGTGTATGAGGTAAATAGAGAGGCAAGTAACATGTACGAGTGTGAGTGTCCAGACCTAATGCAGTTTTTTGGCAAAATCTATATTTTTCTGTACACATATGTCTTAGGTTACAATGTAAGAGTACAAAAGTATGTATTCTATCACCATCTTCATAAGCTGTTACAAACAGGTGGGGCAGTGTTCTTTATCTCCTCCATGACTCATCCCTGATAACTCCCTCTGGGGGCTCTCTCTGCTAACGACCCATGGAGTCTCACCGCATGACTCAGAAAATTCCATCATCTCATTGTGAGATGCTCCGCCCAGGGGGGGAGCCAAGCATTCCTACCTGGATATAATCTGAGCTTTGGAACACCACAGGCAGCCTGATCCACTGAATTCCCAGAGGGCAAGAGCGACATAACCACCGCTGGACCTTCAGAGGAAGACCAGACCTTTCTACAGGATCGCCACTTCAACAGAACCACGTCTGTCACTTCAACAGGACTGCAGCCTCCATTTAATCAGACTGCTACCACCACCCTGACCAACACGGTGCCAGGTTGTATCCTGACTCTGTCAGCTTGAGCCAATGTTTTCTGCCTTTATTTTAATTTTCCTATTGAATTGTAGTTCTGACTCGGAGTCTCTCTTGGTTTGCTTTCAGACTAGCACAACATGATTAGCTTCAGAAGAACACGCTCGTCAGTGTCCCTCAGGAAGCTGCCCTGCACTTCACTAGGAGCCAGCTCACTTCTCTCTACAACTTCACCAGGAAGGAGTATTTCACTGTGAAATATTGCAGCAGTGCTACTTTAGATTGCCTCAGCCACGCTGGCCAAGATCCTGGAGTGAACACAGCTCAGGTAGAGTCCGAGAGCAAGCTGCTGCTGAGGAGGCAAAGGAGAGGATGCTGCAGGGCTTGGGTGCTGAACTAGCTCAGTACCCTGCAAAGTCATCACAGCATCAAAATCCAGCTGTAAACAAATTATAAAACACAATATAAAAAAAAAAAAGAAAAAGCAGTGGCTGTTGCCATCAGGAACTGAACATTTTCTGTTGTAATCAGTGTGGTAGAGAAAATACTGGACTATTCCCAGAGTTCCTCACTCTGAAAGCAGGAACAGAAAGAACAAGTACAATTACCATGGTAATTTCCCATTTTCTAACTACACAGGGGCCATTTGGCTATCCTGGTATCATAATAGTTGGTAATTTTTGAGTTTTTATAGCTACTATAAGGTTGGCCCAATAATGCTGCCAAAATCAGCAGGCAAAGACTGGAGCTGTTTGGACATTCACTGCTATTATGAGAGGACCTTACAAAAGGAATTAGTTTATGTAACTCATATTTCATGAAAGCAAATGAAATCTCAAATGTCCTATAATTATAATAATTATTTCTGCTTGATGTTTAATTACTCCCTCTAATGATCCAGCAGCACTGTAATGGACAGGTAAAGCTCGGATGAAATTGTCTTTCTCGTGTAATTTGGTTTCTAAAGGAGGATGAAGGTTTTGGTGTTTGTGGCAGCAGCTGATTAAGCAATGTCACAATTTCCATGAATTGCAAAATGTAATTAGTTGTGGCTATCCCGCTTCTGCAAATCATTGCTCATGTCACAGGGATGCGACTTGGGCTGTGCACTAAACTCTTGCTCCTTGAAGTATTTCTGTTGATGTTGAGTAAAGCACAAGTAAATGATCACTGCTGTGATAGGTGATTATAATGAGAGATCTGGGGGAAAAGGAGCAGCCCATTAAGATCGCCTGGAAACAGCATTTAAAGCAATTTGTATGAATATGTGAAACTGATTTAAATGAAGCAAAATACATTGTTTTGATCTGGGGTACTTTTAAAGGGGAAGGATAAATAGAGAAGGAGAGTGGTGGAGCTAGAAAAGGACCTTGCCACCATTCACAAGGCAGTAGGGAAAGTAGGATGCAACTCTTCTGGTCTTATATACCAGCTGTTAAAATTCTCATCCAAAATTACAGAACTTCAGGTTCAAATCCTCCATTGCACCAATTTAAGGCAGCAATTTTACCCAAATAATCCTGCTTTTTATGAGAGCACCCCTGTCATGAGACTGGCAAACCCTCTACCACAGTTCTGTGCCTCTCACCATCTGTGTCTCCAGCCTGGGGGCTGGGCACTCGTGTACAGAGAGTGCATTTTGGTTCAAATCAATGTTCAAATAAAGAACATCTAGCTCAGCTGCAGGCCAAACAGTCCAGTCGTGGTCACAACCTCACCCTAAGACCCAGGCCAGGATAGATGATGAATTCCCTGATGCTTCCATGAAAGGAAAGCTTAGATGGTGTCCCCACACCCACCTGTTTTGGTGTGGGAGCCAGGACTGTTCTTAACTGTGTAAAATCCTCATCCCAGGCAGCTCAGAATGTGCACAGGCAAGATTTCTAAACCAAAAACTGACATTGGAGAACCACAGACACTGATTTGTTGTGATCCTGATTTAAAATGAATCACAGAAACACAGAATCCCAAAATGGTTTGGGTTGAAAAGGACTTTAAAGCCCACATTGTTCCACCCCCCTGCCATGGGCAGGGACACCTTCCCCTATCCCAGGCTGCTCCAAGCCCCGTCCAACCTGGCCTGGAACACTTCCAGGGATGAAAGAGAAACAAAGCACAGGAATTCTTGACTCAGAGATCTGGAGGGCTAAGTGTCAGAGAGAGCAACAGCAGAAGCAGAGCATTCCTCAAATTTTCCGTTCTAGTACTGGGGGCAACACTAAGGTTCAGGTTCATTAGCACACTGTGTATGAGATGGGTGATAATGGCAAAATGTCACATAATTCAGCCTAAGGAAAATATGAATTATGGTCTGTATGTCTGTCTTTCAGAAATCTGTCCTGAAGCCCACAGAGGGGGAAGGCCCAAGGACCACACAGCCAGCATGAGCAGGAAAGACACCCTCCCTGTGCTCCAGTACCTGAGAAACTGTTGCTTAAGAAAAACAAACAGACTCTGTTGAGGACCTGCTGCTGTGTTCCCCAGGCCTGGGAGGAAACAACCTGCTCGTGCAGAATTCATCCCTGCAGCTGGCTGGTATTTCAGCAATACAAGACTCTAATTTTAATACCATCAGAATTCTCCCAGGCTGTAGGTGAATCTAAGCTGCAGAAATGGAGCCAGGTTTCATTTTAGTTTGAAGTATCAAAACTGCTGACAATTAAACTTAATTGTATGAATAAGCTCCTTAACGGAATGCACTGCTGGGCTTTCATCCAGCCGAGTGCTGGCAGGAAAAGGGAAATCTATATGCAAGGAGCCTGCCAACGTCCCACAACCTGGGAGAGCAGGGCTTTATCACCGTTTAATAGAAACATATAAGGACCCTGATCTCCCTGCCTTTCCAAGAAAACTTCATTTTTCTTTTCCGTGAAGTGTTGCATTAATAGTGCTCGTCCTGCTTCTCCCTTGCCACATTTTCTTGAAGTTAAATTTCTAGCAAAAGCATTAAATCTTTTCATAAGGTGTAATTATTGGCTTTGGCTCTACTTGCACTAACAACAGGCGTGAAAACTCTGAACAAAAAAAGGCCCAATATAATTTTTTTTCTGGACCTATCTTTTCTGAAATATTAATGTTTGTTCCCTCTAGGGTGGCACCTTTATTTGCTGTTTCTAATGCAACCAGTTTGTTACTGTACCTGCCTCTGCAACCAGCACTGCAGTGATCAAATCTGTTCCTGGGGCCCAGGGGTCAGTTGTTTCTTATTTCATTTCTCTTTGGTTTAATTTATTTTCCCTTTCTCTAACACTTACAGAGATCTGAAGGCAACTACTCAGGCTGAATAAATCTAAATACCATTACCAGTGGTTGGATATAGCCTCAGCAGGGACTTCCATAACACTGTAAACCCACCTATTTTCATTTTCACATAAAGCAGGCTTAAGGAAGGGACAGCTGACCAACACTGCACTGTGAAACTCAGAATTTTTGATCCATGAATCAACAGATTTTGTCTCCATGTCTTCTCATATGCTGTGATTTTATCACATTCTTATAATTACTAACGGGACAAGTCCAAACCCCAGACCAAATGTCACAAGGCTGTGCAAGATTCTTGTGCTAATCAGTGATTTTTTTTCTGGCTCTCATGGTGAGAAATGCCCAAAATATCTATTTCACATCTGCAAACTGTGGCAGAACTGAATCCATTTCCACCCAACAAAGAATCCCAGAGCTCTCACCCAACAACACAAAGATTTTGATTGGAATAGGGGATAAAATATGGTGCACAAGGAAGTTTGAGGAGTCGAAAGAGTGCTTGGATACTGTGAGTGCTACAGAAAGCATTCAATATTCCAGAAAGAAAAGGTCAATTCCAAAGCAAAACAAACCCCACAAAGTTGGAAACTGAAGCCTTTGACCCAGAATTGGTCAGAACAGAGCATAAAAAAATAAAAGTACAACACCACCACTGTGCAGCCTTCCTGCAGTGGTGGATTTATCTTTCCTTTGCCTCGCATTTGTGTATGTGCTACCTGGAATTTTAGTGAGCTTTCAGCTTGATTTTAATGTGTTTTAGAACAAATCAAACCCGCTAAATTGATTAATGAGGATTTATGGTGTTTTAATTATGGAGTGTGGTTTTGAATGATTTAAAGTCTGATATGAGCTCAGAGCAGCCCAAGATTCGGCGAGGAAATGAGAAACATGACATTTTGAAAAGGAAACCAATTTCCCTTAACTTAAACTGTTGCTCATATAAACCAAATTATAAATATACTCTGTGACTGTAATGCTACAGAGGACGGCTTACGAAAATATGATTAGTGGTGCAATTTCCTTAGGTTTCAGATCCTTTCTTCTTTTCTTTGCTGGCTTTAATGCAGGAAAAATCAACATCCTCCCTCCTCACCCACCCATCTTTCTCGATGAAAATAAAGAAACAAATCAAGTCTGCAGGAGAGCTTGGGGATATCCTGACAAAACTCCACTGCAGAACGAGAACTCAGGACAAGGGGGTATGAAGGAAAATACCAGTATAGAAAGGGTCAAGAAATGGCTGTGATCCCAAGGTTCTGCCTCACCTGGTGCCACAGTTCAGCTTGGATTGACATCCACAGTTTCTAAGAGAAGCAAACACAGAGATGTGGCAGCATCTTTTCGTGCTCCAAAGACCACCCCTCTATAATCTGGCAGTCAAAGGGGCATCAAACGGGGCAAACACATTAAGGACACCAAGAGCTGCCTTTGGAATAGTTTCTAGTGGGTCAGGCACAACATCAACAAAAGAAGAACCTAAAGAACCACAAATAAAACCTATTTTGACCTGCAGGATGGTGCATCAATATATGGGGTAGTAGTGGGACTGTGGAGGCTCTACAGGGCACCTGAGGAATGGCAGCACTTCCTGAGGTCAGTGATCTACCCCAAAAGCTTTGTTGCTTTGGTGCTAGAAAACTCAGCACTGCTAAATTTCAAGCTAAAAATTAAAAAAAAAGAAATCTGGTTTGCCTCATCTAGAAACTGGAAATCTGATGCTGCCTCTACCGAGAAATTGAGCTTTATTCTCGTGTAAGTAAAGGAAAAAAGAATGAGTTCATTGGCATTCTCCTTGCACAAATAACATGTGCAGCACTTCACAAAGGCAGCAGATAAAAGTAACATTATTTTATTTATCAGCAATGATGGGAAGGAAAATAAAAGTGAAGTACTTGCTTGAAAGTGTGTAGTAAGACGACTTTGTGTGTGAAGTATTGGTTCCTTGGAGTTTGGCAGCAATTTATTTATTACAGAGCTCCCTTCTGAGTGCTACTTCCAACAAAACATGACCATCAGTGACAGGGATAAGGATTTTGGAAAGCTGAGACTTTGAAAATTCATTTGGGAGCATCTCCATTAAGGATTATTAGGACCAGTCCCTTCATATGCAAGGAAGACTGTGGACCCAGCTCCTACTGGCATAAGTATTTTGTTTTTACACAAAAATCCCTAGTGCTGAGAGCAGCAAGGAGACAAAAATATAGGGCATCAATATCCTTTTAAGTATTTTGGTGGGGTTTTTTACATTTTTCCTTGCTGCTTCTTTTCTCTCATGGTGCAGTCCTGGAGAAAACAGTATAAATTCCCCAGTGCTCAGTTCCTAGTGTGTATTTAGTCTGTCTGCATTCAAATGGTAATAGATTGTTACAGGGATACCTTCACACAGGTGCCTGGTGTGTATAATACCTCTTCATTACAGCACTGACTGAACTGGATCCTTTTTTTTTTAAATATTAATCTCTTTAGGTTCTCACAAGTGGTGCCACACATCATAATTTTAAGCTCCCAGCTGATGACTCATTCCATTACTCCCAAGCCCATGCAGAGCAAGGCAAGAGACTGTCTGGCTCTCCAGCTCTGCTGGATAAAACCCTGTGTGCAACCAGAGCTTCGAGAGGATTCAGGGGAGGATGTTATTTCCAAGGATGAAGCTTTGTTAAAGGCACAAAGAAGGCAGCTGAAATGGAATGAACAGTTTGTCTCCATCCCTGGCAGTGCCCAAGGCCAGGATGGATGGGGCTTGGAGCAACCTGGGAGAGTGGGAGGTGTCCCTGCCCATGGCAGGAGGAGGAACGGGATCAGCTTTAAGGTCCCTTTAAACCCAAATCATCCTGTGATTCTGTAATTGATTCTGTGATTCTCTCAGATCCCTCACAGCCTCTACCTGGATTCAGCAGCCCTGTGGCATCCAGAAGTTACGGTGTAAATAATTTGGGTCCCGTCCCAGGATCCCAGATCTGATCCCTGGGCACAGCCTCATCCACAGCAGCGCTCTGTGTTGGTTCCTGCTCCGAGGGGAGCTTACAGGGGGCAAAGCCAAGCTGTGCCTCTCTGGAAGCTGCAGTGCACAGGAAGCACAAGGGATCTGTGCCCCAGAGCAGCCAGGTGGTGACCAGAACCTCTCAGCCCTTGTCACGCATCCCAGCCTCTGGATTTGTCACGGAAGCCCCAGCAAAGCCCAGGGAAGCTGCCGGGGCTGTACCTGCAGCTCTCCTGCAGCAAGGCAGTGGCTGATGGGTGAATGCAGTGCAGCTTTGCCAGCCCATGGCCAACATCTGCCCAGCTGCTGCTGGCAGTGTCATACGGAGTTTTGTAGGACATTCAGCTGGTCTCTGTAGGACAGACTGGGTTATGGCCATTGCCTCAGGGAATTTCTGCAGGTGGAGGGATAAGGCACCAGTCTGGTACCTACAAAATTTGTACCTGATCTGAAATGACCCTGAGACTAAAGAGTTTGATGGCCTTTTTGTTCCCCCCAGGAGAGCCTTAAAAAGAACTCCCCAACATCAAAATGGAGAAAGACAAATTATTAAAGGCACTAACTACAGCACTGGGGACTGTAACTAAGAAAGGTTCTCAGAAACAGGGATTTGGAGCATGACATGCTGAGGAAATTCATGCTCCTTTAAACAGAAGCAGTTGCAAGTGTGACAGTGCATACAGACAACATGTTTCAAGTGTTTGGGACCCTGAGAGGTTATTGAACACTGCACATTACCAGGTGTGAAGAGAAGTTAAGGAGAATATCCCAAATGGGAGATGGGAGCAGCAGAAAAGTTCCAGCAGAGCTGAAATGATTTGAAAATAAGGAAGAGAACTAGAAGGGATTTATGCAGCTCTTCATCAGCATGAGGAAAGCTGTCAGTGGAAGGGAAGGAAGAGTAGATACATTTCTGACAGGAACAGGTCCTTACAAACTCCAAGTGTAAGAGTTTCCTGTTCTATCCTGCCACCTGTGTTCAGCTCTAAGTGAAAATTAAAAGCAGAACAAGAAAAGCTGTAAAAGAATTCAAGATTTGTCCGACACTCCATGAACATGGGCCATGGCAACCTCGGCAGCCTCTGTTGGATGGATTGCTTCCATTCCTTTTCATAAGCAACTCAGCCCTTTTTTTCAATAATTAAAATGATATATCTATTTCTATTCTTGGAAACATTTGCTTGGAAAATATGATCCAGACTTACTGATGGCTAAAATGCAGAGCATTGAGAGGAAACGGGGAAGTCGATTGCTTAAATCTTTAAAGTCTGGAGAGAGAACAGAAGGAATTTGTGTAAAAGCAAAAAGACACACAAAACTTAGTGTTGGAAGAGCTTCCACATCTTGGCTGATTGTAATTACTCAGAACTTGGATTTTAATAATTTTTGTCTATTAAGAAAAGTTCTGGCTGGGCAAAGGAAGATATATCATTAGGCTTCTTCCTTGAAAAGGTTCCATTTCCAAGATACTGGAAGTGTGGAGAGACTTCCAAAGGCATATTTCAGTTAGGCACAGTCAATTAAAGCTGACCAACAGGATAAGAAGTCTCCTTGGATAACTCTTGGCCCTGGTGGTAGGTGAACACTATATAATTAGCACCAAGTTGGCAACTGCCTGTAGAACATTTGACAGAGAAAGGAGCTCCCTCCCCTGTGATCTCTTCTCCCAGCCAAAGCCTGCACTGCCCCTTCCTGCGTGTTGGGGAAATTCAAATAAAAAAAAAAAAAAAAAAGATTTTTTATGCTTCCTACATCCTCATGTCCTTCCTGGAAGGACCTTGGGAGCACTTTCTGCTCTGTCATATTCACCTTTCCTCTGAAACGTGTCACTCTGCTTGCCCAGGCAGCCATGCGTGGCAGAGCTCTCCAGAAAGCTCGAGCAATCACTTGAGGCCCTGGGATAGCAATCAGCTATGCAAAATGACAATTATCTATCACTTTGTGATGTCTTCGGGAGAGAGGTGAGAAAAACACGATCTTGGGTGTTTTGGTAAAAAAAGTGCACAATAAACAAAATCTCTGCGGCTCCGCGCAGCATAACCTGGCAGCAGAAACTATACACCACACTCCAAACTTCATCTGGAGCAGGCTGCATTCTGAAAACAAATCTGGGGAGAGTTACTATACACTGGAACATCCCCAAAAACCCAGAAAAAAAGAGCAAAGTTACCAGGCAAATATACGTTTTGCTTTCCTCAAGTCTGTGCATAATGTAAGACATCTCCAGAATCACAGCACTTGCACCCAGCAGGGAAAGGAGTGGATGAATGAAAAATCATCTCCCTAAGCTCTGGATGGTGAAAAACCACATATTTTAAAATAGATGTTTCCCAGGCAGCATTCAAGGCCTGGGTGGATGGGGCTTGGAGCAACCTGGTTTGGGGTGAGGTGTCCCTGCTCATGGCAGGGGTTTGGAATGAGAGGAGCTTTAAGGTCCCTTCCAACCCAAACTATTCTATAATTTTATAACACTGCAGCCAATATATACTTTTGTAGTGCTCTTGTCACAAATCATTTCCGAAGAGGAAATTAGAATGTGACAAACTGGATTTCTGGTATTGGAATGAATCTGGCTGGAAGAAATGGGTAAATCAATAAACCAGCGAAACTCCTGTGTGCAAATAGCCAGAAATTGCCTACAGAAAATCACTCTTGAGCCTGCTGGTTCTCAGTAGTGCAGCCACCACAGCAGCTCCAGTGGCTGTGAATTTACAGCTGCTCTCTTCTCCATAGTAACTTAAGAGCCTGCCTGCACACCGAATCACAAAATCCCAGAATGGTTTGGCTTGGAAAGGACCTTAAAGCTCACCCAGTTCCACTGCCCTGCCATGGGCAGGGACACCTTCCACTATCCCAGGTTGCTCCAACCTGGCCTTGGACAATCCCAGGGATGGGGCAGCCACAGCTTCTCCGGGCAACCTGTGCCAGGGCCTCAGCACCTCCTCAACAAAGAATCTATAATCCCATGGTTTTCTCTGGAGGAATTTCAGACATTTTACTCAACAGTTTAAAAAAAAAAAAAAAAGTGAGCTGCATTGCATTTATGAGCGGTTAAAAGCAGGTACAAGGGCACTTAGAACAGACGAGAACAAATTGCAGGTCTGCAGCCTCGCTCATCCACACTGACACCTCCAGGTGCTCAGCCTCCCTGGGAAAGGCTGAAACGCTTCCCTTAAGTACCGTGCTAATGGCAGTAATTGGGAGATACCATCCTGAGTGCTGAACCAGCAAAAGCCCCGAGCCGGCCACGGGAACATCTCCTAATGTTCAATTAAGATAAGGCTCGGTATGTTGTTCAGTCTGCAGTGTCTTTTTTTTTTTTTTTTTTTGCTGGGTAGAAGCTTTTGAGATCGATATAAAATGAAAAAGAGAATATTAATACAGCCCATGGTTTCAGTTCCACTGGAGCCCTATTAAACATCTCTCTCCACTCAGCCCTCGTGCCTAATTGCCGAGCACGTCACTTCTGGAAAGCTCTGGTGCTGTTTCAGTTCTCAGCGCTGTTGACTGGAAGGGTCTGTTTGACACTTCCCACAGGAGATGGGCTGCCAGGCAGCAGGGCTGTGGCTGCAGCAGTGCCTTCCCACGACACGGAACCAGGTCTCCATGAGGGGCCTCTGCCGAGGATGGGGACAGGGGACAGCTGTGCCATGGGCAGGTGCTGACTCAGGCAAGGCTTTGAGACAGCAACCAGCAGGCGCTGGGCTTGGGATGGTGCTTCCAGGGGCTCCCGTGCTCCTAATTCATGGAAAGTTTACAGAAGCCCTGAAACATTCCATGAATTCAGGTTTTACTTGGGAAAAATGGCCGCAATAAAAAGAAACCAAAAGCAGGGCAAACCAATCTGAAAGCACTGTTCAGTTACACACTAGCAGTGGCAAGTTTGGCTCATTTTTTAATATGCACTCAAAGTGACGTTTAATCTCCAGATTAATTCCAATTTTATTTCAAAATATGAAGGGAGACTTGGCATTTAAATTAACCTCCCAGCCCAAAGTGATGTTTTTTCCTCTACGCTCCTCCACTGAGAACATCGGCACACCTTTAATTACAGTTTCACCCCAGATGATTATTCTGCTCCACTTTGCAAACTTAGCCAAGAAATCACCTATTACACAGCTTTTGTGTCTGTACACATCTCACAGCACCTGAAGAGCAGAGGCAGCTCCTCTGAGTCCCTCCCTGCTGCCCAGCCTGCTGTCCCCACTCAGGGACAGTCCCATTCTGCGTGCTGGGAGCCTCCGGAGAGCGTTGGGATCCCTGTGGAAAATCCAGACAGGAGATGATGTTTCCCTGCTGCCCTCCCGTGGACATGCCATGACCACAGTCACTGGTACTTGACTAAAAATGCCCGGCTTTGCATGAAGATGTTGGGCTTGGCTCCCCACCTGGATTGTTTTCCCTCCTCAAAAATAGTTGCATTTACCAAGACCATCGGTGTTTTTATGTGGAGGGAACATTGAGATGTTTCTAGATCATAAATTTTAATCCAAAATCTCTCTGGTACCTAAAGATGAATATTTAATGTCTGTTCTATAATGTAATTTCTACAGGCCAATCTTTCATCTTCAAAACTTGATCATCGTAGACCTACAAAAGTTAGACTTCAATATGATAACAATACTTTATGGACACCGTGATTCCTGAATTCCCTCGCTGTCTCCTACCAGCAATGATGGTGTTCCTGCGAGTCTTAAAAAATGAGCTTTTTTAATTCTCTATTTTCTTTTCAGTTTATATTCAGAACCACTGAGCATCAAGTGCAAGATGCTAGGAGGAGCCAGATCAGTGCCAGGACAAGATGAGAAGCAGTACCTTTGCAATTGAGGTCATCATGGAAAGATTAAAAAGAGACTGTGATCTAATTCCATCTGTTAAGTGTCTAGGGACTCCATGTCTAGTACACGAGAATGCTGTCCTTATAATAGGAATTTTGGAAAGATCTTCAAGAAATTCATCAGCTTTCCAGTTGGTTAATGAACCTTATTTTTTTCAAATGTCAGTCAAGTACCTCACATGCTCAGAGTCTGCTGTTACATACAACAAGCCCATGAACCAAATTCTTCCCCTGTTTTGCAGCTGCTGTAATTTATATTTCCCAACAAATCACGACTTTGCCTTTTCTCCTTCTGCCTTAAACAGCCAAGGAAGGGACAACGTGACCACTCCAGGCTGCCCAGAGGAAAGAAGAACAAAATCCTAAATTGGCTCAGTGCGAAAATGTCGCATTACCCCGGGTGCAACCCTTGGTGTTCTCGAGAAGCAGAGGTGGAAGGAGCCAGCTCCAGATGTTGGGTGGTTTTTCTTCCCTGGAGGAAGGTAACATCAAGTGCTGCTCTCAGGCACAGGGATCATTCTGAGAATTGAGAGTGCTCCATCCACAACCTCCTTTCTGGTGTCTCGACATAATGCAAGGTTCTTCACCTTCCCTACTGAGGAGCCTGAAACCTTCCAGAAAGCCAAGTTCACCAAACCCCCCGGTCCTGCCATTTCAGTGGCCAACTTGTGTGGCCACTTGGACCAAAAGAGACCCAAAGCCTGAGGGACAGAGGCAAGCACTGCTCACATTTCTCTTTTCCCATTCATGTTCTCCTGCAGGCTGTAATCTGGGTTTGCCATGGTCAGCACCAGCAGCAGATGCAAGATCTCCTGCAGCAAGGACCTGCCTTCCTGTGCAAGCCTGTACTCCCCTCTGAATTCCTATAGATATCCTAAACTCAGCTTTTAGAAACAAAACTCAATAGCTGACAGCTGGCCAAAGTCACAGAATGCCAGAATGGTTTGGGTTGGAAGGAACCTTAAAGCCCATCTCATTCCACCCCCTGCCATGGGCAGGGACACCTTCCACTGTCCCAGGCTGCTCCAAGCCCTGTCCAACCTGGCCTTGGGCACTGCCAGGGATCCAGGGGCAGCCACAGCTGCTCTGGGCACCCTGTGCCAGGGCCTCCCCACCCTCACAACAAAGGACAAGATACTGGCCACAGTTCCAGTTTGGCAGCAGCTCCTCTTTCCTAGCTAAAGAATTGATTACTTCCCTAACAGTAGTTACTTTTCTCTTGCTAGCAAGTAAACCCTGAGATGAAACACTCCAGACATCCAAAAATTCTGCAGAGCCCCATCTTTCTTAGATTTGCAGTAGGAATGTTTCCATTGGTTTCGAATAAACAAACCTCCAGAGAGTGAGTGTGAGTAGTGAGGGCTCATTTCTAATCTCGAGTGAGTTTGTGGACAAATCCAGCTAGTAGAGGATAAAGCTGCTTATACACTGACCTGTGGTCACATAGCTGCTGCAATCATCTGAAAAAATAAATCCCAGCAGAGGCAAGAGTCAGGTCATGGCTCTGCAATCAGCTCACCTGCCTTGCACAGACTGCAGCCACATGAGCGTTTTGGTCCCCGTGATTTTTAGGTACACAAAAATGTACGTGCCTTACTTTGTGCCCTCTGGGAAGGCTTTTTATGGGCTGGTATTTGAGCAGGTATGTACAGGTAATCCCCAGGTTCCTCTGGAGGTGTGGAACACAAGCCTGTGTGGGACAGTGATGCCCACACAGGCACTGAGCTTTGCAGCTTGTTCTGATTTCCAGTACAAGCCTGGCTGGATTTAGTGATTGATGTTTGTCTCTCCCCTGGAAACCAAGAGCATTTAAGCTTCCTCAGCCGAAGTTAAACCAGGAAGATGTGGATCCTTGGCTTCTGTCCAAGGTCAGAGGCATTTGGCAATTTTACCCATCTCAGACCCCCAAGAGGTGGGAAGAGTCCTGGCATTTCGCTCCTGGATGTATCTGCAATGCACGATCTTTTTTCACACAGCTGTATAAAACTGCTGTTCCCCTCGTGTGTTATCGAGGTTGCTCGAACAAAGGAAACTGTATCTAAGCTAAACACACGGTGCTTCAAACCAGGAGTGTCCAGAAAGCCAACAGCAACCTCACTCTTGAAAATACGATGACAAAGAATGAGTTATATTTGTTTAAATTACAGTTCTGCTGCTTTTGAGGTTAACTGCCAGGTGGGAGCAATATTTTGTTTAATTGTTCTTTACCCAAAAGGTGGCACATCTTAACTGAAACCCCAACTGCAGGACCACATGTTGCATGTAAAATGATTCTTTCTTTAACAGCCATGTTCCCTGGCTCCTTATTTCACAGATTTCCTGGGAGCTTGGGTCTACCCTAGAAGCAGGAAGGCATTTCCAAAAAGCAGGAGCTTTGCTTAGTGCCAGAGCATGATCCCTACCAGCTGCTTGCCTTGCTGAGCAGGGAGCACAGGAACAGCAAAGACGTGTGCTGCACTCCCCAGGCTGCCTGGGAACCATGGCATGTCACTTCTGAAGTCACCTCCTTTCCAGTATTTGAGGTTTGATTGTCCCAAGGCAGGAGGCAGGAGCTTATTTTAGCTCTCAGAGCATCTCAAGAGCTTTTGGAGAGGGAAGGCAGAGAGAAATAAGGGCCAGGAACTGCGTGTTCCTCTGTCAGGGCTGATGCTCAGGCCTTCATAAGGAGAAGGGGAGATGACAGAATAAAGGTACACCTTTCAACAATCACTTAAGAAATTCCTTATACCTATTAATCCGTTTTTGTGAGAATCAACTGTGTCCCAAAGTCAATGACAGTTCCAACAACCCCACCCTGAATGAGCCCAGCTGGGGCCAGGGGCTCGTCTATTGATTCCCCTCTGGTTCCTGCAGATTTCTCTGGGATGTGTTTTTCTGTAATGTCTGTCTGATGTTTTATTTTTTTTTTTTCTGCGTGCATAATATTCTTTTCATCCCTCAAATTTAATTTTCTAACTTGTTGGCTTTATTGCTTAAAATTTTAGTAGAGGTTTTGGGTGCGCTGCCGACAAAATAATAATTTATATTGTATCAGTCAGTATCACTCCATTGTCTTAATCTTTCATAATGGTTTTTCTGCAGCTTCCAATTTTCCTCCGAATAAAACAAATTACTTAGCAAGTGGAATATCTTCTTGTCATAATAATTTAATATTAAAATGTCAATAAGATTTGGTACACACAGCAGAGGGCACAGAGGTACAGAGGCAGAGCAGAAATGAAGTAAACTTAATAAAGTGAGTGAGAAGGTACAATAGGGATTGAGGTTGGCTCCTGCACTGGATATAAAAGAACCTTTTTATCCTGCAGTGCAGTACAATCGTTGTGGAAGCAATAAAACGGTGGCAGCAGCTCTTCTTGCTGCTGCTGCTCGCTGGCACTCAGGCCAGCAGCGGTCCTGGGGGAGGGAGCAGCCCTGGATGGGGACAGCGGGTGGCACAGCGTGGGCAGGAGGGGATGGTCAGCGGCTGCGGACACGCCCTGCCCTCTGCAAGGCAGCTCCGTGGGGTTCCTGCCTTGTGGGTGGGTGCAGGCACCGCTCTGTGCTTCAGCATCCTGAGCCAGCCTTCGGGGCAGGAGTCGTGCTGGGAAATCTGAGCCTTGCATCAGCAGGCAGACCTCAGCAGCATTTGGGAATGTTGCTGTGAAACTCAAAGTTTCATTTTGGTCAAATTCTCCTTCTGATCCAAACTCAACAGATTGCACTGGCAGACGAACGCTAAATGCTGTGAATTTATCTAGAACATAATGAGTTCCCTAAAAATGTCTGGAAGCCTCAGGAGCAGATATGTCCTTTCCCCCAGCATGAGGTGGTCAGCAGGACATGCTTTGGGAGCAGTGCTCATCTTCCTTGGGCAGCCATACACGTCTTTGTGAGATGAAAGTGCAGAATTACAATGACAAATCCAGAATAAATCAGGTTGGAAGAGACTTGAGAGGTCACCCTGCCCAACCCACTGCTCAGAGCTGGGCAAGCTTCAAAGTCGCATAAATTCAAAAAGAAGCAAATTTGCATGAGCTCCAGGACCTTATTATCTGTCTGTTCTTCTCAGGCTAGAGGAAAAGCTGTTCCTATGTCTAACCAGCCTTTTCTCTCCTGCAGCTATGGAAATGGGCGTTGCATTCACAGCTGACTCTCTCCACACAAATACATCACCCTTTGAAGTCCCCATTTTCAGCACCTAACGTCTCCTCCCGCAGAAACAAGACATAGGGCTGGATTTAAGTGCCCGGTTTTTCATAATTCCTGGGAGGGAACAAAAAGGAGAGCTGGAGAAACCCTTCTCCCTTTTCACAAAGGAATCTCTTACACCGTAGTTTTGCCCTGCATAGCAAGTAGGCACCTCTTTTATGTCATTTTAACCAAAGATTGACAAGAGTCAGCTGAAATATGTCTTGCTCTGATACCTTTAGTTTTAACTTTCATATTTTTCAGATTTTATACTGCATTAGTGTATCTGTAACTCTGGGTTTCATGTACAGTGCTAACAGCNGCCTTCCACAAATAATCCCAAGGGCCACACAGGAAGGCAGAGGGACACCAGGGAGCTGCAGAACTGTTCCCACCAACTCAGAGCATCAGAGAGGTTGATGAAAGTTGGTTGAGTCTACTTCCGCTCGTATTTTTTACCAAGAATGAATAGGAAAGGTCCTTCCTCCACTCTGGGAGGTTTTTCCTTATTAACTGCTGCCCTCCTATGTATAAAAATAAAAGTGGTAAAGAGCAAAGTCCTTCCAACAGTCACAATATTGAATGTCAGGATGATTTAACTGTCAAGAGCTGTAAACAAAGCTCCTAGAGAAGGAGGATTTTTTGCATCCCTGTGCCAGTGGAAGGCTGTTTGCTGCTGTATGGTTTGTTTCCCAGTTCTCAGACTGTACCAGTTTAAAACCAGTCAGCACTTTTCTCCAGAGCTCATTCCACGGGACTAATTGCTCGGATAATAGGGAGCTGATGCTGATGTTCAGCCAATATTTCCCTCTCCTCCCCAGTGGGCACTTTCTGGCTGCCACCAGAAATCCCTGCCTCTTTTTCTATCTACATGTTAATGCTTCTATCTACATCTTAAATACTTGTTGCTCACTATAATTCTCCCTCCTCCATTCAAATTTTAGCTCAGCAACACTGCCATAATACAGCTTTTATTTATCAGATAAATCTCTGACACTCCCTCTTAATTGCTTTTCATTTGTTGGCTTTTTCCTGGTGCTCAAGCGGTCATAACAGAATACAATTTTCTACATGTGCCCAGCTGCTCTTTAATGGACAATATTCACATCTTTTCTCCCTCCCAAGCCTCAGCTTCTTCAGTCCTAACTGTCTGATGGACTTACTTGCAGCTGTGCTGCATTGCCAAAAATATATTGTGAAATATCAGATGTTTTGGTTTTTCCATACTGCCTCTCCCTGCTGAGTGTATCCCACCTACCAACACCAATCAACCCCACCTGCCAACCCACCCATCCATTGGTTTCATCTCGTTGTGCCTTGCCTCATTTCTTTTCTCTCTTGGTCCATCAGTGTTTTTCCCAGAATGATTTTCCCACTGTTGTTTGCTATGCCTTCCAGTTTAGGTATCACCTGGGAATTTAATTACTGCGCTTTCTACCCGTTTTTCCAGGTCAGTAACAGTGAATTTGAGCAAGACTGGACATCATAGAAGTCCCTGAGGTAGCCCTAGCACAGCTTCCCCTAACTAGGCCTTGCACACTGATGCGGCACAGCTCACAGCTTCCTGGGAATGCTCAATCCATGTGGAATGACTCCAAGGAATTAGGCTCAGCTAGTTTTCAAGTAAGGGTTTGTGAGTCACCGTATAAAATTATTTACTGGAGTCCAAAATGACCAAATAAAGGTTTGACATCCAAATTGAATAAAACAGCTAACCCAGCAAGCTCCTTTCAGTAAGAAGCAGCACCTGCTCTCCCTTCTATATCCTCCTCTCCTCTGGGATTTTTGCAGGTCCCCTTATCTACTGTGCATCATTCACCTGAATGAATCACAGAATGCTTCGGGTTGGAAAGACCATAAAGACCATTTAATTCCAAATCCCTTCCAGAGGGAATGTCAGCTTCCCACCAGGCCTTTCCAAGACCTCCCATTCCTGTCTGCACCCTGGCCTGTCAGGTCTGTCTGGGAGCAGCAGCACTTTTGGCTAAAGGGCAATGCTGGCTTTCTCCTTCAGAGGAAGAGCCCATGAGTGCAGCCCACCCTGTGCCAAACCACCCCAATGGCTCCTCCAGCATCCACACCACCAGGTTTGGTTCAGCCCTGTGGTGGGCTGAGTGCAATAAAACTAAACAGAAGGAATCTTACATCCCACTCCCCAACAAATGGCTCATTAACAAGATATATCTTTTTCAAAATTTAAAAGTTCCTGTACTGGAACCTTACTAAAACCTCTCCATTGTGTAGTACTGGTCATTTTCAAAGAGTTGGCCTATATGTGAATAAATTCGCCTTAGTTCCTCAATCCTTCTGCAGAGAACTGTGAGGAAAAGAAAAACTGACGAAAAAGAAACTAACCCAAGAATTATTTGTAGGATTGTTTAGAAAAATCTTTTCAAAATATGAAGGGAGCTGAAAGTGATTGAAAAGCTCTGTAGAGCAAGATTGATAAATAAAGTGTAAATTATGCGCTATTATCTACCTATCCCACAGAGTGGTGCTGCATCCTACAGGGCACTGCACGCTCCTCCACGGGCCAGGACTGCATATGGATAAAGCTATCACCAATTTAGAGCAAAGCCTAATGGAACAGTATTTGGAAAGCACATGGGACCTTCAATTAAATGCATTACGTTTTATTATTTCCCCTACTTCCCTAACACCTAGGGGCAAAAAAAAGTCAGGCTGGTAACGGATTGCAGACCAATTAAATCCAAGCCTGTGTCCAGGCAGGAGCAACAGAGGTGGGTAATTATGCATTGCTGGCAGGAGGAAAATGAGCTGGAGATGCCACACGGCTGCCTGGGCTCCGTGGCATTCCCAAATGGCATTCAGGAAACATTTCAAGGGGATCAAAGCTGCCTCACGGGCGCTATACAAATTCACCATCATAAACACTGAATAATACATTACACTAATCTGATTGCTATTGACTGCTACAGTTGCATGTGTGACCTTGGGCATACATTAATCAAAGGCAGCCGTTCATATTTCCATCCTGCAGTGACGAGCGAAACCCATCTCAAATCTTCTCTTGTCCCTGTATCTCTTTCTGTTCTGTCTGATGTCACTCGGAGATGGAGGCTGGTGTTTGGAGGGAAGTGGCTTTTTTCTTTCCTCCCCTCTTTGTCTGAGCACACACAGGAACACTCCGATATGGAATAACAAAAACACGCACCTTTTTGTCCACCCAGCGCTCCCTGAACCCAATTTACCAAGTGTCGCAATCTGAAAGAGCTTCGGAGCTTGAGAGTAATTGGTTTCCCAGCAGAGACTACAACTAATCCCAGGAGCTCTTTGGAATTTCACCAGACGTGTTTATTATTTACCCTAAGAAACGAGGCATCGTTGGAATGAAAGGGCCCATTGCTGACACCCCTCGCTCTGTGTGTGTGTGTTTGCTCACATGAGCTGCAGCAAGGCTTAAACCCAAAACACCCAATCCCTCGCCAGTTCCATTTCCCTTTGTCATTAACGGAAGGCAGGGAATACAAGAAAGAGCTGACAGTGTGTTGACAACAAACTGAAAAGGCATTGCTTTGCTGCATTGATTCCCTTCTCTCTGCCCAAGGCTATGAGATGATACTTGCTGGATTAGATTGCAAAAACCTCGTGCAGGTGCTCCCTGCTTTGCTGCCTCCTGCCCCAAGGTGGTTTTTGAGTGTGGACAGCCTTCCCCCGGGGCGTGGAAGCCCAGCAGCAGGGCTCTCTCAAAGCACGGTGTAACAAATATAAAATCAGACAAAACCTCAGAATAATCTGTTGAGCTGGGTTTGATGTGGTCTCAGACCATTGGCATGCAAATGCATTCCTTTAACAGCTTTATTCCTTCACTTGAGGGCGAAGCATGACAGTCAATAATTTAAAGGCAAAGGACTGAAAGAGGCTGGGATTATTCCCCAAGCTAGTGTTGTAAATGTAGACCATTTATATTTAAATTAAATTTAAGCAAGCTATGGCAATACTGATACTATATGAATAATTGGCTCTACACCCACAGGTACCTGCTTTTTAACTGTTGGGTTTAAAAATAAATAAAAATTTTAAAAAAACCTTTCAATGCTTCTACTAAAATATCACTCTGTGCCTTGTCAGAGTGCCGAGAGGGAGGTGCTGAAGAATACCTGGGCATGGAGGAGAAATAAAGAGCAGGAGGTTGTGTGGCTCCTCCTGACAGCCCAGCACTTCTGCCCCCCAGCTATGCAAAAACACACCGAACTTAATTAAGAGGGTCCATTTTCTCTACAAAGCCTTTTATGGTCCCTGGCCTTTGCTCAGATACATTTACTTTTTCCATCAGTCACATCAGAACCTCCTGGTTGTTGCCAGGGGACCCCCAGAAGCTTTCTCCTTTATAAATTTTTCACACCGGTTCTATTACCTGGAGTGGACTTTCGCTCCGTGAGGATGCAGCCTGATCCCCCCAGACCTCTCTCAACCCTCTCTGCATCTGCCACAATGAAGAATTATTGTGCATGCAGACCACTCTTCCTCCTTTTTCCATTACTCAGCAGCTCTTCAGCACCTAAGAGAGAGTTTCAGGATAAATTAATGGATATTTTAGGACATCTGAAGAGTGGTCTTAGAAAGATGCACCAAATTTTGTAAGGAGAATCTCCAGGCCATATCAGTCCCTTGAATATGACCATGAATGGCCATCGAAGACTGCCTTGGAAATAAAAACTGATGACAGAGTTTTGGTGGTTTTGTGGGTTTTTATCCAAATGACTCAACACGAAATGGTCACGCATTGGAAATCACACTGCAAAAGTACATTTCTTGTCCCACCTAAGATTCTTCCTCACATCCCACAAGGAAATTTTAATTCAGCTCCCACATGGAGGTCCAAAAGGGAGGATTACTGGCTATTGCAGACAAGGATGTTTCCAAACTAACTCTAGGAAAGAGACTCCAGGAATTCTTTCACCTGAAATCCAGGTTCAGGACATAAAGAAAATGAATGGATGAAGACTGTGTCCTACACTGACTGGCTATTTTGTATTCCCATGAGTCAGGCAGCTGATCTTTTTACTCTGCCCTCCCTTTTCACCAGAAAAGCCTGGAGTTAAGGAACCTCAATTTCACTTACACAAGTTTAAAGCCAGCGTAACTTCTGACTCTTGTGGGCATTACTTTTGATTTATACTCATGATGCCGAGGAGAAAATCAGATCAAGGGAATATAAATCAAACAGAGATCAATACCAAGCATCAAGGTACTAATTCTATCTCCTGAAACAGCCCTTACAAGCTGCAGGAGGCCGGGAGACAATTCCCCTGGCACAGGCACGGCAGATTTATGTGGAGCTGTGGTCCTGGTGCAGGGGAGATGTTGGAGGTGGAAGGGGACGGGGCTGCACTTCATGCTATTAAGAATCTCTGTCTGTCTGGGCTGTCAAACAGTCTGGGGGCAGCTTTGGGAGGTTGTCATAAATCAGCGCACCCTACACTGGGGACTGGGGATGACAACCAAGTTGGTTTAAAATTATTTTTCATTGTGCGTTTTTTTTTGCCTCCAGGAACTGCTGCAGAACCTCAGCCTTGCTTCTCCTGATGGGAGGACCATGGAATAAGTGGTAAGTGACTGAGAGCTCTTCCCCAAACCCAAACCCTCCTGAATGGCATGGCAACATTCTCTTCATCTTCCTCCAGTGACACAAGAGCAGCAAACCTGCTCTTGAAAGTGTTCTGGAGTGGTTCATGGCTGCACCAAACGTGCACTGGGTGGAAAGGGCTGAGCCATCGATCCGTAGGAGGACACGGTTCAGGGCTTGGGGGTGCTCTGCAAGCAGCCCACAAAGTGCCAGGCAGATGTTCACACAAGCCAACAGCTTGTCTGGTGGAATCCTAATTTGTTTTTAGGAGATGTAGTAAAAAGGATGAGGTGCTCTGGCTGCTTTCTGCCAGCGCTGGTAAATGTGCCTACATATATTATCACAGCCTGAAATCAAAGGGCTCCCAAGTGGAGGAGTGGGAGAGGCACAGAAAATCAGCAAGGATTTTGTACCCTGGAAAATTTTACACCTTGTCCATCAAAGCACAAATTCGGCAGTTCCTTGCTTTGTGGAAATTTTTTGAGAAATGTGATTGAAAAGGGAAACTTGTATGGGGACTTATGGTGGGGCTGGAGGGGAGGGATTGATGGCATGTTAAATAGCAATAGCTGATTGCATAATTAAGTAAAAAACCTCTCCAAGCAGTAATTACAGGGTGTGTCAAACAGAGTTATAAGGCAGGAGGCCAAAGGCCGAGTGATCAACCATTGGAGAAGTGCAACAATTCCCTGGAAATGCCCAGCCCAGAGCGCTGTTGGCACAGTGAAATACACTTTATAATAAACACCAAAGAGTAGAACCAGCTTTACATTCTGAGATGATGGCAGTGCCTCCCATCAGTCTCCCATTGCTCTTTCACCACGAAAAAGAGTCAGGGCAGCTGCCCAGGGCCCTTGGGGTGAGGCTGGGCACAGGGTTTCTTGTGCTGTTCCTGGGAAGCCCAGCCCTCCCCTGACTCAGAGCAGGGCCGTGGTACCTGGTGTGATGCCAGCTCACCTCTCCCAGCACTGATTCACACAGAGCCATTCGATTTTGTTCTGGACAGCTCTGGAAGTGTTTTAGAAATCTGCTCTTTGTCATCTTGTAGCACTTAGAACAGTGTTCTGGAAAAGGTGTGGTGTCTGTCTGGAACGTATCTCAGATATCTACTGACACACGCACCAGGCATAATTCCTGTTGCTGTAGATTTCACACAGAGATGTTTCTACTTCATTAATTCCAAAGAAATAAAAAAACCACCAACCCTGATCTCTATCTCAGTGCAGAGATACATAAAATTGTATTTTTCTCTGAAATTCATTCTGCCTGCTGCTCCAGGGGCAGAGGCAGTAAATCTATCAATGAACCAAGACACCTTCAAATCATTCAGACTTCAAGAACTCGTGGCTGGGCTGAGCTCAGGACTGTGATGGTTCCTACCTGTTACAGGTTACTGTTCCCAAGGTACACTTGGACACCATTTACACAGATATCAGTCTTCTCTCGAGCATCACCAAGTGTGTAAAGAAGGTCTAAAGTATTGATTTTTAATTTCATCTTATACACCTCCTGCTCAAGGAATAGGAGTTCTTGACTTACCTTCTTTAAACCTGCTATTTTTTATATCTCTATCATCACTTTGCTATTTTTTTATTTCCCTCTGTCATCGCCCCTTATTCCTTTAATGTCTAAGATATATAGTTCTAATATTTTAATCTTTCTGCACACTTCAGCTTTCTATTCACTTAATCATTTTCATTGCCTTCCCCAGACCTGTTTTATTTCTGCTCTTGCCTCCCATAAGACTGGAGAGCGAGGCTGAGCAGAGTATCCATGGTGTGGTGTCACTTCGTATTAAAGATAAGGAATAATTCTGTGCTTTCCTCGGGCTTCTCCTTAATGCAAACGAACATTTTGTTTGCTTTTCTGGCCACCACGGCTCACTGAAGAGATGCCTTGTTGGCAGTGACACCTTGTTGCTCTCCTGACTCCCTACAGTTAATTTAAGACCAACTTCACACATGAGCAGTTTAAATTGTTTCCTTTTTCCTTTCACTATGCTTCACCTTCTCCTTACGTGAGCTGAGCTGATCCCTGGAATGCACTCCACCCAGCTCTTTAAGAGACTCCTGAAATGATTTGTGATTTCACTGATGTCTTTGGCTGTTGAAATCCTTATTTTGGCTCACTGGTCCCGGAGCATCCCACCGCCAGCCTTGCCCTGACGCTGTTATTGCCCTCCCCTTCCCACGGGAACTGCTGCCCAGGCAGCTGCTTACTCTCCCCAGAAATACTTGTATAAGACTATTTAAAACCTCATTGCAGACAGAAATTTTTGAAAGTTCCTGCTCTCTCCGCTCTGCTGCAGGAACACAAAGAGGTGTAATAGGCTGGAGAGAAATGATTATTATTTCTCACAGCACAGTGCAGTTTTGTCCATGAGATCAGATTAGGCGGCGTTTTATCATCACCATATTTTTAGCTCATTTATTTGATTAAAGTGAGCACCGTTTCTCTTTGCTTTCCAGGTATTTCCTAATGAGAAATTCACACCTGTGATGTACCTGCCACTCCATCAGCACACTGTGACTCTGCATTGTATATAATCCCAGAGGAGTAGCACACTTTGGCTCTGTTTTCATATTTGAACAATGCAGTTCATGATATTGACCTTGTTTTGTTAAGGATATTGAACCCATCCGCAGCAAAAATAATGTAAAGATCTTTTTCTCTAACCACGTGATGAAAGTGCCACCAGATCTTTCTGGTTTTCTGTAAAATCCATTCTTAAATCATCATGATAACAATTTTCCATTAACCCTGCTGACTGTAAATAAGCATCAGTGCTAGAAAGACAGATATTTTTATTTTCCATTTGGAAACATTTATAAACACAGCCTAAGGAGCATCCAGAGGTGTTCAGGCACAATAGGCTGCCTGTGGACTTCCAAGGAAGTGTTCAAAAGATGTGTGGATGTGGCAGTTGGGGACATGGTTTAGTGGTGAACACGGCAGTGCTGGGTTAATGGATGGACCTGATGATCTCAGAGGGCTTTTTCCACCAAAATATTCCACAATTCCATAATTCCAAGGACCCCAGAACTCATGACCTGCATAATCCCATATATGCTAAAAGTTCTATGCCCCTGGTGCCTGAGGTTGCTCACTGTAAGACTTTTATCCCATTTCTGGAGCGTTACCAAACATACTAACATTAAAATACAACCAATTCTATAAAGAAGTGAAATGTGTTACTCCTCTCAATTAACTCCTCACTTTCCCAGGTAATAAAAATGCCTGCCTTCCTCTCCCTTCAGCCACACTCTTCCTCAGCCTCAGAACCCTTTATTGTTCCAGCAAAGAGCCAGAGGAATGTTATCTGCTGTGCTATTTCCTTGCTGTGTTTGTGAGTATGTGCATAAAAACCCTTTTCTTCGTCTCTGCTCTCTCTTGGGTCCTATTAACCAGGAACTGAGTTGTGGGCAAGGCTGGGGAGGATGGAGAAGTGCTGCACCTGTGTCTCACAGAGAGCTTTGAGCAGAGCTGATGGCTGCAAAGAGGCAATAGTTATTCCAGCATTGTGGTATTTACCTCTGTGAAGGTAATTCTGGAATTTGTTATGTGAGAATGAGGCAAGGATTCTTTAATAATGCACAAATTAAAGGAACTTGAAGCGTTAGCATCATTGCCTGCTAATAACATTACAGCACACCTGTTATGAAGTGTGTGCATATATCACATTTCCAGCTTCAAAACAGAAGCATAAACACCATTAAATAGAAATTTAATTATATAATACTGTTTAGTGCCTGGGTTTATGCTTTGGCTGTGTATTAAGCAATGTTCCTGAAGTACCTATCTTCACAGGCACTGGAAAAATTAAACCATTAAATCGATTTCACAAATGTTTACTGTGCAAACATGGCAAAAACTCTGCAAATACAGGGAATTTATTATGGGGGCCAAGTGCTTCGCTCATATGGTGGACACACTAAATACTCTCTTTTAAGTCTCAAATTTGTATTTTAGGAGATATCTTTCCAAACTGGGGAGTTTGCTGAGCTGGACATCAAAGATTAGGCAAACAGGCAACCCAACATAAATGCAAAGGCTTGTTGAAAGAAATTTCCAACTATAGAGCTGGGAGCAAAAATTTTTTTTGAAAGGCATTTGGTGGAAATAGGCTTCAAAATTCAGCATTCCTTTGCTGTTGAGAATACTGAGACTTTCTAAAAGTGCTCCTCTTTTCTAGCACAGAGAGACAGAGTGGGTCACCCTGTGGTCCTGGCATATAGAAAATTCCACTCGGTGCTTTTGGTTTCTGGGAAACGGTGAACTCTTCCGAACAAATGGGGTTTTTGAAAAGCCAGGTTTTCCTCTGCAATGGTCATTTCAGGTACACGAGCTGGGTGTGTGGAGCACTCCGGCTGTTACAGTCTAAGTGCTCCCCCGTGTGTTTGCTCTCATCCTCCTACCAGAGTTCTGCTTAGAAATTCCCTACAAGCTTTAAAAAAATTAAATAAAGCTGGAGGGGGGAAGTCAGCAGGTTTCAGCAACATTTCTAACTCACGTCTATAAAATATCAGATGTGTCACAGAAAAAAAAAAAACACTTAGATATTTAGGGTTCTTAGTCATTGTCACACTTCTGTCTCTCTGGTCTCTCAGGAATCAGTCTGAATTGCTCCATGGGCTGATTAGAGTGGTTTAATTACAAGATCAGGTCTGTGTGGGCAGAGAGAGGTGCTAGTGGGATGTCACCTCCAGCTGGATGCCCCCAGGACTCTCTGGTGACCAGAAAGAGCTCAGAGGAGTGAGGAGGCAAAGGGACATTGTCCCCTCCCTTGGGGCTCAGAGGGGCTCTCCAGGAAGATCCTGGGAAGAATAAAACCTTCCTGCCAAGGGCCTGGTCCAGCATCCTGAGCAGCAAAGGAAGCACCATCAGTTGCACGGGCTCGTCATTTGTGCCACGAGCAGACATCTCAGTGATCCATCAAAAATTAGGCTGTAGCCGATAAACGTGGTTTTACCTTTATTGGGGTTGGGGGGGCTTGCCTTGGTTTTGTTTTCAGTTTGCTGCTCATGATTCATTCTGGCTCCAGAGGAGCCCTCGTGCGCTGGGCTGAGGGGAATGGGAGCTTCCAGGCTGTGCTGCAGGGTCTGTTCTGCAGGAGCAGGGGCAGCTCGCACACCCTGAAGCACTCGCTGGGAGTTACCCTAGGTGAGAGGCAGATATGTCTGAATTTTCTGGCTGATGTTCCCCATCGATTTTCCTGCGACAGCCTAGGCAAATAATTTAAACTCAGTGCCTGAGTTTGCTTATGCCTTCGATGAGCAATGGATGATATAAAGTGGCTGCCTCCCACAGAACCCACGAGTCTTTAATTTATGTTTGTGAGGTGACTGGAGCTGTTTCGCTCCAGAGCCTGTAACTGCAAGACGTTGCTAATAATTCACCAGCAACAAGTGAGCCCTGTACCTGGGGATAAACATTAGATTTGTAGCAAACATTTTTCACCTATGAAAATAAAAGTAAAATTTGCAGCTCCAAGTCCATATACCTTGGAAAACTCTTCCAAGGTCTCCTGTTCTGCTTCTGTCCTGCAGACTCCAGCTCTCCATCCCTGAGCACAGCTTTGTAGTGACTAATCCCTTCCCTCTGCACAGAATTACATGGACAATTGTGCAGATTCTATGTGTCTTTTAGCAGACTTACTGGGATATCTCACACCACCGTACAGCAGATCCCTTTTATTCAAATCTTCAATCGATTCACTCAGGCGAGCTCCTCAGCAAATGCAGGAATACATTTTAGCTGAATTTCAGGGGATACTTATTGCATGTTAAATACCACTAGGCAATTATTTAATGAGGTTTAACAAGTATGTAATAGATAGATTACTTATGACCTAGATGTGAAACCTCAATGAATATGTTTAATCAATTGGCATTCAATTAACATACATTAGGTTTTTCCTGCAGCACGGTGCTTTATTTCAGCTCTCTGTCCAACGGACCAGCCTTGCAGACTTGTTAAACACTTGCTGTCCAGAATTTAGGTCCAATATGGTACCTAGAATATGCCAAAACCAAAAAATTAACATCCAACTTGCTCTTGGTGAATTTATTGACCATAATTACTCATTTAGAAATGTAAATCCCATTTGGTGCATCAGTAAACTCAATTATCTTCTCTGCATTCCCAGCCCTAGGGACCTTTCTGTGCCCCAGGCTGTTGGGGCCGTCCCTGTTTCCTGATTTAACAGAAGAAACTGGCTTGTCCCTTCTTTGGGATGTCAAGATTTTCCCTTGCTCTGAAAAGGTGATATGGGATTAAAGTGGAATATAAATGAGCATTGCTGATGGATGTCCTAGGGTGGAATTACTCTCTCGAAACATCACAAACAACCCAGAAACTCCTCTGCCTCTCTGTAGTGCTACAGTTTAATTAAAGCTTAATAAGGAGCAACAGGGTCTTTGTCCAGCTGAATTCATTAATTTCAGTGTAACTGGTGCTTTTTGTTCTCATCAGCAGGAGAAAAAATGTCTCTCTCTGAAAGTTGTCAGAAATACATAAAGCATCGTTAAGTAATACTGAAAACAAGCATAGCCAGAGGACTGATGGGAAAGGAATGAATTTTCAGCACTCTAAAGGTGCCTCAGAGCCGTGCACTGCGCGATGTCTCCGGCTGCCTGCGAGATTTGGGAACACCCTCATCCTTCCCCCGTGATAAGGCAGCTAAACTTTGTGTTTCATGTGGCTGAAAAGAGCAAGGGAAGGTAAAAACCGTGGGTGATGTGAATAGTATTTCTGTAACCTGGTTCATTTTGCTCTCGACCTGTCCCTGCAGCTCCCTGAGCCAGGTGACACGCAGAGCTCTGCACTATTGTTCCTACACCGCGTCCTCTGGCCCCGGTGTCCCTCCCCATCTGACTGTACATCACCATGTGCTGCACAAGGAATAAGGCAGACATTTTCAAAAAAGGGAAAATGGTTCTGTGAATACAGTGGGAGAAGTGAGAAAATAACCCAAATCGTGGCATACTGGCTTCAGAATACTTAAATACTTGGGTTAAGAGTACATAAAATACCATCTTGGGTGCAATTCCTCATCTTTCAGACAGACAAAACCTCAGTGCATTCTCATGGAACAGGAGCAGAGGTAAAAATATTGCAGCTCCTCCTGGAACACCAATGAACACGGCCCATGTGCAGCAGAACAGCTGCGTGCCTTTGTCCAATTTTAATTAATATCTTTATCTTGCAGTAGCTTTCTTTGTGGAAATCCTGTGACTCTGGCTGATTCGCCATGTTCTGTGCTTTCAAGCTCTGCTTCCACCAAATCTCAGAGTTGCAGGCAAAGTTTGGTGTCAAGATCTGAAGGGCTGCAAAGCAAGAAGATACATTTTGTTCTTTTCTTCTGGAGAAAGGACACCCCGGAAGATTAAAGTAACTGGATTTTGATCAGCATTTCCCATTTGCACTGGGCTCTTTACGAATTGAAATGTAAAAGGTCAAAGCTCCAAAAGCATTTTTCATTTCTAAAGAGGTTTGTTCACCACTGTAATTTAATAGCCATGCCAAAGCTGATAAGATTTTGGAATCTGTCCATGGCATGTATTGATGTCACAGGTCAAAAATAAAGGCTTCAATGTAATTTATTTCTCCAAGCACAGTGAAGATAATAACTCAAGCACAGAGCAATATGTTAAAACTAAATTATATTCAATAAAGATGACTTATGCCAGTCTTCTAAAAACCAAATACACTTGGCTCAATCTGGATGTGCTCATTACTGTGGTGTGGTGGCCTCCAGGAGGAACTTGGCCACGGCACAGTGGCCAGTGGAGGATTCTGGATGGAGACTGTGGGGTGTGAGGCCACTGCAAAGGGCAGGAGGTTGTTACTCCTTTATCTGTTTAAAATCCAACTTGAGGGAGCATTTTCCTGCATCAGCTTCTCCTTCTGTTTTGCTTTCTGCTGGCTGGAATGATGCATAAGAACAAAAATTCGCTCCTGCTATAAATAGAGGCCGTGCATGTGATCCAAGGGGGAGGAGAGCAGATGCTGCACACACAGCTTCAACTGGAATGTCAGGATTCAACACTCCGTGAGGGCTGGAGGGAGGGGGCACTTCCAGAACCCTGGGAAAGAAATTTACCAACAGAAGAGGTCCAGCAGGGGCACCAGGTAAAGCCTTTCTGCTGCTGCCCAGGCTGTAATTTAAAGCATGTGGCACTGAGGGTGAGCAGCTGGTCCACTGTAGCTCTTTCAGTGAGTGGTCTGAAGGAGCAGGCTGACAGGGATGCTGCTCTCCCCTGTGGATGTTTATGGGATGCAGGAAATCCAACATTGCCATCAGTTCAGTGTGGAACTTCGGCCCCAGAGCAAAACAGAAGTTAGCAAGGTTCTGTACCAACCCCAACACAACTTCCAGCTTTCACCCTCTTTTATAGCTCTTTTAGCACATTGCCTCTGCTTTACATGAGTTTTTTAGATGACTGAGAGTTTTCCTGAATGCCATAAAGAGGGGAGTGACTTCTTCCACAGGCAGACAGTGAAAGGACAAGGGAGAATGGCTTTAAACAAAAAGAGGAGGGATTTAGATTAGATGTTAGGAAGAAATCCTTCCCTGTGAGGGTGGCAGGCCCTGGCACAGGGTCCCAGAGCAGCTGTGGCTGCCCCTGGATCCCTGGCAGTGCCCAAGGCCAGGCTGGATGGGGCTTGGAGCAGCCTGGGATAGTGGAAGGTGTCCCTGCCCATGGCAGGGGTGGAATGAGATGGGCTTTGAGGTTCCTTCCAACCCAAACCATTCTGGGATTCATTCTATGCCTCTAACTTGAGGTAATGAGACTTGATTTGTGCTACTTGCTCCTGGCTGGGTGCCACTGGATTACTTTAGGCTGCTATTCCTCCTGAGAATTCGTGAAGTCACAGAATGTCTTTGATTTTAGAGAATTTTGTAGGTTTTATGTCATGGGTTCAGTTCTTGAGACTCTTGCAAGAGCTGAAGACCCAAACTACCCCTCCCAGCTGTGAGTGTGGGGCTGCCCAAGCACTGGAGACACCACCAGGGAGAGCATAAGGTGAGACACATCCAGGCAGAGGCAGAATTCCTGTGACCCCAGCGTGCAGGCAAAGACCAAGGAAGTTGCACTTGATAAACCTGCAAGAACTATGATGAGCCCTAAGATCCATAAAACAATAAATATAGTATCAGCTGGTGCTTCCCCAGAGCTGCCCTCCCTTCCAGCAGCAAAGTCCTGCTGGGAGCAGCAGTGCCTCTGTGCCAGTTTGCAGTGAGTTTTGAATGTTTAGGCTATGTGCATGATTCGGTGTTAGTACAGTGTCTACACAACCAATAATTTTCAGCAATTTGCATGTCAGAAGAATTGCTTATAGCCAGGTTTCCAGTTAGATTGTAATTTATCCACCATCACACACCTACAAAGAGCTCCGGGGAGGGGAGGCAGGGTCAGGTCTGTAGCTGTCTCCAGACTAATGAAAACCCAGGCATGACTTTCTCTAAACAATGGGAGATTTCAGCTGAGAAAAATCAACCACTGCGAGGAAAAGCAATCAAATAGCAGACTTGATTATGAAAACCCAAACGGTGAAACACTGGTGACATTTACCCTGCTATCAGCTGCAGCTGCAGAACCACCACTGGAACGGACTGAGTGAGGGGAGAGGGAATCATCATTTGCATGGAACTAAACTACAGACCTAAATAAAGTCCTGATTCATTAACCAAACTGACAGTGAAAGCTGTAAGACAAGCACAGGATCAATTTCAATTTGAACTGAAGAATAAATCAGCTGCTACAAGGCTTTGATTTACAGGTCACACATCTTCCTGCGGGATGTTATCAGGCAGTACCAGCCACTGCCAGTTTACAGGAAAATGAACCTAAAGTCAGGGTAGGTGAGGTCATCTAGAGAGTGTGGGAGAGGGTTGAAACAGCACCATCAGCTTCTCCAAAATATCCTCACAAAGGCAGCAGAAGAAATTCTTCATAGAACAAGGAACAGTGCTGGAAAATGCCACATGAGTCAAGACAAGGGGAAGGAGATGGATCATGAAGGCAAAGTGGCTTCTCAAAGAAATGAGAGGAAAACACTTCATCCCCTCGCCAAGGTTTATATGGTCAGGTTACAGCAGCTGGAGCCCCTCTCAGGGATCAACAAAAGAAGATTTTTAATAACAAAAAGCAAAGGTTAAGTGGACAAGCCACTTCTAGAAAGCAGCAAACAGACAGAAACTACATGAAACTGTTGGCTTTGGCAAATAAAGTTCCAGCATTTAGAGAAACAAGAGTTAAACACTACACAGAAGATTCAGCAGTGGTTTTCCCAAAGCTGAAGTCCATCAGTGCTACTGGAATGGGGATATGTGCTGGAATGGAAGAAAAGAGGAAATCTTGTGACTGCTCTGCAAAACCTGGAGCCAGCAAAGCTCTGCAAGGGACAAACAAAGTCTGTCAGTGGGACAGAGGCATGGTCTGGTAAACTGGGAAGGTCTGCAGTGTCTTTCTCAGCAAACTAGGGGACTTGGCTACAGGGCAAGTGGGGTGAGTGTTGTGGTTTGACCCATAAGAACATGTGTTTCTGTGATTCTGTGAGGGTAAAAGATGTGTAGATGTGGCATTGGGCTTGGCAGTGCTGGGTTAGTGGTTGGACTCCATGGTGTCAGAGGGCTTTCCCAACCTAAATGATTCTACGATTCTATAAACCATGTGAACAAACTAAAACAGCATAAATTATAATTTTAAAAAACCCCAGTAATCAACAGCCCAGTCTCTAGGCTCAGGGAATTACCATCAAACAATGTCTAGATTGCAAAAAGCACCTGTTCTGCAATCCATTGCAGAACATCTGGCATGTCTGGGGGTGTAATACAACACAGAGATGTGCCTCTGTCAGGTGCTGTCCCAGGCAGGGTGACCCGGTGGCAGCTTGTCTGCCTGGTGCTCCAGCCATGCTGAACTCACAGGTGAGTCTGCCCACTGCTGCTACCTGGCAGTGCCACCAACTTCATGGCAAGAAAGAAATAGCAAGTTTCCTTAGGAAGTACATAATGTGCTTTCAATGACAGCTAAACCCAGAAAAATATCAAATATTGTAATGACAGCATCACTCCTGTAAATGACAGCTTAGCCAACACTGGAGTGAGGACCAGAAGGCAATGCAGAACTGTGGGGAAAATACTTGTAATATTCACATTGCAAACAAGCTCAGCAATCACTGCAGTGGTTTCAGGCTCAATAACAGCTTTGAAAGGTAGGGATGACAATTAACAAACTTCTTGGCATGTGTTGGCAGCAACAATCTCCTGTGCTGTGAAAATTTCGGAGAGGAAATAATGCTGTGAATTAGAAGATGGTCACTGCCTCTACTATCTTAAAAAGAAATATTTGGTTATTGAAATTCTGTAGTTTAGCATCTAAAGGGGCATTTTTGCTTTTTTCATTTCTCTCTTAACATATCAATGTGGAAACTGAAAATCCATAGTGGATACAGGCAGATATGAAATAGCTTTGAGAGCAAATGCCATAGAAACTCTTGATAGCAAATGTAATTTATTTCTAAAAATTCAGGAAAATACTAGACCTCTGAAGTCATCCATAGCAGACAGCCTGATGTGTTTGCTAAGAAGAAAGTCAACACATCTGCCCACATCTGGACAGCCAAAAGAAGATGTGAGGGATGTGTCTAAAAGGTCCCTTTCTAACTCTATTTACCCTCTATCCAGAGGAGAAAACTGATTGTGTTTAACTGTATAGGCTACATGCAAAGGTAGGCTGGAGACAAGTTGTCTTTTAAAAATTGCTGGGGAGGGCTGAAATCAGTGCAGTGGTGTGAGAAAAGAGCTAAAAATAAATGGGTGGGCAGGAGGGATGGAGAGAGCAGGCAGCTGGAAGTACCAGAGGAGGAAGGAACCAGCCCATGAAGGGAAAGCTGATGATAATAAGAGGCCTAGGGAAGGGCAGATGCAAAGGGAATCAGTTTAGAAAACAAGAGTAGGAAAACCAGGTGAGGTGAGACATTTTGAAGGTGTCTGTATCCACTGGCAAGAGACCAGGACAAAGGGAGTGGAAAAGTAGCAATGCTCTGCAGAAAAGGAGGAGGCTGCGGCAGAGGAGCAGCCCCGGGGCAGGGCAGGGCACGGGGCACAAGCTGGAGTCCCAGCAGGGAACCTGTGGTCTGGGTTTTGCTGATTCCAGCAGGACAACCTGGACACAACACTGGGGACAGGAGTTCTGCCTCCCCAGCAGGGCTCAGCTTACACGGGGGGTCACCTCACGTGCTTTTCTCCACGGCCAGGAGGAAGCAGAGTGGTCACGTTCCCATTATTAATGCCCAGAAAGCCTCTTGGCTCATTTCCTAGACCCACACAGATGATCCACAGGTAGATACGGGCAATGGATTTGTCTGGCTTGCCCAGTGGTACCACAAAACTTTTTGCCTCTTCTGCAAAATCCTCCTGGGGGTCCGATGTTGGGGAAGATGAAACAGGGAAGCCTTATTGCCTGGCAAAAGATGCTGAGAACATGGAAACTACAGGTGAAATGGAAATGAAGGCATACTTTGAGATACCAGGCCTCAGTTACTGAACAACTGGAAACAATGGTGTGGCTGGCTGAAGATAATCCCCTCTGATTGAACAATACCTTCTGCTAGCAGACAGCTCCAAGGGTCAGAGCAGACCCTGCTAGCTTGGCAGAAAAGGTCCAAAGAGTGGTTTTTAGGGTTTAAAATGTAACACAGTATGGTAATGCAATGATTCTTATAGGCTGTATTTAAATGCTATAGGATTTGTATCTTGTACTAGATTGGTTGATGAAAATCAGAATATTCAACACAGAAGATGATTTATTGTATTGTACACGAGAATCTCACTCACTTTTTGCTCTCTCTCCTAGACCTCCCTCTTGCTCTCTCTCTTACTTCTGCTCCTCCTCTCTCTCTTAGACATCTCTTAGACCTCTCTCTTGCTGTTCTCTTTCTCTTTCCTGGCCTGCTTCGTGCTGCAGCTGGCAGCTCCAAGTAAGGCCCCTACATCCACACCCTTAGCAATAAACTTCACGCTCTAAANTGCTTTTCTCCATGGCCAGGAGGAAGCAGAGTGGTCACGTTCCCATTATTAATGCCCAGAAAGCTCATTTCCTAGACCCACACAGATGATCCACAGGTAGATACGGGCAATGGATTTGTCTGGCTTGCCCAGTGGTACCACAAAACTTTTTGCCTCTTCTGCAAAATCCTCCTGGGGGTCCGATGTTGGGGAAGATGAAACAGGGAAGCCTTATTGCCTGGCAAAAGATGCTGAGAACATGGAAACTACAGGTGAAATGGAAATGAAGGCATACTTTGAGATACCAGGCCTCAG
>VZTG01006022.1:347336-397105 GCA_013397845.1 Melanocharis versteri
TCACGCTCTAAAACCAAACTACAGAGATCTCTCGTCACCATCCATCCCAACCGTCCACTGGGACAGCCTCACAGTCCAGCAATGCAGAGGGGAAGCCAGACTCTGGCCAGGAATGTGTGTCCCCTCCTGGTCTTATCAGTCTGCAGCTGCACAGCCTTGGAGCTGCTCCAGCTGGAAGCTGGTGTAAATTTGCTATTAACTCAGCCTATTTCTAATAAAAAAATAACAGCAGCACTCCTGGGTCAGACCAACTGTCCATCTCGTCTAATTCCCTATAAAGAAAGAGGTTTTAAAAAGCTAATTGGTGGAGTTGCTTGGTACAAGGTGAGTGGGGTGGGTGAACACATGCAGTTAAATTTCATAGGTTCCAAGCCCTTTACTTGCAGGTGAAATATATTTCTGCTGTCTATTATGTCCTGCAGCAGGTTCAGGACTCTTCTGCAGCTAAACTGGCAGATCAATACTAGTGAAGGTTACATTTTTTTCACCAGTGAAGGTTATTTTTTGTTTGCTAGTCAACCAGGCCCTGAGCAAAAGCTTACATTATGTGGAAAGTGAATAGAAAGAGCCTGGGCTTAACAAACAAACCTCAGGAAGGATGAGGGAGGACTAATTTCTTGGAGGAATAACATAGCTCCATAAGACTGGGGCTGTCTTAGGCAGGGCCGTGGCAAACACCAGGAGAGAGGTGAGGTCTCTTATTCCCTCTTTCTCTAAGTGCAGTTAATTACTCATTGCAGCAGTGTGGGAAGTTTTTGGTGACTCTGCACTGCATTTTAGCAAGGAATGGACATCAGTGAGACTAACATGAGCACAGCAATTAGTGCTGGCTGTGGTTTAAACCCCCAGCCTTAAACCTCAGTGAAAACACTGGTTTTACCCAGTCAGTGTGCTTGGGTGCCATGCTCTTGACCTCTGCTGTGAGCAGGTCTGCAGGCAGGCCTTGAAAGCCTCCTTCTGCCTCAGAAAACTGCAGTAGATGTGAGATCAGCACACCCATGGTCCCCTTCCAGCCAGCACAGCCCAGTCGTGGTGGGAGCAAGGATTTTGTCGTTTGGGTTTCAGGGAGCTCTGCCATCAGTGCTCAAATCAAAGCTGCTGCAGGGAGCCCAGCACCCCAGAGGCTGCCCCAGGTGAGCAGACCCCTGCAAAGGCTGTGCAGCAGGAGGGCCCACCCTGTCCAGCAGCACAAGCACCCCCTGCCCTGCCAGCGAGGGGCTGGGACAGGCTGATGGGGACACAGCCCCCAGCAGCACCAGCAGAGCATCCTTGCCACTGCAAGAGGCTCATCGCAGCTCTGGCCTACGGGCTCCTTTCTGTAGCTGGAACCAGTGGTTTACATATAAATTACCTGATGAATGTGGCCTTGTTTTCCGTTCATGAATCATTCATGACCAGAGTCCAGTTTTGGCAAACGTGTATTTTCTGTGAGTATCCTCTCCTCTGAAGCTGAGCCCATCAGGGCTGTTGGCTACACAGAGCCCTCAATCAGGGTAGGTAACTCTCACAATCCAATCTCTGCCTCTTTCAATGGATGGCTTAGAGGCTTAAAACCAGGTGTACAATGGTAATCCCAAATAGTTTTCCTCAGACTTACCTTCAAAGGTGTCTGTTTTATGAGCAGCTATTCCTCAAACTTCCCTGTAGATAGAAATCTTGGCATGCCCCTGGGCTGCCATTACACAGCACATTGCAGCCACAACGCTCAGTCCTTCCCAAAAATCCCCCATAGGAGCCTGTCCCTGCTCCTGACACCCAGGTCCTCCTCCAGCTCCATTAAAATCTTTGTAATGCACCATTTATGCTTTATTTCACATGGTTATTAATGGGGTTTGCCCCCACTTGTTACTACATTGATTTTCCTCTAATTTCAAGTCTAAATTAACTCCTGGCTTATTTAAGTCATTTGTCCTCATGCCCATCACTGTTATTTCTTTTCAGCAGCAATTTTCTCCTTTGAGTGTTTGCCCCTCCATATGTTCCACTCCCAGTCTTTGCCTAACTAAACCAAGTGCTTTTTTCCTCTCTCAGCTGGACAGTCCCTGCATTCCTCTGATTGTCCTAGATCCCCTTATGGCACCATTTACTGTTTGAATTCTTCCCTCTCACTCTGGGGGGAAGAGAACTGTACACACTATTCTGATGAGGTCAGACCTACCTTTGTAAAATTGAATTAGTGCTTCTCTAGACCTCTAGCCTTAACTGAAAAAGTGAATTGGGTATATCTGATCATTTTTTCCTTGAAACCATATAATTGCCACTTAATGGTTAACCTGTGATGTCCGAGTGCATGCAGGTCTTTCTCATCCTCAGTCATCTCTAACAAATAACTGAAATTCTCACTAGTGCTCCATAAGAACTCGTCCATACATTACATATTTTTGTATTTTATCCCTTTTCTATTGCTTCAGTTCTCAAGGTCAGTCCTCAGTTAACAGCCTCGTCCTGGTTTGCATTGAGGATGCACCTTCCATCGCGTGAGCTCCGAGTGTCATTGTCACTCTCATCATTCCCTTCCAAGGTCAGTGCAGAAATGAAATGTGTTCAGATCCACTGCTGATCCTCGGGGATGTTTGCTGGTAACCTCACTTCAGAGTGATAATTCCCCTTTTGCTGCTCCCTGTCACGGGCTCCCCTTTAGCCAGTGCTGTTCCCACTTCACAGCTCCCATATAAATTCTCAGCGCTTTCAGCTGAGCTGATAATTTCCCATGTGGCACTATATCAAATGGCATCTTCGGTCCAGATAGATGAGATATCTTGCATTTCCTTTGTCTAGAAAAATCATTTATCTTATCAAATTTATCACAAACAGACAGGGTTTGCCCAGAAGAATTTAATCGTCAGCCAGGACGATCGTGACTGCAACAGAAAATTGGAGGGCAGGCTGTGCTCCCTGCAGCTCTGCTGGACACACACCCTGGTGGAGGGGACCCTAATTCCAGGGACAGTATTTCCTCACTGCTAACCCTTGAAATGACCCACTCTGTCACTGGAGGCTGTGGATAGACAGCGACCCTCGCTCCCAGTGCGGAGGCTGAAGTCATACAGTGATGGATTTTCATCCAGCAGTTACAGCCCAGCACTCCGAGAAGAGGAGCCAAAGAATTTACCTGGGTTTATTTGGCTGCTGTTATATATCTATTTGTTTATTACAAGGGGAAAAGTGCAGTGTTTTTTACACAAAACTGATATGTTTAGTGCTTTCATTTTATGTTTTGAGCAGTTAAGCTATTTGGTGTTTAAAGGTAGTATTGGTTCTTTATAACTCCATGCCGACAATAGGAGTCTAAGATAATGGAGCCTAAAGAGAGAGATTTTTCCATTCCCACATTGTTTCTGAAATATGGAGCAATCAAATGCACTCAATAGAAGGTTTCTATCAGTAAATCTTCAGTAAAAGTGTCTTTAAAACTTAGGTAGAAAGATTGCAGAAGGGAAAATGGCTCACAAAAATTCTGTAGATATTCCTTGAAGACCCTGGAACAGGCTTTCTCTAATCAGGATATCAAAATGCCTCCCTCATTCAGGCCATTCTGGTGCTTTGGACCCATTTCAGCAAAGCTCTTAAGTAATCAGCATTTGTATTAATTGGTACAGAAAACAAACACGCTTAAAGTTAAGCGCGGGCTTAACTCTCTGCGGGCTCTGCTCTCTGCTGTGCATGGAGAAGCAGGTTTCCACAGGGGATGAGGGATGGGATGCCTGTCCAAATGTCATCCTCCCTGCAAAGTGATTAAGGGGTGCTAATTAATGAAGGAGTATTTGCCTTTCCCTTGTCTCCTGCACAGAGGAAGGAAGGGTTAACGTGAGCCAGGCGTCCCCAGCACAGCGATGCCCGAGCGAGGTGGCAGAAGGCTCGTGCTGTCCCCTCCGGTGCCGCGGGATATCCTCAGCATCCATCACAAATATTTATTCCGTTTCTCAGGTTCATAATCTTCACCAAATCCTGCCTGCTGATCACAGCCCCAACATTCATTGTTTCCAGACCGCTGAGAAGTCCCCAGCCCCCCTGGGTGTCTGGTTTTAAATTCCTGCTTGTGCACATTTCCTGAAGTGAATAAAAATGTGCGACTTATCTGTACATGCAGTTGATATGATCTTCTGCAAAACCTGCCCACGGGCAATTATGCATTGAAAGGGCAATTACACACACAGAATGACCCAATTTGCATACAAAATCTCAATTATTGCCAAGAATTGCATGTATATTTTTGTGCAGTATTCAGAAAATTGGGCCCCAAAGACATAAACCCTGTCTTCTGCCGTCAAATCACTTTTTACTTGAAACAAGGAATGGAATATATATGAGACATATTAGAAAAAATATTATTGTCAGAAAATTAGGGTGGTCACATTGAGTCAGAGTGCAGGTCTGTCTCTACTCTCTCCACATCTCTCCCAGCTGAAGGATGAAGGAGATGAGCAGCATGTCCCAGGCCTGGCTCAGCACACTCCCTCAGCCTCCAGCACTCTGGGGCTCAGTGACTTTCAGCATCAAAGACGGGGTTTTAGTATTTAATACCCTGAATTATTCACTAATAAACGGATTATTGTTGCAGATAAAAATTCAAATATGGCATAAACCAATTTGGTTTGCTCACATTTGTCCATATCAATACAGCCTCTGATGAGTAGATGTGCTGCAGTGAGCAGATTCCCTGCTCTGCCTCGGCACCTCGGCAATGAGGGAGGAGAGGTGCCAACACGGGTGTCACTGCTTTGTCCTGCAGGGTGTGTCCATCAAGACCTCTGCCAGCACAGGCTGTGGGAGCCAGGTAAGAGCCAGCCCTCCTGCAGACCTCATGGGGCACCTTTGGCCTTGGCTGCAATAAGGACCAGAGGCAGAAACATCTGGGTTCAAGCTATTTCTCTGCAGGACTGATGGAGCTGATGGTCCCTGCTGCGGTAGTCACAGGACGAGGGGGAATGGCTCCAGACTGACAGAAGGCAGGTTTAGATCAGGTATTAGGAAGAAATTCTTCCTGTGAGGGTGGGGAGGGTGCTGAGGCCCTGGCACAGGCTGCCCAGAGAAGCTGCAGCTGCCCCTGGATCCCTGGCAGTGTCCAAGACCAGGCTGGACAGGGCTTGGAGCAGCCTGGGACAGTGGAAGATGTCCCTGCTCATGGCAGGGGGTGGAATTAAATGATCTTTAAGGTCCCCTCCAGCTCAAACTATTCTGTGCTCCTGTGAAATCCCCATCCCACCTACTTCAGAGTTTAAAATGTGGGACTTGAGACAAGGTTACTTCCGGATGCACGAAGACATCCTCTTGATAACAGAGCGACAATTTTTAGTGCCCTGAAATGTTTAGCATAACTTCCTAGGAGACAAAGAGACTGGGGTGGGGGGGGCGGGGGGAAGCAAGGAAGCCAGACAGCGAGGAAATGTTTATTTGCTTCATAAACTCCCTGTTAGCGAGGCCGGCAGCGCCTTGGTGCGTGACAGCCCACAAAACACGCGGCGTGCTCCGCATTGTCACCGCGATGCGCCCAATAAACCTTCCGCCGATAAATGCTCTCATTTAGCCAGTATATCTCGATAACCCCCACTTCCCGCTGTCACAGGTATTCAGAGTCAAAAAATAAGGCCACCCCTTATAAAAGTACATTTAATGAGAGTTTAATGTTGGCGCAGTAAATCTGCGAGCAGCTGGATGTGGTTTTAAGTTTCCTTGACGTCTTTTATTTGTTTAATGCATGGGTCTATAAAAGCCGTTTCTCTGAGCCTGCTAATGAGCAATGGGGGACTCGCAGCTATTTAAAACCTGGAACAAGGCATCAAAATGAAGAATGCAGTAAAGGCTGCTGGAGCAGGGAGCTCCAGATGTGACAGGCGGTGCTTTATGGGGCAGGAAGATGGAGCACCAGGCACGTGGCTGCGGTGTCACACCAGGCACAGGCTTGCTCCAGGAGCCCACAGGCTTTCTCTTCGTCGAGGTGAACAGAGCTAATGAACATGCCCCCTGTGGACACATGGAGTCCCAGAATGGTTTGGGCTGGAAGGAACCAGAAAGAACATCTCATTTCCACCCCCTGCCATGGGCAGGGACAACTTTCCACCATCCCATGTTGCTCCAAACCCCATCCAGCCTGGCCTTGAACACTTCCAGGGATGTGTCATCAACAACAACCAGCCCGGCTTTAGTCCGAGGTGCAGTGGGATCCTCGGCATGGAAGGCTGGGACAGAGGAAGGCTGGAGTGCCAAGAGTTAAGACCTCTGTGGAGATCCCCATGAGTTTGAAGTAGACTTCCATGGCTACAGCAAGGCTCTGAAACACCTCTGCTGCAGAGAACTTCTCTGTGATTGAATTTCCAAAATCTGTCTGCGCCGTTCAGCTCATCCAAAGCGAGGAATGATCCCCAAAACGCACGTGGAAGGAGGGTCGGTGACAGTTCCAGCCAGCACAGTGTAGGGTCAGCTCCCATCACGCAGTGGGAGCTTGTTCCTGGGGAAGATGCAGCTGTGGAGAGCCCTGAGGGGTCACCACCACCTGCTCCTGCCCTCCTGGGTGCTGAGGATGATGATGCTGGACCTCAGAAAGAGCTGTGAGAAGGCAGAGCCCGTCCATGCACTCATCACTGCACAAAGGAAAGTAAACACCCAGGAATGTCCAGAATCAGCCAGACCTGGGGAAGGCTTTTCTTTGAACATTTCCCATCAGAAAGATGAAGTTATTAATTGAAGTAATTTTTTGAATAAATTTTGGGTTGAGAAATTGTTTTGGAGAAAGAAATCCTTCAGAGAAAAATCTAAACTAGGGTATTTTTTCTCTATGCCTTTGAACAAAGTATTTCTACATTATATAACAACAAGACATCTATTTTATTTTAAATTAATTAAAAATGGATAATGAGAGTCTTTGGTTTCATGAGGAAGACTTTTTTACTTTAATTTCCCTGAATGAATTTCATAAATTGCTTCAGCTTGACATGAAATGATTTCTTTTTACATTTCCTCATTCGGGTTGTGCAAATGACAGAAAAATCAGTTCTTTGTACATCTTTACTCTTGAATTTATTGAATTCCTCTGTGAAGATGGAACGGATGGGAACCCTTGCAAACTGAGTAATTCAGATGAATGGTGTCTTCAAAGTCAATTACCACTGTGCAGAGATGGTATCTACTTCTGCCTCATCTGGACTTTCCAGCTCAATTTTTGCTATCCCAGAACTTTCCGAAGATTCTTTAATTTATTTTCCAGGCAAACTGGCTCAGTTGTGCATATGGATTAATTAGAGCAAGGAGGTCTAAACCAGCTCCCAAATTCCAAGTGCTGCAGTGTAGGATAAGCCACCAATGGTTTTCCCTCCCTGATCCACACACCTGCTTTATGAACGAGTTACTGGCAGCTCCAGCCCACCCAGTCTGGACCCAGCAAAGGGCAGAACAGCTCAGTTTCCACCAGACACAAGTGGCTGAGGGACAGGCCAGCCCCAAGCCCCAGCAGGGCACCAGTGCCCCAGAGCCTCCTAATGAGGCACAGCAGGTTCCTTCTTGCTGTATCCAATGAGGGGAAAACACTGATAACTCTGTAAATACCATGAACATTGTGCACATTAAAGCTCGTGAAAGACAAGCATTTCACTTCGCTGCCTGGGGGCTCGGAGCAGGAGAGCTGCCTGCCTGCTGCTCCTCGGCTGCCCAAGGTACCTCTGAGCAAGCAAAGCCATGGATTTAAAGCCCCTTACCTGCTCTAACTGCCCTCCACGGGCAGAAAACCACTATATTACTTCTTCCCCATTATTTGCCTTCCTGTTTAGTCTGGCAATGTGCTGTTAATGCTTCCCCTTCTCTGTTGCTGGGGAGATAATAAATAAGGGCAATTATTCTTATCAGAGTTGCAGTAAGAAAGACGACTTCCTCCAGTGCGATGTAAATGCCACTTTTCATTCTTACTTTTATGATTCTTTAGCCAGTTATGGATCCATGTAGCTGTGCTTATATCAAAGCCAGTTTTAATTTATTTTGAGATTAAAATTTTATGAGAGATTGCATCAGATGCTTTTCTAAAATTCAAATAGACTACACCCACCACATCCCCTTCAGCTAGTAACTGTAATTCTATTTTAATATGATATTGAATTTGTCTGCAAGTTTATTATTTTTTTTTCTGTACAAACCCACCCTCAAAGAAATATTTATCTCCTAATATTTGCTTTGAAATGAGAAATTCAATGTATGGTAACTGTGTCATTCTCTCTCCGATCTTCTGATGAGTAGTACAATATTTGCATTTCTTCCTTCTTCTGATGCACCTCAGATATCAACCTGCCCAAAGGGGACCTACAGGGAAGACAGAGGGATTCTTCATGTGGAGCTGTAGGGACAGGACAAAGTGGAATGGCTTCAAACTGAAAGAGAGTAGGTTTAGATTTGATGTTCAGAAGAAATTCCTTACTGAGGAGGTGCTGAGGCCCTGGCACAGGGTGCCCAGAGCAGCTGTGGCTGCCCCTGGATCCCTGGCAGTGCCCAAGGCCAGGCTGGACAGGGCTGGGAGCAGCCTGGGACAGTGGAAGGTGTCCCTGCCCATGTCCCTGCCCCTGGCACTGGATGATTTTTAAAGTTCCCTCCAACTCAAACTCTTCCAGGATTCAATGATCCTACCCGCAGTTTCTCAGAAATAAATTAAAACAGGTCAGTGACGTTCGCAATTTTAGGAGCCAGAATCCCACTTTGGGTCACGGACGCCTGGCTGAGAAGGATGGCTCTTCCACAGGAAGGTCGGCCAGGCCCCCTGGTGTCTCAGGGGCCGATGGCCTGAGGTGGCCCTGGGAGGCCAAGGCCAGCCAGACCCAACTGGCAGCTTTTGTCCGGCAGCAATCCTTGGACGTTTGCAGTTTCAGGAGGTGAAATCCCACTTCTGGCACCAGGCTCCTTGCCTTGGAGGACAGCTCTTCTCCACAGGAAGGAAAGTCTGGTTTCCTGGTGCTCAAGTGTCTCAGCAGCAGCTGAGAGGCGTCCCATGGGAGACCAGGGCCGGACAGAGCCTTTGTCCCTGGCAGCTTTTGTCTGGGAGTAATCGTCCGACATTCACAGTTTTAGGAGGTGAAATCCCACCTGCAGCATCAGGCCCCTGCCAGGGAGGACGGCTCTTTTCCACAGGACAGAATTCAGGGCCCACTTCATTGAAGTGACCCCTGCACCAGGCCAGGAATTTGTTTACTCTCTGAATTTCCACCAACAGTTGTGAAATGATGGAAATATTCTTTTTCCCCTTATTTTTCTGCAAGAATTGTTTGCCTCAACAATATACACTCTGCAACGAACAAACAGAAAGAGGCAGATCGAGATATTCAGCCAGAGGTTTCTTTCCCAAGGTTCTTTCTCTGCTCTATCCCACTGTTCGCACTGCAATAACTCTTGCTGTCGTGGAGCCAATCTGTGCCCATTTCCAGGGGGAGTGGAGCTGCACGTGTGGGTTTAGGGCCTGTCACAGTCTGTGTTGGATGAACTCTCCAGCCGCGCTGAGGGAGGAGCTCCAGGCTCCGCAGCACCCTTGGGAAGGCTGAGAGCACCATTGGGGGGTAGGGCTGGAGCTGCTGAGCTCCACCTGAGCCTGAATCACCTGAAACTGTCTTGGCCCTCTGCCAACGGGGTATTTCTGCCTGTGGGTGATAATTTTCTGGGTGGAGAGGATGAGGTGCTAATCTCCCCTAAAAATGAGAGGCTCCATCACAGGATGATGAATTCAGATCGCTGTAAGAAGAAAAGGGGAGACTTCCAGGGATCATTCTCTGTCCTCTTCCCGTTCCTTACCCATCACCCCTCTTTTCCCTATTCATGGTAAACATTTGTGCAACTCCAAGAAGACTGCTTGACCCCGGGGGATGCTGCAGAACACGAATCCAGCTCAGTCCAACACAGCTCAGCTCCAGCAAGGATGCCAGTGGAGAAGCTGTGACACTGCTGCCACCCCCTGTGTCCCTGGCACCTCCCACCCTGGTGGTGTGAGCCATCAATAAGCGTTCACTCTGCTGGGGCTTGGCTCTCTGCTACCCCCCCAGCCAGAGCAAAGCCAGCTCTGCTCTGCCCAGTTGTTCTTAGAAAAGAAAACGTGATTTGATCTTGGTTTAGATGCAGACATTCAGTTTATTAATAATTATGTGAGCTGCAGCAGCAAGGACTAGACCTAATTCCCATGAATGGCAAGCTCATTGAAAAAAGTGGCCCAGTTTGGGGATGAATCACCTTTTCTGTATCAGTGGGGAGGTTCAGATAAAACATGTTACTGATGCTGATTCTGTCCTCGCTGAGCTCCAGCTCCTAATGGAGATCAAAGATCCCATTAGACAGATTTGATGAAGAGACAGTCCCTCATTATAGAGTTTGAACAAGCCGAACAGAACCCATAAATAAAACCCAGGGCCTGCTCTTTCTCTTGGCACAGAACCTGGCTGTCCCTCTGGCACAGCCTGTGCTCATCTAAAACATCCCAAGTAAGGATTTTATAAACTCATTTCCAGAGTTCACTGGAGTTCTAACAAATCTGTCCTGCTCTCTGACATGAAGGAACGCAGGAATAGTTCATTGGTTTAAATTAAAAATAAACAAATGGGATGAAAATGCTCTGAGAAGGAGTCATCAAGGCGCTGAGGCTGTGAATGTAATTTAAATAACAAACTTCTATGGGACACAAGTGAGAATTCAAGTATTGGAATAACTTGGCCTTTGGGGGCTTGGATTGGTTATTTTTTGCTTGCCCAGGGACATCAGCTGTGCTGTGCCAGGAGGAAGCTGCTGGAAAGGAGCAGGAGCAAAGCATTGGACAGGAGTGGATGATCACCAGAGTCTCCTGTTCACAGCAGTTCTGTTGTCACTGACTTCCAGAAGAGATTTACAGCCCTTGCCATCCAAGCAGCCAGCTCATCTCCCCAGCAGCATTAGTGCAGCCCACAGCAGTGGGGAGGCTCTCTGCTAGTCCAAGACATCCTCTCCAGTACTTTTCCTGTCCTTTCTTGGCCTCTGTGTAATTATATAAATCTTCTGCCGTGCCTTGAGGCCCCATACTACAGGGATCTCCCCAGATTAGATTAACAGACCCCACACACCAGACCAGCTAAAAATCAAGGTTTGAATTTCCATGGCAAACATATTTCAAAACTTGGTGTCATTCTGTTTTGCAGCGCTCTTCACCTTCTCCACATTTAATCAATATCCCCAGAAGAAAAAAAACCAAATATATTTAAAAGCCAACCTCAGCTTATTGGCTGAAATCTCATCAACAGGAGCTCAGCCTGATGCACTTCAGAGTTTTAATCTGTGGGGTGTTTTAGCTGTCTGCTGGCTTTGTCTCCTCTTGGTGACTGGATATGACTTTCCCTGGAGAGGAAAGTCCTCACCATTTCCCGGCTCCTGCTGTTCTGTTCCTACCTGGAGAGAATGAAACAGAGAGAAATTCAGGGCAAGACGCCTCCAATTTGTTCCCCTAGTGCAGCCCTGTGGCTGCAGCCTCAATCAGCTTCACACTAAACACTTTAGTTAATTGGCAACAAATTGGGAGATATGAGCTGATTGCAATAAATATTTTATTAATTTTAAAAAACAAAGGGTTGCATCCCTTCTCACCCAGTTTGATTGTGCACAGTCACACGTATTAATGTGTAATTGCCACATCAATTGGCACTCGTGGGCTCAGAAGGAGCTCGTTATGAGAAATACTTATGCACGTATCCTCAGCAGGTGTCAATCAGCATCGTGCCATTGAGATCAATGGAGCTGGGCTCATTTATAGAGTTAAAGCTCCAGCAGCTCACCTGCAAAATAAACCCTGGAGTATGTCCTCAAATATAAGCTAGGCAGAGGAAGAACAGATTTTTCTCTGCAATTTTTATTTACATAAAAATGCCATTTTCTCTATCCCCGTATCTCACCTCTGTGCAGAAACAAGTTGGTTCGGTTTTGGTTGTTTTTTTTTTTTGCAATAAACCTCTTGACTGAAACACAAATATTCAAACCCAGTCATGCTGTAGTTATCCACAACCCAGATTTTCCTGCTTGGGTTTGGGGGATACACTGCAGGTGTAAGCCCTGAGCTGCTGAAGTTCTGCTGGCCAGGCCAGGCTCATCTCACCCCACACCAGCACGACACAGGGAATGTTCCAGGCCAGGGCTTGGGAGCCCTCGTTCTGCCCTTCCCATCTCCGTTTGGAGGTGGCAATGATAAAATCAAGTGTGGTGTGTGTCAGGGACGTGTGGCAGAGCAATGACAAGAAGTGGTTGAATTATTCATGGGGAATAAATTAGCGAGGAGCAGAGCCCCTTCCCGGCTCAGGAGGGTTTTGTGAGGTGTCTCTGAGCTGCTGGAGCCAAGAGCAGCCCCAGTGAACCCCCAGACCCGTGCTGAGGGAAAACTGGTACCAGAAACAGCCCCACGACTACGACTGGTAGGCACCCACTACAGCCAGGGCCAGGCTGGGATTTCATTAGGAAACGGGATTTTCATTTTCATCAGAATCTTGCACAGGAAGTCGCTGATTTCCATAATATTTTTGATGGGTAAAAGTCAAAATAAAGTGCTTCTCTCTCATTTTGATAAGGAAAAAAACATCATCTCCTTAGCTGACTCAATTCAGTTCTTTACTTTTCTGCAGGATTCAGATGTTCTCACATATTGGAGACAAAGAACCCCAATAATACTGAATATTTATTCTTCTTTTTTGGTAACATGCCCATTCTATGGAAAAGGTAAACCATTTTCCTTCTCTTTGCTTTTTAATTTGAGGGTTTTCTGTAGAACAAAAATTCCTCTTCTATGACCGATTTGTCGTGTGGATGGGATGAATAATTTTTCAGGCTGTATTTTCCTCACAGGTTGTTTACTTTGATTACTTACTAGTCATTCTGTGGGATATTTGAGCTGTCACTGAAGTCATTTTGCCTTTCTTTCTGCTCCTAGAACAGAGGACAAACTGTTTAAACAGCAAAATGATGAACAGCAACTAAAGAAATGTAAATAATTCATAAATACTTGTTTCTGCTCTTCCTGGGGGCCGCGCACAGCACAGCTCCACAAACAGAAACCTGTTGGTGCAATGATGTTCCCAGCCCCTTTTCCATCTCTGTTTGCAAACAGCAGCATAAAAGCAGAGCAAACAGTTGCAACCAGCTGTACTGAAAGGGGCAAGATAAGGCACAGCAATAAATGTCTTCCCATCCCAAAGAAATGGGATTAGCCTGCTCTCATTAGTGTTTTATTTGATAAAGAGTTCAGAGGGAGGGCTCAGGACTCGCAATGGGGTGATCTGCCGGGTCACACAACTGAAGACAGTGTCACGAGGCGTGATGAATTTAAATTCACCATCTTGCTTTAAAATGTGGGGGTTTCTTCTCTTTTTTTCAGGTCTGCAGGTGGGGTGTTTTATTAGTACAGTCTGGGGTGCCAGGGTACCTGAGGCAAAGGTGCAGAGAGGTGACATTATTTACAAGGGGCTTGACTGGAGGCAAAAAATAAATGGAGATGATGAAAGAAAATAATGAAAAATCTTCAGCTAAAATATCCATTGAAACGTTCTGGTATTTAAGGAATAAAGTGAATAAATATTGAAGGAATTGAAGTGCATAAAACAGCTCCTCAGGGGAGGAGGAGTGGAGCCAGCTGGGACCATGGATGTGTGGGGCAGGGGAGGAGGAGTGGAGCCAGCTGGGACCATGGATGTGTGGGGCAGGGGAGGAGAGCTGGGCTCACGGCAAGGATCCCTGTGGGATCGGGGGAAGTGGTCAGCTGGAGCCAAGGAAAGGTGAGGCCTTTTCCCAACCCAACCTCCTCCCCAGCACGTCCCTGGGAGATGAATGCCAGCAGCGGTGGTGAACACTTCCCAGGGATGCATGTCTCCGTCTGAACTTCCAGAAGCATCACATTTGTCCGAGAAAGAGAGTGAGATCTCTCCCTTGGCAGCTCCTCCACCTTACGCACCTCTGAAGCAGAGACAAGTGATTGCACAGCCAGCAGCCAGCAGCTGCTCCAGGCTGCCAGAGCTCATCCCACCCAGCTCAGATCCAGCTCCAGGCACAAGGCAGGGTTTTCTAAAGGTGGGACCTGTGCTCCACCAAAAAGGTGCTCCAAGGATGGCTCCAGGAGGTGTGAGTGGCGTCCTCAGCCTTTCATTTAAACACATACCTGAGTAAATAAATGACAAAGAGTAAAGTATTTCAGACTTTTCAGTTTGGCAGGGGGCTGTTTCTCCCATCGTTGCAAGCTCCATGTTGTCAACTGAAAAAAATGGGCAATAATAGGTGGATGAGAGTGGTTAAATTTGTGTAACCCTCTGGAGAGAGCTCCCCAAGTGACCATAGATTTATTATTTACCTCCCAGAAGGTACAAGTTTACTATTGGCTCCCTCCTGACTCTTTTCTCCCTTCACTTTTCTTTTTTCTGCCAGCACAGACAGTTGCTGTACTTGTCTTCTGCTAAGCAAAGGGCCTTTATTCATATAAACAAGGAGGGGAAGAGAAATGGGTGGCAGGAGTGCCAGGACTTTCTCATACCATCAGTCCAGCTCTCTGCAATGTTTTATGGTAGGACAGAAAAAAAAAAAAATAAAAACCAGACCAAACCAAACCAAACAAATCACGGGCACACATCCTACTCCACCACTTTTCCAGCGGAGGAGATTTCCAGGGTCAAAGCTGTGTGGATGAGCTCTTCCAGCGGCCCCTGACGTCACCTTGCAGAGCCGCCAAGTCCCCTGCTCTTCAATCCCTCTTTGTGTTTCACCCAGCCTAATTAAGTTACTTAATTCCATTTGGTGGCTGCGCCGTGGGAGCAAAGCTCTGTTCCAGCAATGTTAACGAGCCTGGATGAGGAGGTAAAGCCCCCGCCAGTGTGGGGTTTGCTGGCGGGGTAGGGCAGGGTCAGCCCCAGGTTCAGGTCCCTCTTTTCACACCTCCGAGCCCCTCACACAAACCACAGCCTGACAGCAGCACCGGTAGGAGCTGAAATGTGCCTCGAGCTTTGACCCTGGGCGTATTTTTGAACAGCAATGATTTTGGTTTTCCCTAAAGTGACTCTTCTTGGGACACGCTGGGTCGCTGGGGGAGAAGGGAGTTTATTGCAGCTGACCCCTCTCCTGCTGCCAAGAAATCCTCCCGGTGCCCATGAGCTCCTTCATCCCACAGGATCAATGCTGCAGATTTAATTGATGGCTCCTTCATCGAGCCTTTCTTCCCTCAGTAAATTCACTTCCCCACAGCCAGCATTAGCATGGTCAAGTGAACTCTTTTGCAATCGATGGCCAAGGGTGAGGAAGTTTTCCTGAGAAAATGATTGTGTTAGCAAACTTGGAGAGTTTGCTGCTGGGGCAGACTGGGAGGGATGAAAGGAACAGCACTCGGCTTCTCTTAGGCTGTTTTATTCCTATACTTTTTGTGTAGTTTGCATAATAATGCAATAGAGTTGACAAAAGATTTATTCCTGGCGCCTATAAAATGACACAACACAATGAGTTTTAAATGGAGAGGGAAAAAAAATCCAAGAGAAAAGGTAAATAAGTGGGCTCTTCTTAAACTCTATAAATGTTATGGACAGAAATTCAATTAGTGCCGAGAAAGCTGCAGAAGCATTCATTTTTCCTTACTTTTTTTTCAAGCCTTTTAATGTCCAGGCAACGCGGCTTATTTAAAAGATGCCAGTTGTGCCTGTGCACAGGCATCAAGGCACATACAGGCAATGTTCATGTGTGTGTGTAAAACCATCCCTGTTCTTCTCCTTTCTACCCAGGCACAGCTGTTCTCTTTGATGATGGAGCACCACTTGTTGAAGTAGAAATATTTTTATAGATTATGTGTAATCTTAAACTGGTGGTGCTCAGCCATGGGCTATAGTGGGTGAACAGAGTTTATATAAATCAATAAGTCTCACAGAGCACATTTTGGTTTGGAGCACATGTTTGGACTGAGAAGGAGCTGTTTATATGAGCACCAGGCACCCAAGCCTTTTACAGCTCACCTTGCATTTTATGGCTGTATCAGATTCTCACCCTGAGCTGTAAGTCCCCAGAGAAGACTTCACACAGGTGTTTATCCTTTTGGAAAGTGTTTTTAAGGCTTTTCCTTGCCTGCCTGACGATAGATCCTCTCAGTACAGAGCACCACCAGCCCCCAGGCAGCCTCTCTGTGCCGGGGACACGCTGCCTCGCTGGTGGGGGTGTGTTCACCACACCAGGCTTTGCCCACATCCATCTTTACTGGCTTTCCACTTCCTAGATTAAAGATTAAAAACCATAAGCCAGCAATCTTGCCTTATTCTTGCTGTCAACAGGAGCTGGCTGAAGCTGAGGAGGGTTTTGCAGAGCTGCTCCCACTTGTCAGCTGAGCAGGGAGAGCTCCTTCCCCCATGGGAGCTGCCACGCCACCCCTCTGACACAGCCAAGCACTGATGTGCCTTCTTGGCGTGTTTCCTTCTGCAGAGGGACCTCTCCAGGACGTGGTGCTTGGAAAAGGAGCCATGGAAAAGGTGGCTTGTTGCCTGTATCATGGAGTCCCAGAATGGTTTGGGTTGGGAGGGACCTAAAGCTCGTCTCATTCCACCCCCTGCCATGGGCAGAGACACCTTCCACTGTCTCAGGGTGCTCCAAGCCTCGTCCAACCTGGCCTTGGACACTTCCAGGGATCCAGGGGCAGCCACAGCTTCTCTGGGAAATACACACACTCAGCCTCAGCACTTCTTGAAATACCTGTTGGACTGCACACGGGGTCATTTGGGGGCTGTGGCCACTGGGGCTCTCACCAAAGGCTGACAAAATGCTTGGACATCCCAAGCACTGCTTTCTGCAGGACATTTCCCTGGGAGCAGGGGAAGGGCAGGGAATCGCCGGGCGCTGTGTCTGCGGCAGCTAAAGCAAACCAAGAGCACCATCTGCTGTCGTGCCTGGCAGGGCTCGCTGCTGCTGGCACGGCTGGGGCTCGGGGAAGGGGCTCTTATCGCAGGCAGGTTTCTGGACTGGTGCACTGAGAGCTGCTCAGCAGCTCATTAGAGTTTACTAATAAGGAAAGCTCACAGAGGAATGGATTTTTCTATTCAGCACCTACATCACGAGCAAAACTCAGCGTTTACAGCTGCACAGCGAGCCCCTCGCAATTGCACGGGGTGCAACGCCACAATAAACCTATTTTCCAGGGTGCAATAATGCACATTATGGACTGTGCAGCCAATTAAAAGGATCATAAAACAAAACACTGGCTTGCACTTTTTGGTAGACATAACCTGTTTGAACACCAGTTGAAGGAACATGTTACCCTGTATTGTGTCAGCTCCAGACAGAAGAGTTTTTATAAAAATGGAGCAGGAATGGCACATCTGGAGGGATGGATCCATCATTTCCAGGCTGTGCTGAGTGGCCTGCCCTCAGCCTGCCAGGAAAGCACTTGCTTGAATGGTGATTAATTATTTATTTATTGTATTATTTGATGCTCTCTTATTAGTTTGATATTTTGCTCTGATTTGCTTAAGGGGGCAGTATGCTATTTATTTATTTATTTATAGGATGGGTGTTTGTGCATTTGTTTACAGTTTGGGGGTTTTTGTTGTTAAACCCAGACTGATACTTTTCATTATTGCTGGTGGCTCCCAGGGGTTTTGCAGTCAGTGGGCAGGGGAGCGTCAGGGCAGCCCCATCATATAGGGGAGGATGGATGGGGGGTGGATGGGGCAAAATCCTTCACTATTTAATATATTTATTATTGACCTGAAAAGCCCTGTAACAACCCTGGCTGGCTGTCCCTGCTGTGGCCATGGAAGCAAATCAAAGGAAGAACTTTTCCCTATCTTGGTCATCATTAGACCACATCTGCAACCCATTTTGGGTCACCCAGCGGAAGATAAACTTCAGGGCAGACATGAGCACTGGGGCACTGATCAGAGGCTCTCTCCAGCTGGTAGCAAGTGTTGCTGTTTTGATTCAGGAGCATTTTATACACACTTTGATTTTGTGGAATAAACAGCCAAGGCACAGATCAACTGGCCTCATTTTTACAGGGAGACTTTTAAACCCTTCCCTGCCAGATCACAAAATGCATCATTTGCAGTCAGAGTTCTCTAAAATAAATTTGGGTTGATGCACGCTCTCACAATGAAGGCAGAGGCTGAATCACAAATCTGAAGACAGTAACTTCATTTATTTTCTGTTCTTTTCCTCTTCCACATTGTCTCAAGTTTCAGCAGAGGGGTAAGTTCTAGGGCCAGGTGTGATCCAGGCATTTTACTCCCAGCCCCACAGAATTACAGAGTGCTTGGAATCATAGAAAGGCTTGGGTTGGAAATTACCTTTAGGATCATCCATCCCCTGCCATGGGCAGGGACACCTCCCACTGTCCCAGGCTGCTCCAAGCCCTGTCCAGCCTGGCCTTGGACACTGCCAGGGATCCAGGGGCAGCCACAGCTTCTCTGGGCACCCTGTGCCAGGGCCTCCCCACCCTCACAGGGAACAATTCCTGCCCAATATCCCATCTAAATCTACCCTCCTTCAGCTTAAAGCCATTTCCCCCTGTCCTATCACAGCAAAAAGTCCCTGTCCATCCTCCCCGTAGGCCCTCTTTAGGTACTGGAATGCTGCCATCAGACCCTCCCAGCGGTGTTCCATTGCTCCTGCCATCGCTCCCAGGTTTCCTGCGGACACAGAGCAGTGGGGTCCGTCGTGAGATGAGCTCCAGGAGGGACTGGGCTGGGCTCAGCAGCTTCTCGTGCTTGTTGAGTGGTACCTGCAGCGGGATGAGGCACTTCAGAAAGCATTCGATGCTCTTCTCATGCATTCTTAGAAAACAATTAGCAGCAGGAGTGATGAATGTGCTTCTAATTACATCCTCGCTGTCTCACCCCCTCCCAGTCATGAACTACTTCAATAAGTAAAGGGCATTCAGGAAAAAAAACAGGTTTCATTCACTGACAAGTGACTCAAGGGAGAGTTTCACACCTCGTTTATCCTGAGCCCCCAAAATACCTCCACGGATTTTGCACATTGGGGTGTCACCTCTCTGTGTAGTGCTGCCATTTCCCGGTGGTATTTCGGGTAGTGCAACATTTGGATGCACTTTGTATTGCTTCCATTATGGTCCAAAATTACACTTTTTATAAGGGCATTGTGTGATAGGGCAAGGGGGAATGGCTTTAAACTGCCAAAGGGCAGGGCTAGATTTGATGTTGGGAAGGAATTCTCCCTGTGAGGGTGAGGAGGCCCTGGCACAGGGTGCCCAGAGAAGCTGTGGCTGCCCCTGGATCCCTGGCAGTGCCCAAGGCCAGGCTGGACACTGGGGCTTGGAGCAGCCTGGGACAGTGGAAGGTGTCCCTGCCATGGCAGGGGTGGCACTGGATGAGCTTTAAGGTCCCTCCCAACCCAACCCATTTTGTGATCCTGTGAAAAGCAGCTCCCAGCTCAGGGAGAGGCTCAGGTACTGTGATACAGACAAGACAAACCAGTGTGACCTTTAAAATACAGTTTTTGGCCGTTACATCCTTGGATAAAAACAGTTACCTGAGGCTCGCCGGTGTTCGTAGAGGAAGCCTGACCTGGTATCTGATTCGGAGAACAAGTCTCTGCTTCATCCAGCCTTGTAAGCCTGTTCAGACAGCCCCAGTAACACACAAAAACATGCATTTTTTCCAGGAGATCAACACTCCAGCTACCTGTCCCAGCTGCCGATCTGACAGCAAACCGCTCCGCGAGCAGCAGCGCTGGTGGAACAGCTCAGCCCTGGTTCCCTTCCAAATCCCCGCAAAGATTTGCATCCATCTCATTTTAATCGGCCTCTGCCGGTCTCTCCTTTGTTTCTGCGAGTTGTTCTCGTTCCATACACAGCGTTTGCGTTTGGTGAAGGCTGTGGATGCTCGGCCGGCGCTGGGGGGCTGCGCCTCCAGCCTGCCCCACTGCAGCTCCCGAATCAGCTCGCTGTTGTCCCTGGGCGCTTCTCCCCTCCTCCCTCTGAAAGGCTTGTAAAGAGAGAGGCTCGTCAAACCCTCTTTGGAGCGGCTCGTCATGGCTGTATCACCCGAGCATCCACTCCTGCCCACGGAACCGCGCTGGACCAGCATTATCCTCGGCAGCATTTTCCACTCACGGGACTGGAGCGAGCACTGATCAATGCACGCTAAAATAGCACTAAGCTACATAAGTACAGAGCTCTGTTTTGTAATTATTTGCAGTGCTTGACTATAAGCTCGAAAATAACATTTATCTCGCCGAGTGTGACCTTCTCCGTGTGCTTTTCTATGGAGTTTTCAGACTTCCCTGCAAACAGGTAGCGCAGGCAGGCTGGGAGAGGGCCCGAGAAAAGTCACAGTTCCTAACGTGGGAGGGCAGAAGAAAGGGCAGCTGCAGCAATTTGTCATGATACCCCAAACTTTAAGGAATGCTGGTGCACAAAATAAATTTGAAACTGTTTAGTATCTACATTGCCAATGCTAACAAATAAATTGAGCTTATTCTCAGCTTTGGAAAAGGGCACAGTGCAAGGCAAGGTGGGATGTGATCAGAGACTACGGTAAAACAGCATAATTCTAAATCTATTATCTAAAATACATAGCTCACTGTCTTTTAGACTGTAATTGAGACTTCTCTTTTCCTCTGTGGATTTATCTTGTTCTTCACTTGGCTCATGGCAGTCAGATAGATGGCTTCATCTTGCCAGGAAAACTTCCAGTTCTTCAGAACCCTCCTTTATTTTTTTTTTCTCCTTTTTTTTTCCCCCTTTTTGTTCTTTTCCTGTTTGTGATTAATGCGAGTCACAGAATATTTTATATTTGGGATCCTGTTATTTGCAGACAGTAATCAAACGTGTTTGGGTAGCAGCCAGATGCTCGGCATATGCAGCAGAGGAGTGAGATGAAAGGCTGGAGGTAAACAGGGAAGACACACACACTGATGGAGGGACTGACCCCCACCCCTCCCTGTGCTGCTGCATGAGCCAAAATAGGAGCCAGTCAGAAAAGGTAAATAAAAACCGAATTCAGATGGAAACCAGAAGTAATTTGAAGGATAATTTTTTAATTAAAAAGCCAGTATGGGATAGCAAGTTTAGAAAGATTGCTTCTGAAAGCTTAAGGCTCTGTTTCTCTGCCCTCTATCTTTAGCTTTTTTTATTGACATGGAATGAGGAGAGAGCTTTTCCTAGGTGCCTTATAGGAAAGCACAATTCATGCTATAAGCGTCTTTCTCATTTCCATCCAGTATTACTGCTGTGCCCTCTGAAAGTTTGCAAAAACAATACAAATAGAGAAGAGAGGAGCTATCTGCTTCCAAATGATCTATCTCAAGCAGGGGGCACATGGATGCAGAGCTGGAACAGCTTCTAATTGTCTTGCAAGGATAATTTAAATTAGTTCAACTCTTTATTTATGAGTGTGACATTTATTCCTTTGTATTACAGCCATTCCTAAACGCCTTAATGTGGGATCAATAGCACTTTGCACCAGCCAGACCTGCACAACGTGCTGCTCCTCGGGGAGGATTTGTTTGGCTGGCCACGGCTGTTTGCCTGACCCACCTTCAGCCAAGGTGTGAAGGACGGGCCCTGCGAGGTGGATTTTGTTTCCCTGGGTGTAGCTCCTGGTGCCCAGGCAGGCATTTGTGCAGTGATGCCACCAACTCACCAAGGACGTGTGGCCTTTTGCCTGGATGGAGATAAACAGGACAAGGAGAGAGAGAGAGGATGAGTGTGGTCACAAATATCAGCATGGAAAACGTGGAGCTGGAAATCTTACTGCATAGAAGCTAAAATAATCCCACTCTACACAGTCACTGCAAATTCACAATGTATATGACAGGGAATATGTTCTGAGCCCTTTCTCTGCCTTTATCTTGCTGTTCCAATAATCCATCCCAGTAGATAAAATCAGTCAAGAAATGTCTGTGTGGTGCTCTCCAGATTTTATCCCTGGAGAGCTGATGGCAGGGGAAAGTGCTGCTCCCCAAATCACACCTGCCTGTGGTAGGAGAAGTTTAAGCTTTTGATTTGCTTTCTGTAGCCACAAATGGATGAGTTTAATAAAATAAATTATTTCTATGCAGTGCCTGTATAAGAGGATGGAATTCCAGCAGAGGCCAGAGGAAAGTGCAAGGAATGGTTATGGCAGGAGAATAATCTGCAATCCAGTCTGCCGTGAGGTATGTGGTGTTGGAGACTGGGAACTGCTGTGTCTGTGAGAGATCAATGCCAAAAAAACTTTTCAGAGGAATTTCTTAGATGGGAGATCCCTCTGCAAGGTGTCACACTCTCTGCAATTACACACCCGTGCCTGTCTGCAAGAACGGAGCAGGTGCTTCTGAAACTTCAGGGTAGATCAATCAAATTAAGGAGGCAAAAGCAGTGCTGGAGTTTGATCTGGCTTTAGCAGACACAGATCAGAGCAGCTCCAGCCAAGTGAGGGGCAAGTGACTGAAATCAGAGAAGCAAGTTAGAGACTGCCAGGCCAGAAAGGGACATTCCACAAGGCCACTGATGCTGGCACAGGCAGAAATATCTGAGATCTAAGTAAATGTGGCTGGCCAACACCAACTGTCTGGTCTTAATATTCCCCCTCCCCAGCAGCCTCAGAGGACAGCTGATAGAGCACACGATTAGACACGACAAGCTGAGCCTCAGAGATGAACAAGCTTGTTGATAAAGGACGAGCCAGCAGTATATTTTAATGACAGGAGATATTTGCATATCAAAATCTCGTTCTGTGTTTCCGTGGAGAGCGTCTGTGGAGCAGGAGGAAGCGGATGTGAGGCAGAGGGCTCCTTTGCATTGCAACTCGTGTTTGTGTCTGCGTTTGGAGAGCTTGAAGTGGCATTCAAATCAAAATGTGGCAGAAGAATGGTTAACAGTGGTGGTGTTTTAAGTCTCGGGATGCCAACTTCATACAAGGTGTCTCTTTCCCTATTAATTGCAAGGCACACACAACAGAGGCCACTCGCTCTGGAGATGAAAAAATGCATTAGCAATTCCTCCTCAGTATTGCTGTTAAAACACCTCAGGCACGTCTGGCTGTGGCTGTTTCAGGACAGGAGCAATCTCTGGTGCTGAGTCCTGGGGCATAAAGCAAAGGCTGCTGGAAATGAACCACAGCCTGCAAATATTTTTGCAACTATCACCTTTGTTTTCAAATCCCACGTGGCATTAATTATTTGCCCATAAAAGTGACATGTACAGAAGCAAAGGAGCTCCAGTGAGGATTTGCTCTTCGTTTTATGGCTCCAGATGGTTTCACAGCTCAAGGTAAGTTGTAAAGGACAGGCAGGAAGAGAAAAACCTTGCTTTGTGACTTCTGCCTACAAGAGCCTGTGGGGAGCGGCTGAGTGGGTGGGGGAAAGTTACCAGTCCCATTAACAAATCTGCCCAAACTACCTCTATTTATGTTTTTTTACCCTCTCACCTACTCAACACACAAAACTACAAAGCATGGCTGATACAAGCTCATACCTCATCAGCCTGTCTTGACAATAAGCAACCTTGACATTCTACAAGTAATTTTCAAAATTGTTTAGAGTTAAGATTAGGGGGGATTTTTAAATGTATTTTTTTTCTATCCATTTAAAAGAAAACAACTTTGAATTCATTGTGCTCTCCAGGAAAGAAAGCAATCCTTTTCCAAGGTTAGGTCTCTGAGAACTTTGCTCTAGCTGTGTCCCTATGCTATTTTTTAATAAAAAATGGACACTTCAAAGCTTGAGACAGAGCCATTGATTGAGTTAAAGCCCAGCAACTATTGCTACCCAAAAGTAATTAATCCCATCCACTTTCAGAGGGAATAGGGGTGCCTATCCCTGTAGTATTTTATGAAATTTGCAGTACATGCCCAGTTGCTCCCTACATAAAGGCAGCTTGAGATATTTTAGGCCTATTTATTTAGAGGAATGTCTAGAGACAGACATTGAAAAAGAGAAACTACACACAAAGCCTGAATGTCTGCTTGGGCTGCAGTGATACCACTTTAGGCACTGCCTAAAGAGTGAGGCAATTTTTGGCGAGGTATAATACACCTGCTATTAGACAAACCAACACTGATATAAGCAAACCAGAAAGCTGGAGACACACGAATTACAAACCAAAATTGCTATGTGAAAATCATGTCCTTTTCTAGCAAATTTACAAAGTCAAATGGGTGCACAAACATTTTGTTGTTTCATTCCAACGCGCCCCTTCTCTAACTTTCTATCAAGAATCTGCTAAGCTTATGTACCACTGGATGCTTTAGCCTGCTGCTTGCTCCAGGCAGAGCTGAGGTGTCAGGGACTTGCACTTTAAAGCATTAATATTGCTCTCTGATATGCTGATGGAGTTGCAAAAAAAAAGTGTTCTGGTGAAGACAAAGTGCTATCTGCTCAGAATTTAAACGTGGGAATCAAATGCCCGGTGGGATGCAGCAGCAATAAGAACTATAGGCAAATCTTCGAGGTCTTCCCTTAGACACGCTGGGAACATTTTTCCACTCAGCATTGAAAGAGCCAGGATTGTTCCAAGTCACCCAAGTAAAGCTAAATTGTTGATCAGCATCCAGAGCAGGCCTGCCTGGTGGAGGCTGTGAAAGAAAAATGGCTTTATCAGGGGCTGTCAAGGCACAAACCTGGTCCTGTGATGAGGACACGGTGTCTGTGACAGAGGCTCTGTGCAGGGGCAGGTCCAGCCCCAGCAGCAGGAGGAATGGGCAGCACAGCCTGTCTGCTTCTTTCTGTCTTCTGGGGTGCCTGGCTGGCGTCCAGCCAGAGGACATCAGAGCTGTGGTCCTCTTCTCGAGGACAAACAGAGTTCAGACCCTCCTCAGTCCCATTCTGCAAAACTGAGAGGCAGGAACGTGTTCGGTGCCAGGTGTGTCCAACAGACAAACTGCACAGTCTGTGTCCATCAAACCAAAACCAGAGTCAAATTCTGGTCACTGGAAGGCAGCCTGGGCTACTTCCTGTGCCCTGCTGCTTCAGCAAGGGGTGCTCCTTGATTTTGGCAGGGGGGAACGATTCAGCATGGACAGACAGAGACAGCTGCCTGTTCTCACCATCTCCTCTCCAAAGCAGACAGATACAAGACAGCTCGAGACCAGATAAACCTAATAGTCATGTTATCATGGCACAGAGCCCAAAGCAACATGCCAAGCCTCTTCGTTTATTCCTACACTGTTTATACATGTTTATAATCTTTAAATCATAGCTCTCTCCTATATTGAAAGATCCCAAACAGATGCAACAATAAACTGAAATTCAAGACAAACAGATTGTGAGGCAGAGAGACAGAGCACATTCATTTGTGGTGATTCACAAATACTGAAACAAAATAAATGAATCAGTCCTAAAGAGTCTAATTAATAAAGGTTAATTTATTTATCATCCTGGCTAACCTGATATCTCTGAACCCATCTAAATTAATGCAAAATGAACAAAGCACAAAAAGGGCAGCAGTAATTGGAAAGCCGCAGTAGATACATTTTCCAGAAGCTTCTTTTTCTGCTGCATAAAAAGCATCCAGGTTCACCTGGTCAGGTGCACAGACAGGCTGGTTGGCAGCAGCATAATTAAAGGATGCTAATGGATTAACTCCTTCTGCCTTAGAGATCTTTCTTCTCTCCCCTTTATCATGAAAGGCATCAGGGAAGGTCACCACGACCCAGCCTGTCCCACACATCCAGTGATGTCTCTGTTGTGACCAGTGTACACAAGGAAATGGAAATGGAAATGGAAATGGAAATGGAAATGGAAATGGAAATGGAAATGGAAATGGAAATGGAAATGGAAATGGAAAAAGACTCCATTGCTCCCCACAAATCCAGCCTGAGACACTGACTGGCTGAGAAATACTTGTTTAATAAGCTGAACCACAAAATCATTCCACTGTAACGTGCTACTCCTTTTACATATCTGTATTATCCCCTAATTTACAGATAAAATTCAGCCTCTGGATTAGCAGAAACCTCATTGCACTTGCTGGCTCACGGTAGTTGGAAATGCAGTTGCAAATACACACTCCCTCAACCCTGGTGTCCTCTGAAACAGAGTTTTGTGGCTTCTTTAAGAGGCAAAACTTCAAGGAAAAGGATTTTCATGGTTCACAAGGGTGAAATTGATGGAAACACCACACTTCAGGCTGAAGGTGCCCTGTTCCTCCCACCACCCCCCAAGCCTTCCTACATGCACTTCATACAACAGGACTGTCTAACAGTTCAACAGCACAAAGAAAATCTAAGTTTTGTGCTTTCTGTTGCATCATTACAACACTCCAACTTGTGCTGGGTAAATTCAATGTTCCCACAGGGCCATTAGCAGATTTTAATCTGGGGGCTTCACGAGGTTCTCCCTTTCCAATTTGGTTCCTCAGTGTATAACACTGATTTTTAATATAATTAAACATGGAAAAAAAAGTCTGATGTCTACAAAGACTGTTTCATGTTGCTGATTAACACGTTTGCTGGGGACATCCTGATATTAACCTTTTCAAGCCCTTCCACATCCAGATACTCAGTTGCATCCCCAGGAGGCATTTCTGCCTTCCATCATGAAGAAAAGATGTGGCCACCACTGAAAAGCTTCAATAACAACCTACAAATCATGGTCTGAAACATGGAGTAAATAAATATAACGGGGCAAAAAGTAGAATCTGAGGTTATACAGCAGGGCTGCGGTCATAAGGTCACTAATTTTTTTATTTTCTTTTTTTTTTTAAGAGTCCTTCTGTGCTGTCATGCCCTGTGCACCGTCAGTGACTGTGTTTCATTTCTAAAGGCATAAGTGGCTGCCACTTATAGAAATACCCGTGGGAAATGGCAGGGGAGCATGTCAAAGTATTCCATTTCAGATGGGCACGTGGTTTTTTCATCACTTCTTTCCTTGACAATTCTGCAGCTGTTAAGGAACTCTTTTCTCTTTCAAAAGACAGAAGAAAAACACGCTCAGGACTGTCTTTTTCTGATTTTTGGAAATAAAGCTGGGCTCCCGCTGTCTGAGCAGCCCTGGGAGCTGTGATACATCACTGGAGGAAACAGCAGAGCAGCTCTGGGAGGTTTTAAAGGGCATGGCTTAACTGAACTGTAATTGACTTTCACTCATTGATCCAGTACTATTCGTGTTTGTTTAAAAATCAAAGGTTATTTAATTTGAAGTTATTCTGCTGCTTTCAGGGGCTATGAACGCCATTTAACTGCACTAAATTTGATCAATCCACCAAAACAAAAAAACTTTTGAGAAGCTTTTCTTGTAGTAATCCTCTCTTCTTCCCTGCACTCCAGGCTTAACTTCTCCATTCCCAAATGCCTCTGGAGACTTCACTTAAGCTCCAGAGCAGCGTCCACTTGGCTTTGGCTTCTCCTCTGTCATGAGTTCTACCCATAACCATCCTCCAGCTTCCAAATGGGGAAGACAACCCTGGCTACAAGTTCTAGATGTGGTCAGCGAGATCCTTCAGAAGGCTCTGGATGTGGAAACATCCATCTTTTTCTACCGTGGTTCCTCGAGGTCAAACAGCTCCTGTGGTGCTTTCTGTGCCCATGGGCTGTGGCTGCCGGCACCAGGAGGTCCCAGGCTTCCACCAGAGGGTAGAACTCTTTCCCATTTCATTCCCACTGGTCCAGATGGCTTTATTACTGACATCTTGGAAGAACATACATACCACAGCCTGAACACCCAAGTGGCTTTGTGAGAATCCACTTCCAATTGCTTATTCATTCACTATTGCAGGGGAAAGAGTCCCAGATATTTCATTTGATGAACATCATTTAAATCTTTTTTTTTCCCCAATTGTTAGGTAAATAAGAGAACAGACTTTAAATACTGTGTACAACTCCATGATAAACAGGCCTTCTTGGGACAGAATTGTCATTATTAATCTCAATTCTCATCTCAGGCTGAGACTGACAAAGCCAATGTCTTCTCAAACTTAATCTTACAAGAAATTCATTCAGTTTGCTGGAGCCCCTGAAGTCTGAGTCTTAGGATGTGAAGTTTCCATAACAAAAATTATAGTGATATAAACTTCAATTTCCTGTTTTAAAAGCTGCAATTTTCATATAAGCGCATGACTCCACCTGGGACTTGAAGAAAATGGTCAAATGCTGCAGAAGAAAAGCTATGAGCCACAGGAATTGTCTAGAGGAATAATATGAAGCTCCAGGAACACTACTTTATAAAAATACAGCCAGGTGTGGAGCATAATTGGTACTAACATGTATCAGATCCCAGTGCAGAGACTGGTTTTGTTTGATTCTTCACGGTAGCCAGCACAAAAATGCCCTGGGCCTGAGGCACAACAGTAGTATAAATAATATCAATAATTTAGGCACTGACCATATGGGAGCAGACCCAAAGCTCGAGCAAGATGAGTTGATCTGCTGCAGAGGAGGGAGCTGTGCCAGCCTGTGCTGAGGAAATGGCCCGAGAGCTGATCCTGTTCGTGGGGACCAGATGGTGGTTTATGATTTTTATTTTTTTTTTCCCATTTAAAGTTCCTCAGACTGGCAAGGGGAAAAGGGAGAGAGGAGTGGTGTGGTGCAGCAGGTTGGTGGGTGGTGATGTGGCAGGGGGAGGAACCAGGAGCGTTCTCCTCCATTTGTGGAGTATGACATAGAATGAAACAGCACTGCAGGCGAACCAAAGCTAGTCCTGCATGTGAACATATTCCTGCTATTGGATGGAAGCTTTTCCGTGTTCTGTTCCACTGAATCCAACAGAAGATCTGGCTGATTTACTCCAGATATGGGTCAAGTCCAAGTCTCCTACACATCCCTGCCGTGCCCCCTCGTTGGAGCTCCGAGGGGAGCGCTGAGGAACACGTGAGCCCAGCAGCTCTCCTGCACGTTGCTCCACTCTACCCACACTTCCCACGTGGAAGCAGTGAGTAAAGCACCACACTGCTTTACTCCTTCCCTTTGCTTTAAAAGGAGTTTCACTCAAGTTGAAATGTTGAAGAGCAACAACTCCACAAAGTGCAATGCGCAGGTCAGGAAGCCATTTAAGACCTCTTCGGTGTCTTCAATTTTTGGAGAAAATTAATGAGCTCCTGAGCAGGCAGCAGCACAGAGGAGGGAGTTTTCAGAAAGGAAAGCTCAGTGGCAGCTCTGCCTCGCTGTGCCAGGCAGCAGCTCCCCCAGAGAGCTCTCCTGGAGATGGATGGCAGGAGCTGTGGCTGGCAGGTCACCGACAGCCCCAGCGTGAGCCTCGCGGGGGTTTGTGCCTTTCTCTGTGGCCATGCGTGTGTGCAGCTGTGTGTGTGTGCTTAAACAGGACCACACTTCCAGAATCTCAGTCAATGTCATGGATTGTGGGTCTTCAAACATTGTATTTTATCATTTCTTTTTGAAATAAAATAAAGATGTCAGACCAGCCAAGGTTTGCCAAGGAATTGTCGCCGAAGTGGGTGCTCTGAAGGCACAGGTGTGAGAAGAGAAGGCACTGGGGAGACCTTAGAGCATCTTCCAGTGCCTAAAGGGTTCTGAGGGAGCTGGGGAGGAACTCTGGAGAAGGGCATGAAATGACAGGACAAAGGGGAATGGCTTTAAACTGATGAAGAGTAAGTTTAGATGAGACAGTGGGAAGAAATCCTTCCCTGTTAGTGAAGCCCAGAGAAGCTGCAGCTGCTGGCAGTGTCCAAGGCCAGGTTCCACGGGGCTTGGAGCAATCTGGGATAGTGGAAGGTGTCCCAGCCCATGGCAGGGGGTTGGAATGAGATGATTTTTCAGGTCCCTTGCCACCCAAACCATTCTGGAATTCTGGGATTCTTGCAGAATGGTCTGGGCACGTATTGTCATTCCTGACCAACCTTGGAAGAGCATCCAAGGCAGGCAGAGCAGGCAGAAGTCACACCAAGACACCCCACAGACAGCCAGACAACCACAACACGCTGCTCATGATCACCCCTTTCCCAGCAAGAACCAGATGATTCCCCAAATAATTTGATTTTCAGTGCTGGACTGGGGGGGAGATCCCACCACCTCCCCCTGCTGAGGACTGCAGGGAGCAGACCTGGTTTCCACATTAGCACCCCCAGAGCCCATTTCCAGCTGTGGAGAGATTTGCTGGGTGGTGAAAGCACGGCGGGGGCTGCTCATTCAGAGGCAGGGAACTTTCAATAAATTCCAGCAGAACCTCCCTGCTTGCAGGGGAACGCTGCATGGGCAGGGATGAAACCTCTGATGCTGCTGCTAATTGCAGCCTCTGCCCCACGGGAGCTGCTGTCTTTATTAATGCAATTATGATGTAGCCAAAGGCAGAGAATGCTTCTGCTGACCTTGCTGGGGGAACAGAGGCCTTCAGTCTCCACGGGAAATTGCTTCCTCCCCTGGCAAATGGCACATAACCCAGTGTGTTCCCGTTCCTGCAGAGTCACCATCTTGTCATCGGACCAGACAGGATGGAAATTGCTGTTTGATGCCACCTCCCTCGCTCCTGCAGATCAGAGATAAAATCCAACAGCGTTTCCTGTCTTTCAGTATAGGAAAATCAACAGTAAAAGTTAATATTATACCAGGAGTCACTCTTGTATAGTGAATTACAAAAATAGTAATAATAACCCTTAAAGAGTCCTAATTACAGACATTTCCGAGCTGTGATTTAATTGTAATTTGATGACTGAGTTCAGTTAGCCTAAAGGCATTCAACGTGGAGACCTGCTCTCAAGAAAATACGTACGTAAATTGAAATTCATGGCAAGAAGCTGCCACTAACAATAACAGGATTGGGGGTGGGAAATATCTTAATCATTAAAGACTGAGATTTCTGACCACACACTACAGACTTAGAATCAAAGTAGGTCCCAATCTCAGAGCAACTTCCACTCCTAGTCAAAAGAGCATTTCCTAAGGTTATGATATATCCTTCGTAAATACAAATTTGAAAGAGGATGAACAGCTGTGCCTGGATTTTAGGGGACCAAAAACCTGTTCTCCAGACATTAGTCCCAGCACTTTAACCCCAGGAGCTCTAAAATTGCACTGACTGCCACCAGGATTTGAGTTTCCTCAAAGATCAATCACTGAAAGAAGAACATCCCACTTTGGGATGTCTCCATTTGACAGCTCAAGGCAGACAGAGAGCAGAAAATGAGAACTGTTGCCTTACACAAAAATCTGCTGAGATCTGGAGGGGCTGGATGGCTCATCCAATGTCAGTCAAGAAACCATTGACACAATTATGGAGTCTCCTGGTGGTGGCCCCAGGACAGCCGGTGTGACAACCACAAGGGCTTTGGCTGGGCTTCACTCTAGAAGAAAATACAGCCTCCACCCCCAGCACTTGTCATCCTGGAAGATTTTGTTGGGTTTTTTGGGGTCATCTAAGGCAAGGAGATCTTTTCTCAAAGTACCTTAAAAAAGGACAAAAACGCCTACAAGGTCATTTTGCAAAGCAGAGGGTTGAGCATTAAGACAAATAAATGGATGCATGCGGAGGCAGGGGAGGCAGGGTGGGCAGGCTGCTTGCACCTACCCTGAGGGCTGGTACAGACTGGGACAAGGCCCTGGGGAGCCCTGTGTCACCAGCTAAGGTCCCAGAGAACCACAGACCCTCCCACAACGTGAGGGAACAGGACACGGCCAGATGCTTTCAGTCAGATGACTCACCAACACGGAGCCGGGGGCCAGAGTTTTAAAAGACATTATAATGCATTAGTCAACATTAAAGTGAAGGCTTCTGTGGACCTCAATATCTCAAAATAATTATGCCTTGGAGACATGCCCGAGGTGGCACAGCCACAGTGACAGCACAGGGGAGCAGCTCTGCCCCGCTCAGCCCCCACCACCGAGCTGCTCCTCACAGACACCATTAACGAGCACAGGGGCATTTGCATGAATTTCCCTGTGCTGCTCCCAGCTCGTGATAGCTCTCCATTCTGCGTGATGCTGGAGTTTAGTCTCCTACTGTTCAGCATGAAAAACTGGCATAAAAGCAGCAGCTGGTGCTCGCAATATCTGCTCAGTCCCTAACACCACCCAGCATGTGCTAGTACTGAATATTGATGAAACTCAGATCTTATTACAACAGAGCACAATATGTTCCTTGCCTATACATTCCCTTTAAGCTCAAAGAAATGGTGCTAAATTAGGATCCGGGTCAGGTCCAGTTTCAAAAAACCCACTTAAGCCGAGGTTTGGAGGAAGCCTTGTGGGTTTTGCCTGGCTCTAGGGAGGAGTGCTTCCTACTGCAGGAGTCTAACCCAGCTGAAAATGAACCCAGAGTTAGGGGGTGTCAGGGCTTGATCCATCTCTGCTTCAGAACACTTGGATCCAATCTGAAGTCATGTGTCTTGAAGATAAAGGCAAATTAACCACTTCAAAGCAGCAAGCGCTTCCACGCACAGCCAATTTTGTTCTCTCTATAGAATCCAAAGTAAAAATCCCTGTTTACCAAAAATCGTTTTTTCATCTTGCTGCATTTCAAGTTCAAAACAGGAAATGAAATGTTATATGAGCTGTATCAGTGCAGAAATAGAAACACAAGTGTAAAGGATAAGACAACACTATTCCAGATACAGATATATTTTGAACAAGTTTTACTTCTGGGAATTTAGTGAACTTAGAACTGTGCATCGATTCATCCTTTGGTACTGTTCCAAATTACACAAGATCCACATTATTAACTTGTGTAGTTGATAAAACACATTATGAATTCCCACGTTCACCCCCACAACCAAAGAAATTTGGAGGAACAGCAAAAGCAGTTTTAAATACCCTGGTGGTCCTCAAGGCAGTAGAAGATGCTCTGTAAAGAGAAGAAAAATCAAAAGTCGTGGCAGGAGAACATGCACATTCTTGCCTTCCAGCACCCACACACGGGGCTGGCTCCTGATGCTGGGGTTGATCCCAGACAGCATCCCAGCACCCCTCTCCCACCTTACAGACCAGAAGTGAGGTGGGAAGAGACCTCAAGGGCCAGCCCTCTGCACTGGGGGAGGATCATCTTTGCACAAACCGTGGCTCAGTTCCCTTTTCTGACACCGTGCTGGTGCTGAAGTGCCCTGAGGCCACTGGTGCCAGTCCTTGATTCTCCTTCCTGTTGGGAAGTGGCACCCAGCTGAACCCAAAGCCACGACTTCTCCTCCCATGAACAGTGGGCAAAGAGAGCATTTTAGTTTTATATCCTAATTCTTCCCTGACATATTTGCAGCTGAGACTTTCTGCTTGACCTCATTTGCAAATTTAATAAGAACAATCTCTATCTCATCCTTGAGATGATTAATGAAGACACTGATTGACAGCAAACCCTTTGCAAAACTCCACTTTGCAAAGTTTTCTCTCTTGATAAGAAACAACTTTCCAGCGTGGCTTTCCAACCAGTTTTGCAACCACCAAATGAAAATTGTTTTCTAATGAGGTTTCTCTACCTTGATTATCAAAACATAATTGGAGAAAATCAAAAGCTTTATTAATGTCAATTTATACAATGATCACCGCTTTTCTTTTGCCCATAAAACCGAATTATACTGTCGCAGGAGAAAAATCAAAATGTTTTGGAAGCCACTTGTTCTAGACAAATCCCATGAGATGCTGCTGACCTCTTCATTATGTGTTAACATTTTCATTATTTCCTGCAATGTTTTCCTGGCAGATAGTTAAACTGCTGGTCTGTACATGGAGCTTCCTTAACCCCATTTGAAAGGGATTTTTTTTTTCTTATCTTTGCCAGGAGACATTACCCACACTTCGTAATGTCTCAAAACCAGTGGTGAACAGCTCCATGGTGGAGCAAATCACCCTACAGTGATTTCCCACAGCACCTACATGATTTGAGATCAACAATCCACAGTTCTTAGTTCTTTTTACCTGTGTTGGCTGCCTGGTGGCAGCTGCACATTTGAGTTGAATCTGAAGCAATTCAACATCAACACGAACGAGCTGGGCCTTTCTCCTCCAGAACCCTCCCTCCTCTCCGAGGTCCAGCCCTGCCCTTCCCCAGCTGCCTCTCGTGTCTAACACACTTGTGCAGAGCGTCTTCCTCTCTGTCCTCCCCAGTTCCCTCACCATTTTGTGCCCTGGCCTGTTTGTTCTGCCCTCCCAGGCTCACACACTAGGCTTTTGTGCTCCTCCTTAGTAATTTGACCCAGTTTCCGTAAGTCTGGACTTTGTTCCGCTTTGCGTCGTGACTTAGCACTACCAAACAAAGCTTGGGGCTGCAGAGACAAAGCACATCAGAGAGATCTGGGCCACCACCAGCCCTGTCCAGCGCAGCCATTTCCCTCTGCACACTGATCCCAGGGACCCGTGCCTGCAGGAAAACAGGACAGAGTCTCGGGGATGCAATTAGCGATCGTTTGCGCAAATGCCGGGAAGGACGGGCCGTGGCTCAGCTGTTCTCGGCACAAAGGAGGCTCTGCCTTGGACGCTGGAGGTGTCACATGCCGGGCTGGTGGGGTGGCAGAGGGAACGGGGAGCAGGTCTCCAGGGCAGGGAGAGGCACAGGGCAGGGAGCTGGTGTGACCTTCCAGCACGGGGAGGACGTGGAGCTGCTGGGGCGAGCCCAGAGGGGAACCAGGATGAGCAGAGGGGTGGAGCAGCTCTGCTGGGAGGAAAGGCTGGCAGAGCTGGGATTGTTCACCTGGAGACGAGAAGGCTCTGGGGTGATCAATGACAGCCTCCCAGTACCTGAAGGGAGCCTACAAAAACAGTGGAGAGAGACCATTTCCAAGGGCCTGGAGTGACAGGACAAGGGGCAATGGCTTCCCACTGCCAGAGGGGAGGGTTAGATGGGGTATTAGGAAAAAATTGCCCACTGGGATGCACTGGCACAGGTTTCCCACAGAAGTTGTGGCTGCCCCATGCCTAGAAGAGTTCAAGGCCAGGCTGGACAGGGCTTGATCGAGTTGGAAGGTGTTCCTGCCCGTGGCAGGGGGGGTGGAACAAGGTGATCTTTAAAATCCTTTCCAACACAAACCATTCTGGGATTCTATGATCAGGTCCCCTGTGACCTACTGCAGCCTTCAGTGAGAGAAGGAGAGCATTAAGGAAGCAGGAAGACTACACTGAGCAGCCCCACGGACAAAAATCCTATTTGGGTGCTCTACTTGGTGTCAAGATTTGAAGAAAAGGCCCACAGCGAGGAATCTAGGAATTCTTCACAGGCAGTTTGTCCAGCTGCTGAGGAGAGGCTGCAGAGATGCTTGTCCGGAGGGCAGATCAGCATCAGGGAAGGAATGCACCTGGAGACACCTGAAGTGTGAAGACAACAGCTCTGGTGCAGGGAAGGGGAGCAGCAGGGGTGCCGGCAGAGGGGAGGCAGTCCTAGCAAATTTGCTAAAACAAGTTTCTCAGGGAAGTTTTAACCAAGCAGAGTGGGGCAGGACTGCATTTGCTGAGGGCAGAGCAGGGCAGCGGCAGAGGTGAAGTCAAATTCCCAATTTTCTGGCATGTCTGGGTTTACCTGAACACCTAGTCATGGTGTTCTTTTCTATCTCAATGAAAAAAGTTTTGGTGAGGAGGAGAAAATAGGATTCATTCTATTTTCCAGGTTTGCATTTTTCTGGAAGTCCACTAAGAGAAATAATTAGAGTTGGTTTGAGGTATCTCCAAACCTGCAGTAAGCTGGAGAAGCCCCAGACCCACTGTGGCTGTGGAAGTTTTTAATACTTCCCCCTGCTCTGTGTACCCCTGGCAGCCCCAGAAGAAACCCAGTTTTACCAGATAAGCTGACAGGTACACACAGCACACCTACACAGCTGGATCAGAAGGGTTGAATTATAGAAATGTGCAGCAGAAAGTCTGCAAAAATCAGAAGTAGCTTCAACAGCAGGACCCAGAGGGAAATCTGAGTCTAAGGAAGCAACAGGCAGCTGACCTGAATGATAATCACGATATTGGCAGCAGATCAAAGAGGGAAGGGCACGGGGAAGAGGCTGAGGACTCTGCCACGTGGAGATTGGGCTGATGGCTGTCACTCCAGAGGACACTGGAGAGACAGGCTGAGATTTTTGCGTGGATGCAGGAAACAGGAGTGGAGTGACCAGGCAGAGACAGAATTCATCTGCACAAAATCAGGAGCTAGGCATTTCTCAGAACCACAGAATGGTTTGGGTTGGAAGGGATGTGAAGTTCACCTCATTGCACCCCCTGCCATGGACAGGGACACTTTCCACTCCCCTGGGTTGCTGAAAGCCTCATCCACTGTGACCACCTTAGCTGCAGGTAACAATTCACTGGAGCCTCAGAGCAGAGGTGCATTATATCACAGAACAGTTCAGTAAGGAGAGACTGGGGGAAGGTCACCCCTGAGTGACTGGGTGAGATAAATTAATCACATTTGTTGGTGAAAAATACAACTGATCATCATTTTTACTGCGGTAGAAGCACAGCTTAAAATAACTGTGTGGACAGTAATGAAGGGCCCTGCCAATCAACAGGAGCTAGAGAAAAACCCCAAAACAAGATTATTTTGCTTTTGGCATGTTACAGGAGTAGGTTGCTACTTGTGTTTTACTTGTTAGCTGGCCAGCCTATTCCTCAGAATAAAAACAAACAGAAAAATGCAAATTCAACTAACTGAATTAATTGCACCGGTGCAACCCCATTGCCTCTGGCAGTCACCCTCAGCGCCCCTGGGGTACAGAGACACAAACATCACTGGCTGAGAGCACAGAGCTCTGCCCATCATCAGTCTACACCCAGGGGGGACAAATCCCACACCATCCCCACGGTGGGAACGTGGGTGAGACCCAGGAGCTGCCCCAAAGGGAGGGTTTAAGGAGCCAGGCACGCTGGCAGGGGCTCAGCTGCTGCTGGGAGCTGCCAGGGCACTGGAAGTGGAGGGGATCTCTGCATTCACGGACATCTCAGGGCACCTTTGGCTTGCAGCGTGTTTGGACAGCAAACACGCAGCGCTGGGAATTGCTGCCTAAATTATTCAGCCTCTCTCAATCCAGCATTTACTGTTACTGAAGCACTCGGAGGAGAAACCTTCCCGTGACTTCAGGGGACTCCAGATCAAACCGCAGTTATACTTTTATTTCTAGATGGAGAGGCTCTGAAATTAAATAATAAAAACACAGGTTGACATGCAAGTCCTGGATCTTTTCGTATTTGCCACAGCACCTTTTTTTTTTTTAATTGGAGTAACCCAGATGTTTGCTTGAAAAGAAAGCAGGATCCCTGTGGCAAATATTTGTCCATTCATTCACTTTCTTGCAGTTTCTCTGTAAAATACCAAATCTTTTAAGAACTGTCCACATTTTCCATGGCACTGATCAAAGATACCATTATTAATGAGGAACATCACTGGACAGGGCATGTTCCAAAAAAATCATTTTCCCCTAACAAAACTCTCAGATCAGGAGCTCAGCATTGAAAAAGCCCAAAAAATCTGTTGGATGCACAAAGTGAGTGGAGGAAAAAGGCACTGAAAGGGCTGTGAGACAGAAATCCCCCAGGGTAACCACACACCCTGGAACTCAGCACTGCCACCACCACCAGCAGGTCAAAAGCTTTGTACTGAGTTAGGAAAAGCCCAGGATTTCAATAGAGCCGTGGGCTGCAGCGCAGAGGGGAGTGGGTGACAGGAGCTGGGGCACAGGCTGGCACTGGGGGCTGCAAACAGCTCAGCAATGGTCACATGAAGGAATGCAGGCCCGGAGCTGGGCAGGGTTGGGTTTAGGAGCGGCAGAAAAGGCAGAATCAGTAACAAATACACACAGCATGCGTGGGATAAATTCAGACATAACTCCACTGCACACCATGAAGGAAGCAGCAGTGCTCTAAAGGCTTCTTCATCCAACAAAGAAAGAGCAAAGGTGTAAAGCTGTGTCAGCAAACAAAGAACTGAGCCGGGGCAAGAAAACCAAAATCGCCTCTGAGCACATCATTCCCTTAGCAAAGGATTCAGGCACTGACAGATTGCTGTAACATCCCTCACTGCTCCCAGAATGAAACCACCAACCTCATGAGCCAGGGGAACAAGGCAGAGATGAGCATAACCACCCCCCCAAAAAGGGTAAAATCCAAATGGATGTATAAATACTTCAATTGAATTATTTTTCCGTAACAATCTATTTTATTAAACTATTAATTATATGTCCTTGGATTTACTTACGCATTGGATGTGCTTCCTTTTCACCTGCAGTGACAGGAGGAATGGCTTTAAACTGACAGAGGTATTGGGAAGAAATCCTTCCCTGTGCGGGTGGGCAGGCCCTGGCACAGGGTGCCCAGAGAAGCTGTGGCTGCCCCTGGATCGCTGGCAGTGTCCAAGGCCAGGCTGGACGGGGCTGGGAGCAGCCTGGGACAGTGGAAGGTGTCCCTGCCCATGGCAGGGGGTTGGAACTGGATAATCTGAAAGGTTCCTTCCCAACCCAAAACCCTCGGTGACTCTGTGATTGAGCAGAACATCAGCAGCATTAATTTCTGGGTGAAATGGCGCTCAGTGCAAGGTGCCATTTGTGAATTGTTTAGTGAGATTTGGTGACTCCTTTCCCTCGGGTTGGGTTTTCCTGCGGAAGGGACTCTCCCAGCTGCAGCCAATGTTTCTCACTCCCCATTTTTCTCCCCGGAAGGACTTTGCAAAGAAAATCCTCAGTTTCTGCCAAAGCCACAAATTAATTTTCTGCTATACCCAGAAGCAGCGGCGAGGGCCCCGCAGCCGTGTCTCGGTGACAGTGTCCCCTATCCCACAGCACCATCTCGTGGGAGACTGCAGCTTGGAAAAACCCACCAGCAAAACCACCAACTTAGAATAAATCTGCTTCCAAGAATGCCACTGCTCTTCCCTCGGCTCCAAATCTCTGCACAGCAGGATAAACGCTGCATCTTTGCAGGGCTTCTCCTAAAACATCAAGGAGTGACAGGGAAGTACCTCCATGGCACAACCTCACCCCGAGTTTATCTTTGCAGGAGCAGAAGTGCAGAAATGCACCTGGGTCTTTTCAAAGAAATCCGGGTCTTTTCTCCCAGGGAACAAGTGACAGGACAAGAGGAAACGACCTCAAGTTGAACCAGTGGGGTTTAGATCAGATATTACAAAAAATTTCTTCACTGAAAGAGTTGCCAGGCATTGGAAGAGCTGCCCAGGGCAGTGATGGAATCACCAGACCTGGAAATGTTTAAAAAAAAAGGCACAGATGTGCTGCTTAGGGACGTGGTCTAGTGGTGGCTTTGGCAGTGCTGGGTTAACGGTTGGACTTAATCTTAAAAGGCTTTTCCAAACTGAATTATTGAACTATTGAATTGTGTGAATTATTATTATTGACTTATTGAATCATTTGAATGATTTAGCCCACCTGTGAGGTGCCCTATTGCAATTCCATCCTTCACAGAACATCCTCCAGTGCTGCCTGCTCAGCTCTCACAGCAGGATCAGTGAGAGAAGAATCCCTGCAAGCCCCTGTCCTGTGCTTGTATCCAAGAGCTCACCCCCTCCTCTGCAACCTCAAATATCCCTGAAAAGAATCCCCAAAGCCATTAAAAAGTTTGATAAAATCTCTCTTTGGCCAGTCTGGGAGATCCTTCAGCGGGCCCAAAAGCAAGTGCCTGATGGATATGTAAGGGAAGCTCAGAGCAGAGAAAGTTTTCATCATCTCAAAACCATGTTCATATTTGTGGTTCCACCTTTTGGAGACCATGACTGAAGTGGACCAGCTATTGCTGGAATGATTTTTCCAATATTTACGAGATTTCCCATGGCAGCACTGATGGGTGTCAAGGTCCAGAGCCTGGATATGGGCGAGCTTCCTGCCCAGAGAATGTGCCAGGCTTAGACCTGGAGCCTGTTCTTTCGCCTGAGGTTTCCTGGAGAGCGCGTTGGAAGGTAGAATTACTGTGTTAAAAACCATTTTTAATTAAATTTTACTTTTTTTCTATATGGAAAAAGCGCGATTTCTGTCTCAGCAGCCTGCCTGCAGCTGCAGATTTTCTAGTTACAAGGAAAGAGAGAGGAAACAGTGTCGCCAGCCCTGGGTGCTGCAGGACACCAGCTGAGTCCCACCCTGGGCCATGGAGACACCCACTACCTTCACCTGCTAGAAGAGCATCACCAGAGCCTGTTTCAATAGCACTGCTTTCCCTGATGGGCCTCTGCACAGATATCCCATAAAAACATCTTCTGCTGCATCTTTAATAAAATTATCACTCTTTTTAGAAACTCTCACCCTTCTTAGCCAACGCTGCAGTGAGAGAACAGTGGGAGTAGCAAACAGCTGTTCTCTGCTGCAAACATTTGACAGAAAGCACATCAAATTAGCAGCTAATGCCTCTTCCCTCCACATCTCACAGCCCTGGGAATCCCATTCGGGAGCAGCAGCCTCACACAAAGGCAGCAGCCCCAGACGTTTGGCTGCACCTCCTACTCCGTACCCAAAAGTAGAGCTCAGCCTCCAGCTTGGAGCTGTAGGAGCTTCCAGCTCCTGCAGACCCCAGCCCTGGAGGGTTATTAACGTGCTCCACTTGTACCAGCACGCTGGAAATGTGGTGTGTCAGGCAGCCAGGAAGCGCCCAGGTGTCCTGCTGAGCCGACATCCAGGATGGTTTATTTTCCCAAAGAGAGAGAGGGAGCTGGTGGTGGGGAAAGCACACGGAGCCCACAGCCAGGAGCGGGCACAGGGGCAGAGCCAGCACCTCTGCCTGCCCATTCACGCCTGGCTGAGGAGGGAGCCAGCCGAGGAGGATTCTGCAGCGGTTTCTCCATCCTCCCCTCCTGCTCCGGATGCTCTTTGCTCTGCAAGCCTCAGGAGCAGGGCGAGCCCACCCCGTGGGGCTCAGCAGGGCAGAGCCCAGGCTGGCACCACGGCTTTGTCCATCCCCTGAAGGAACCAGCCCATGCAGTGGAGTTCGTTTAGCTGATGTCCTGCAGCCCATTTTGCGCAGATTTTTGTCTCAGCCACGAGCATTTTATGCTGTCTCCACCCAGGAAAGGCTGACCTGCCTGCACAGGGAGTCAGCTGCAAGCTGAAACCTCCCAAAACATTCCAAGGGTCCACTCCCATGGGCTTTCTCCAACACTTATTAACCCATTTATCACACCATCAGCCCATCAGCTCCCCAGTGCTTCTACCCCTCAAACTTGCTGTAATCAAGCCTGGCTGATGCTTTGTTTTTCGGAAAAGTGGCTAAGAGGCGAAGATGGAAGGGATTTCTGTTGGCATCCGGATCTCTGGGAATTCAATCCCAACATGGAAAACCTTCAATCACCTTTCAAAGTCTGCTGTGACCAGATGGGAGGCTGAAGTTCCTCCCTGGACTGCAGGACCTGCTTGGAGCAGGAGATCAGAGAGCAGACCCTCTATATCAGACGCACAAACTCCCAGCAATTAAACTGAAATGGGTTTTCCATTAATGAGCAGTAATTAGGGCTGCTGCTCAGAGCCAAGCAGTTCCGAGCCCATCCAGGGGTGCTGGCTGTGCCCTTGTGCCCTGGCCAGCTCATTACAGGGGCTTCATTTGCCACCGTCAGGGCACTCAGCACTGCGGGCACCTTACCTCGGGCTGTCCCCTGTCACCAGCTCCAGCGTGGCCTCCCCACACTGCACAGAACAGGAGCCAGGGGGACAGGATGGAATAACAGAGCTGAGGCAGGCAGCACAGGGGTTAAGCTGTAAATAAACTGAGAATCTACCTTACAGTAACTACCTGTTTCTTATTCAACATGGATCTGTTCCACTGCTTAAAAGTTGCCTTGGCTTTGCTGATATTACATGCTCTGAAGGCTCTACAATATCTAAAACCTGTAAAAATCCCATTTTGTTCAAGCTCTCAAGGAAAAGCGAAGCCTGCGTAAGTTTTATTTCTGAAGAGGCACTCATCCCAAGAAATCCCAGCTCTCCTGGTTAATAGTGAGCTGACACAAAGCTGCTGAGCTCGGGAGAGAGCAGCTGAGAGCACAGGCCCAAGTGGTACAGCCACATTTCCAGCCCTGCTCCTGCAGGGATGCAGCCCCCAGCTACCACAGAGGGGAAGGAGAAGTGTCACAACTCAAATTGCCAAAGACAAAGCCTTCCTCATACTCCAAATGCGAGCACTTTGGGACACAGACTGATCAAAACCTGAATTCAGGGGAATTTCCTAAGTGTTTAATTAATTTTTGGCTGGACTAAATCCCCTTGAACTCTGAGAGTTTGGTCTCTGCACTGGCTCTCCTCTGGATTTTGTTGTCTGAGCTCTGCTAATTAGAAACAGTCTTTAAACAACACATGAGACAGATTTGAAAGATGAAGAGGACATGGTGCATCCAGGGCACAGGGAATGGAGCAGTGACAGGCCCCCTCACTTGACCAAAAAACCTCCTTGCCATATTTAAATTTACAATTCATTTAAAGTTTTTTGGCTTGCTTTTCTCATCCAGCCAATCTTTTCCCTCACATATGGGCACCCTCTACTCCTCTTCTTCCTTGCAGCAAGTTGCTGGCCCAGCCCTTTTCCCTTCCCACAAGGTGACAGAAAGTTTCCTCTGAGCCTGAGGGAGGTGTGAGAACCATTCACTGCTTCTTCTGAGCCCTTCGAATTTGCACTCAGATTTTCCCTGGAGGAAGGCCAGGCTGAGCCAGCCCTCTGGTCACCCAAATTAACACCAGGATGAGCTCCCAAGGATGTGCATCACGGTCCCAGGGCTCACCAAACAGGGGAGCAGCAGCACAGCAATGGCAGGAATTTTCCCCTCAAGGGCTGTATCTCCTAGTAGGAAAAATGCTCCTTGCAACACAGCTCTTCCCTAGGGCTTCCCACAGGAACAGCCCTGGCACACAGCTCTGTTAGGGCTGGAAACTACATTTAGCAGCTGCAAACAATCCCTTTGTACACAAAGGTGGCTGCTCACAAACAGCAAAGCCATTGCAACACTCACTGTCTTCGAGGAAAACAGCACAGGTAGATACGATCTGCAGGGGAATTCCCTCACAGCATCCTCCTTGAACAGTTACAAGAGAGAAATCAGCCCAGAAAGGGCTACAGGCAAGAACTGAGAGGGTTTGCAGTTAAATAGAGCTCCAGCACTACAGGTGGAGGGTGGGAGTGGGGTCCCAGGTGAGGCTGTTTGGGGGTTCAGGGCTCTCAGGGCAGCCTGCCCATAGCTGGTCAAACAGAGACCCTGCTTGGATGGGCTGAGCCCCATGATGGTCAGTGCAGCTGATAGAGAAAGCCAAGTCACCTCAGGAATCACAACAAAGATTAGATATGAGCGGGTTATTTTCGCCTCCTCTGTGATCACTTGCTATCTCTACCCAATTACCAAATGCTGATAGTTTATTTTTAAAGCTACAAAAAGCAGTTCTTGCTTTTCTTAGGAGACCTTTCCTTGGAACAGCACGGATGGTTTCAGTAGCTCTCTTCCTTATCACTCTTCAAGTCCTGCCCTGGGTTTCTGATTACAAAGTCGTTTCTGAAGGGTGAGTGCGAGTGTAGCTGGGCTGGCACAGGGGTCAGAGCTCCTGGGCACTGCTACAGCTGCAGAATGCTGCTATGGCTTCAGAATATTGCTGTAACTTCAGCCTTTGATGGTTTTTTTTCTTTCGTTTCTGGCATATATATTTTTAAAAGCTTGTTATGCATATTGGAGACTTCTTAAAAGCCAATTTGAGGTCAGTACATCAATGAAAGGGTCAACACTGAAAATTTTCACATAGCAGGAGGTTGTAATTTCTCAGTGGATAGGTTAACAAAAGGAAAGAGTTCATTTAGGTTTTTCTTTATGTATTCTCAAGCTTTCGGTTGAGTTGCTGTCCTTCCTCCCTGCCTGGCTTGAACCCCTGGCTGAACATCTTCGGGTGTCTCTGGTGGCTGTAGGGGACATGGACACGGGTGCTCTCAGCTCTGACTTAAATATACATTTGTAATGTTGTTAAAACGTTCTATCGGGTATCCAGAAAAAAAAATAAATAATTTGTATCCTTTAACCGTGAGTCCAGTCCTTGCAGTGCCAATTTTCCTACCACGAGCCTACGGGTTGGATGGGAGCCAAGGGAAGGCCTTCTGCCCTGCTAAAATGTTGCTGGTAGTGCCTGAAAAAGGCTGGGGGGATCTGGGCAGGGCTGGAGCACCGCTGCGCTCTCTGCCCCTCCCTGCTCCAGGGGAAAGGCACAAAGGCACTGAAGGTATCCAGCACAGGGATACAAACTTCGAATTAAACACTGGATAAAGCCTGAAGGAACTTTGTGTCACTCTTATTTATAAAGGCAAACATAATAACATTCATATGCATTTTGATGTATAAGCGTACTTCTACAACGCTGCTGTGTCTGCAGAGTGTTGAAACCTGTTTTCACCTCTTTTTTTTCTTTTTTTCCATCTTTTTTCCATCTTTTTGCCCTGCTCCCGGGAGCAGCGCTATTCCCTGCGGCCACCAGGTGGCGATGCAGCCCCGCAGCTCCCGCCCGGCAGAAATGGGGCAGAAAACGCCGATCTGGAGTTTTTTGCAGAACTTTGTTGTTGAGGGCCTTGATTTGCTTTGGGCTTTTGGGTCGGGAGAACACTCACGGGTGAGAGGACCCGCCTGGCGCATGGCCATTGTCCCTGTCCCAAACAGCAGCCCCCGAAAGCGGAGCTGGGGGAGCCCGCAGCACTTCTGGGGCCACTGATGCCCTGAATTCCCACAGCCATCCCCGGACCGCGGTAGCCATCTCCGGCCTGGGAGAGCCAGGCTGCCTGCCAAGGTCCTGGAAGCGAGCGGCCCTTCGTTGGTCCCACACGAGTGGGATGTGTTGGGTGCTGAGCTGCGTTTCTGGAGCAGGATTCTGCTCGTTAGCAGCCCCGTTCTGTTCTGCCACACTGCAGCGTCACTGATGCTGGGGACAGCCAGGCCGGGGGTCCTGCACTGCTGTCCCTGCAGAGCCAGGCTGCCCAGGGTGTGGGAGAGCAGAGCTGGGCAAGGGGAGGGCAGGATGGACCTCAGGGCGGTGGCCTTGTACCCCAAAAGCAAGAGCCCCCCTTTTCCTCCCCAAAGCAGGTCCCAGGAGCACTGAGCAGCAGCAAAACAGCCCAGACACCCCCTGGGCTGTGTCTGGAGGGGAGGGCAGAGCAGGCTGGGGGGCTCTGCGAAGCTCTTGGACTCGCACTGAGGGCTGGGTGAGGAGCCTGTGGTGACAGGAGAGTGTGAGCTGCAAAGTCCAAAGTGCTGGGAGGTGGGACAGGCTCAGGGAGAGGCTGGTGACAGAGCAGTGGCTGCTGCAGCAGCCTGATTCTGGCTGGCCCAGGAGGGGGTGCAGCTCAGGGCCGGGGAAGGAGAGCCCAGAGAGTCTCGTGTTTGTTTTTTCCCTACACTTGCAGGTTTTTAACCCTTTACTGCAGGTCAGTGAGAAGCTTGTGCTGTGCCATGGAAACTGAGTGCTGCCCTTATCCCAGGGTGCCCTCAGCATCTGGGAGGGGACTCCCTAAATCCCCGTGACCATTCCTGGGCCCAGGGCCTCCATCTCCAAACGCCAGCAGCCATTTCAGTGGGCAATACCATTGTGCTCCCTTGTACAACACTCTGTTGGCACTGCTGTCTGCCCACAGGCAGCTGCTGAGCCCAGAGGTGTTGGGAGGTCTGGTTCTTCCTCCTTCCTCTTGTGGAATCCAAGCTGTAGGGGGAGAAAAGCAGTGCTTCCCACCCTGCTGCTGCTGGGTGGAGAGGGCCGGGGTTCGGGATGCAGCTCAGGTTCAGTGGAGGCTCTGACTGGTGGAGGTGGGATTGGCTGGAGCTGCTCGCTGGGCCCAACACCAGAGTCCTCACCTGACAGGGGACAGCAGAGCCTCAACCTGGGCCCCTTCCCAGGGGCAGGTCAGCCCCTCTCTCCTGCCTGGCCAGAGGTTTCTGCTGGCGTCTCTCAGGCAACAGCAGATTTGGGAGAAATCAGTATACTTTCTGCTGGGGAAGGTGGAAATCCAAGGCAGCCCCGTTGCTATGGTTGCCGCAGACCATTCTTGATGTAACATCATGTTAAGCAGCTCTGCAAGCAGATGTGCCACAGCTGGAAAGCAGTGATTCCCCCAGGTGTGAGCATGGCATGGCAGGCCACACACAGTCCCCTGCGCTCCCACAGCCTCCTCTGGGATCCTTGGCTTCGTGTCCCTGTTCAGGACCTTCCCTGGCAGCAAAAGTCCCCTCAATGGAAGCAGCACTGGGGAGGGGGGAGCAGGCTCTGGCAGTAAACAATGCATGTAGGTGTTTAAAAATGAGGCACTTGGGGTATTTGTCATTCAAACAGTGTGTGAGTGCCTATATAAAGTGCTGGAGAGCAGATGCAAACAATGTTTGAACGAGGGGAATGCTGAATGTTGGCTGATCACGACAACCATTTCTACACCTTTTTTCCCCTAAGAAATTGTAGAATCATCAGTTTAAGGAAGGGGGGTTTTGGCTTTGCTCGACACAGCCTGGGCCAGGTTCCCTGAGTCTGTCTGTGCCCTTGGAGACTGAGGGCTCAGGCCCTGCCTCCTGCCACTCCCCAGGGCTCGCTGCTCTTTGCTACAAGGCTTTTAACACCCTAACCTATAATGCACCTGACAGCCTCGTCAGAGGGCTGGAGGGAGGCCAGCACTGCCACTGAGAGCCAGAGAAGGAGCAGGGAGCGTGCAGAGCCCAGGGCCTGATCCACAAAGCTGTTCAGGTGTTCATACCTGCTGCAGGTTCCTGGTTCTCCCCTGGGCCCTGCCCTTTGCACTGGGGACACAGGGTTTGGGATATGTCCCCCTGAGCCCCTGGGGTGCTCCTGCCCCTCTCCACACCAGTGGGGCCATTGACTCCAGTGCAGCCCCTGAGCTGCTGGCTCTGGAGGTGACAGCTGGGATGTACAGGGTTGGTGCCCCTCTGCCAGGTGCCAGCACAGGGAGATATTGCCTCTGGCCACCTCTCCTGTGTCCCCTTTTCAGGCCCTGGTGAGCCCCAGGATGGGCTGGGTGGCCGGGAGAACCCTGCTCAGCCCCAGCGCCACCTCCAGCAGCACGATGCCGGTGAGGAGACGTTTCCCTCTGCACTGCTCAGGGATGCGCCAGATCCTGGCTCCGGCTGGCTGCCAGCCAGACCTCCCCAGGGCCCAGGGGGCTGGTTAAGCTCATTGCTTTCCTTTCAGAAGCTTCAGAAAGCCGCCTGCCCGCATTTAATTCAAATTTATTGAACAATTCTCCTGGGAACAACTAGTTCGAGACCAACCATTGCAACAGACCATCAGTGAGATCAGTTGGCACGGCCCCGGCCAGGGGGTGCTCTGTCCCCTCCAGCACAGCTCCATGGCAGTGCCAGGGTGGTGATGGTGAGCACAGGGCCAGGCGCCTGGCCCAGGGCAGCCTTGGCTCAGCTCTAAACCTGGCTGCCTGCACTGCCTGCAGCCCCGGGGGACGTTCTGAGGTCTGTTAATATCCCTTCCACTTCCACCCCAAACCTGTTCCTGCTTTTGAGCCGTGTTCCCTCGGGCAGCAGTCCCAGAACAGGGCTGGCTCAGCCCTCACCTGCCTCCAAAGCCCGCTGCCAGCTCCGCAAAGGTGATGAGATACAAAATGCCTGGGGGGATGCACAGGTACCGCTGGATGCACACCCTGCTGTGATGGGATTCATGTCTTCTTTTGGGTTTGCATGGCCAGGTTTACAGCCAGGGTTTACATCCATCCTGCAGCCACCAGGGGTTGGCTCTGCCGGACATGGGGAAGCTTCTGGCAGCTTCTCACAGAAGCCACCCCCACAGCCCTCCCCCTGCTACCGAAACCTGGCCACACAATCTCAATACAGGTACAACAACCTGAGACCACCTGGACAGGAGTGAGGACGAGCCAGAGCCAGGCTGGGAGGGCAGGGATGAGTCCCCAGCTTCAGCAAGGGGGCTGTGAGTGATGAGAGCTGACAGATCCTGGGAGGTGGGCTTCCCTGAGGGAGGCTGCTCTCTGGGAAATCCGTGTCACTCTGCTCAGCCCCAAGCAGAGCTGGGAACGTGTCGTGTCCCTCCTTATGGCATCCTGGCGGCTGTTCCCAAGGCCCAGGCTGCGGACACGCTGCCCTCATCCCTCGCTCCCCTGCAGCTGTGTGGCTCCTCGAGGGCAGCCCACCGTGTGCCCGGTGTTACGCAATTAGCCACTGCTCGGAGCAAAACTAATGATCTTCATTAATGAGCGCAGCACTGGTCGGCCAGCGCCTGCCGTCCCGCTCGGGGCATGTGCAGTCATGCAGCAGGACTGAGTCACGGCGCTGCTAATGATGCTGCAGCCGCGGGGAGAGCAGCCTTCCCGCGAGCCCTGGGCCCGGGCTGCTCCGCAGCACGTACAGAAGGGCGGGTCCGTGCCGCCCTCCATCCACCCATCCATCCATCCATCCATCCATCCATCCATCCATCCATCCATCCACCCCTCGTGCCCTGCGCTGTGGGACAGGACCTGGCACTGCTCAGCCTGCTTTCCTGCAAGGTGCGGTGCCAGGCAATGTGCCAGAGCCTGGGAAATGGCACCTGTGGCTGTGATTCATCCTGGAAAGGGCAGGATGCCCAGGAACCTCCCTTTCCCAGAGCAGTGGCTGTGCTGCAGTGTGGGGCTGGGACACGGAGCCCCTCTCGTCTTGCTGGGGTCCCTCATTCCACCCACACCCCCCTTGTCATGCTGATGAGCTGCTGACAGGCTGGAGACATCACCTTGGCATTCATGGAGCCACGGGGGCGCTCAGCAAGCCGTGGCCAGAGGCACACACTGATTTACAGCGCTTGCTCAGGGGAGTGATACCTGCAACACGAGCCGCAGGGAGTGATACCTGCAACAAAGGCCTGGGTCTGTCGTACAATCCTGATTTTCCTGTGCTGGATGCACAGCTGGCTTAGGGCAGAGCAGGAGTGCAATCTCAGCCTGTGTCCAGAGGGTGCCTGGTGTTTGGGGCTGTGAGCTGAACGGGGAGGGGTGCTGAGCAATGTCTTAATAAACCCCACATTTGTTCATTTTGGGCAGATTAGGACCGAGACGTGCAGCGGGCTCTGCCCCTCAGCCAGGCTCGGGTTTGCCCCGGGCAAAAGGAGCCGCTGCCTTGGGGCTGTGCTGCCCAGCCTTAAAAATGGAATCCGAGCAGCGAGGGGCTCCCAGGGTCTGGATGATGCAGCAGAGCATCGCTTCCCGTGCTGGGGCCGCGGCGGCCAGGCTGCCGCGCGGGAAAGCACAGAGGAGCATTTTACAAATGCAGCCGAGGAGCATTTTTCAAACTCAGCCTTTGGATGCTCCGCAGCGGGTTTGGGGCCGGCTGGTAACGTACGACAGACGCGGCGGGTGGGTGTGAGCAGACTTGAACAGGCACTCGCTGCTCCAGGCTTCCCCCTGGAGAGGCACTGTGCGCGCTCCGACCGCTGGGAAGGCAGCTGGAGCTGGCCCTGGGCTGCGTGGCGGGGAGCGGAGGTGTCTCGGGGGATCGGCACCAAGAGGGGCCCCAGGGACCTCCCACCCACGGGGCACACGGGGGACTTGCAGCTCCGAGGATGCCCTGCACCGACAGCGGTGCCCCGGGGGACCGTCACCCTCGGTGTCCCTCGGGGACCTTCACCTCTGACACTGCCCCGGAGGACCTGCGCTTACAGGGACACTCGCACTGCTCAGGACACCCTGGGGACCTCCTTCCCCACACCTGTCCTGAGGGACACTTACCCTCAGGGGTGTTCCAGGAACTGAAATGCCCCGGAGTAACCCTCCTCCGCAGGGGTACCCCAGCGACCTGCTCCGCAGGGGACACACGAGGGGACCCTGTCCCCAGGGATGCTCTAGGGGCCCGCTGGGGGTCCTGCCATGTCACGGCTCCCCAAAGGACACGCGTTGCTGAGGACACCCGAGGGGGACCCCTCACCCCGGGGATGCCCTATCCATCGGGGATGCCCCATCCATCGGGGATGCCCCCATCCCTCGAGGGTGCCGGCGCCCCGGGCTGCGGTGGCAGGGTGGGATCGCGCGGCTCCGGGCGGGCGGAGGGGTCGCTGTTGCCGCCAGCAC